>PVKU01000028.1:468133-685816 GCA_004027475.1 Anoura caudifer
GGAAGGGAAGATAAAGTGCTTCTCAGATAAGGTCAAGTTAAAGGAGTTCATCATCACCAAGCCCTTATTATATGAAATGTTAAAGGGACTTATCTAAGAAAAAGAAGATAAAAAATAGGACAGTAAAAAGACAGCAAACTCACAGATATTAACAACCACACCTAAAACAAAAGCAAACTAAGCAAACAATAGAACAGGAGCAGAAACACAGAAATGGAGATCACATAGAGGGTTAGCAACAGGGAATTGGGAGGAGGAGAGAGGGGGAAAAGTTACAGAGAATAAGTAGCATAGACGGTGGGTAGAAAATAGACAGGGGGAAGGCAAGAATAGTGTGGGAAATGTAGAAACTAAAGAACTTATGACATATGGGCATGAACTAAAGGGGGGGAATGTGCAGGGTGGAGGGGAATGATGGGGGAGAAATGGGATAACTGTAATAACATAATCAATAAAATATATTAAAAATAATAATAACAGTTTATTGTGCAAGTACTCTGTGCAGTTCTTTACATGTATTAACTCACCTAATCCTCAAAAGAATACTGAGAGATATGCAATTATCTCTTCAGTTTAACCCAACTTCCCATTTCAACCTAATGTGGTCCAAATCTGACCATCTATAAAGAAGGGAACCCAAATCCCTCCAGAGAACAGCTCTCTGCCCAATGTCGCAGAGCAGAAAGAAAAGGGCAGACAGACCCTGTCCCAGTGGCTCAGTTGGTTGGAGTGTTGTCCTGTACATCAAAAAGTTGTGGGTTTGATCCCCAGGGCACACACCTAGGTATTGGGTTCGATCCTAGGTCAGAATGCATACAGGAGGCAACTGAATGATGTATCTCTCACATTGATGTTTCTCTCTCTCTCAAATCAATAAGCATATCCTTGGGTTAGGATTTTTTTTTTTTTTTTTAAAGGGCAGACTGGGATGAGGATCAGGCTTGCTTAATGTGCTGGGCACTGTGCCCCATGCAGATTTTGTCACCTGGTCCATCCCTCTGTCCCTGGGCTCCTGAGGGCCCAGTGCCCACTCTCACTCACACATCTCCTTGTCTCCTCGTAAGAAGCACCCCAGGAGTTCTATCTTGACTTCTGGTCTAAGTAGTTCGGAGAGTGATTGCCACTCATCCCCCCATTGCCCCTTGCTTCGCCCACTCCTCATTTCAGCCCTCTGAATCCGAGCTGGGACAGTGTTCCTCCTTCTCCAGGAGAAGCTAGTCTGGCTGCACCCGCCCTGTCCCTGAGCCACTGCAGCAGGAGTTGTTGGCGCTGAGACAATGACTCAGACTCAGTTCATGAAAGACTTCTCCAAAACACTTCCAGAAAGGACATCCAGAGGTCATGGCATCCAGCCCCCCACCTCCTCCTCACTTGCCCCACCTCAGGCTCCTGATGCCAAGATCAGATGGGTCCAGGCCCCACTAACTTTCCCAAGATCAGATGGGTCCAGGCCCCACTAAATCCCGGCTTTCCTTGGTCACTGGTACCACCGATTCCCTTAGGAATTCTTCCCCAGGTTTCAGCAGAACCTTTTTCTGGGTTGGCTCCCCCATGAAATAACAGGCTCCAAATGACCCAGGGAAGTGAAGGGAAAGAAGCTCTTTCTTCTCTCTGCCTCAGGAAAAGCACTGGGAAGGGACAAATATTCCAGAAGAAAGGGGGGACAGAAGAAAATTCATTTTCCCTGCCTGTCTTCTCCTTCATTCTCCTAACAGTGAGGCAGCACTATGTCCATTTTGCTGGTGAAGAAATCAAGACTCTAAAGGGTTTGGTTACTCACCAGAGGTCACAGTTAATTAGTGACTATGCAGGGGCTGAGTTCTAAGGAAGCCAGAGTGTCTGCTCTCTGGGAGAAACAGGGGTACTGCCCCCCAGGAGGTCTCCAAATGCAGAACCCATGGTTGCTCCAGCTCAGGATAGGTGGGGGATCTGATGACACTATCTGAGGGTTCTCTGAGCATTCTTACATCTCAGTTGCCCAGGGAGGGGATTTGGGGGTGACCTGGGCTGGGCAACAGGGAAAAAGACAGCCCTCAGAGGAGATTGGGAAAAGGCTGGTAACAGGTGGGCCTTCGCAGAGACTGGTTCGAGGTCAGCTTCTATGGAAGCTCCTTTCAGGAAAGCTAGCTCCAGGGAGTCTGCGATTGTATTGGGTGGATATGGAGGGAGAGGGGGCTAAGCCCCCACAACCACGTCTGCCCTTGTCCTACTTCTGCCACTGTCAAATAAATCTCTATTCTTGGACACAGTAACCTGAGCGGCACTCCAGTGGTGAGCTCATCCTTGAGAGGACAGAGGCCGCACGAAGGGCTGAGTGTATGGGCAGACACAGGGTTCAGCTTCTCCTCCAGGGCTGGCACAAAGGCACAACCTTCTTGAGTACCCCGCCCTCCACCCCCATCTCATCACCAGCAGCAGATGAGAAGGTATCAGACTTAGAGCCAGAAGTCTCTCCACCCACACCCAGGAAAGGAGTCTCACAATCCCCTAACCTACCTCACTTTCCTTGGACAGACCAAGGGATGAAGCTTGACCTTTTGGTCAGGACAGGAGGCGATGGAGAGGTATTTGGGGAAATGGCAGGTGAGCAACACGCATTATAATAGCTACCTTCAAAAGAAGCAGACAGAGGACTCCTTGGAGGGCAAGAACCTGCTTCCCCCGCCACCTTTCCCTACCCCCTGATCTAACTCCATTTGTGGTAGGATCTGTAGGAGGGGGGAGGCATGTCTTGAAGAAGTTTAGAGGACCTTCGGTACAGGGACTGAGGCCACTTCTTCGCTCAAGTCCAGACAATAAGACGGGAAACTGACACAATTGTCCTGCTTTCCGTCCACAAAAGAGCAACTGTCAGGCCTGGCCTTTGATACATGATGTTAAGTTGTCCCTTCTCTGCTTGAGGAAATCTCTACCTCTTAGTCCAGGGGTGTGCATGTTGCTAGAGAGTTTCTTTAGGGCAGAGAGACATCCAGGTGTCGGGGCAGAAGAGTCCCCATAGTACCTCCACTTCGCTATCAGAAAGTCCTGATTTGGGTCCCACTCTCCGCTATCCTGCAGATGCAACCTATTCCTATTCCCCCAACCCCATACAGACTCTGGTGATCTTCTGAGACATCTCTCAACCTTGTCACGCCACCCATTTCGGGCTTTCCAGTGTAAAACTGCCCCCTCCACCTCTTTACCTTCCAAGCCCCGCCCCATCTTGTCGAACCCCCAGGCCCCGCCCAGTTCGCCCTCAGAAGCAGCCAATAGCTGAGGACCTAATTTGCATAGAGGCTCGAGGGAGCAGCGGAGGGAAGGGGGAGGGACAAGGCGACCTCCTAAATCAAAGTTGGGAGGCGAGGACTGGGCGGAGGGGGCTGCCGGGTGTGGGGCTGGGACCCGTGGGGGAGAGGGAGGAGGATGGGGGGCGGGCGCAGAGGACGGAGGAGACTGCCGGACACTGACAGCTCCATTGCTCCCTCCCTCAGCTCAGTCCCGCGTCCCCACTTCCCTCCTTCCTTGGCTCAGAGCAGCATCCTTTGCAGACCCTCGATCCTCACTCCCCGGCTCGTCCCGCTTCCGCCGCTCCGAGCAATTACTACCCCTCACCGGTCAAACCCGGAACTTTCTCCACCCGCTCACGGGAGTGAGGGGTTGCTTTGTCCGGGCGGGTTTCTGCTGGGGTTCACTGGGGAGCAGTCTGCGGAGAAGGGCTTCAGGGTCCCAGAGAGACGCCCGTCACCCTCAGCCTGCCCCCCAGCGGGCCGGCCGTCGGGTCTCCGGACCTTCTCTTCCCCTCTACCCCAACCATGACCGAAATGAGCGAGAAGGAGAATGAACCTGATGACGCGGCCACCCACACACCCCCGGGGACCGTCTCTGTCCTCCAAGAAACCAAGGTAACTCGGTAGGCACGAGGCCTGGACCCCTGTCCGGTGCGCCCCCGGCACGGGCGCCCTCCTCAAGACGCGGTCGCCACTGTGGGCTTGGGTGCCCTGGGGTCACAGTATCCGGGCGGGCGTGATTCTTAAGGCTCCGCGCTGCGACCCGGGTGGAGTGGGTTCGCGACGACGGACCACAAGGAACCCCCATCATACAAGCACGACACGCCCTTGCGCGCGTGATGAGCGGACGCACTACCGCGACCCCCCAGGGAGGTTGTAACTCGGCTTTGTTGGAGGGAATCGGCGCAGCGAAGGCGGAGGTAGAGTGTATCCCTGTGTAGCGAGTGTGGGCCGGAGTACGCGCCCGTGTGTACGTGCGAGGCGCACCCCTCTGGTGTCCACCAGGTCTCTGGTGTAGCTCAGCCTGTCCCTCTCTCTGTGTCTCTCTGAAAATGTCTCTACAACCTGTTTGTCTCTGTCTTGGTATCTTTCTGTGTGCGTCCCTCCCCGGTTCTGTCGGTGTCTCCGTGTGTTTATCTCTGAGTCTCTTTGGCTGTCTCTCTGTGACCCGCCGCAGTCCTGCGTTCCCCGCTCCCAGCCGGGTTAGGCTGGGGGACGTGAGGCCGCGGCCCAGGGGTGCGCAGCTTCCGAGTCCACGCTGGGGGCTGCGGCAGCGCAGGCCACCGCGGGCGGGGACGGGGGGACTGCTGTTGCGGCTCCAGACCAGAAAGACAGGCAGCCCCACCCCCACCCCGGGAGCGGGACGGGAGTGGGGTGGAATGGGGAGGGCAAAAGCAAAAAGAGAAGTCATTGTAATTAATGAATGTCATAATTAACCCTAATTATGTATGACTGTTACTCCTGCGGGAGTCACAATGAATAAATTATTCCCCAGTGAAGTCTGACTGAGCCCAGACTTCTGGCGTTTAAGGGGATGAGGGAGAGAAGCCTCTCACATTATACGGGCTCCTCTACCCCAGCGCCCCCCGCCCCCGCCCCAGTCTGCTCCTTCCCCAAGTTCTAATCACAACCGACCCGCAAGAAGTTCTGCGGGAATCTGAGCTGAGCCGGCCTGGGGATGTGGAGAGAAGAAACAGCTGTGTCAAGGGTGCGCCCTGCCCCCTCCCCAGACTACAAGCCAAGGCCCTCTTCCCTCCCACTTCCACCTGGTATTTTGTTTCCACCCTACTCCTATTATCCAGATGGGGAGGGAGGAGGGGAGAACCAGAAATGGATGGGGTCTTTGGCTCCCCACCCCTGGTATCCCTAGCTTATCTATAGTTCTCTGCAATGCCCATCTTCCTCCTCATTCTGTCTTGACCATCTCCCCAGGATAGAAGGGTGATTCAAGGTCAAGGTCATCAGGGGAGTGACCAGGGGGAGATGAGTAGGGCCAGGGTGGAGTCTAGCTGAGGCAACTCAGGAGGCTTCTCATCCCTAAACCAGAGGGACTCAGTGGGTCTCCATGTCCAATTCTTCAGATATACACTTGACCTTCTCCTGCCCCCTTCTGTGGACTCTCAGACCACAGAGTTAACTTCCCTTCAGACAGACAGTCAAGTGTCTACTGGGAAAGGAAAGAGGTGCTGGGGTGGGAGGATATTGCTTGGAATATTTGGGACAGCTTCTTTCCAACAGAGGGAACCCAGGCTGAGCCCATCTTGAGTTCCAAGGCCCTGAACTCAGTTGCCTCTAGTCACCCTGGACAGACATCCCCCTTGGTGCTCCCAGGGGCTTAGGGGCCTCCCAGCCCCTGCTCTACTTCCCACGCCAAGGCCTGACAGTTCTGCCCCTTCCTGAAGAGCTCTCCACAAGTACGCAGGAGTGAAAGCAGGCAGGAGCCCTCAGCAGTGCTGCCTCAGCAATCAGCAAGCTGCAAGCTCAGCTGTGTGCAGACAGGGAGGTCTGGGCCTGGCAGGTGTGTACCGCCCTCCTCCCAGCCCAAGGACCCTCCAATGCCATCACCCCCGGGGTCTGAGCCATGGATGTCCCAGGAGCAGGGGAGCAGGGGGTGGGGGTACACATCTGACCTAGCCTGTCTGTGCTGGGCCAGTTGGAGCCCTGCACCTTAGCTCCCCTTTCTGTACCTCTCCCTCATGAAGGACTCAGTAATAGCAACAGGGTCAGGAGGGCAGAGGTGGGCAGAGGGAGGAATAATTCAGGACCCTTGCCAGCCTCCTTCCAGTCTCAAAGAAACTTCTGTCTCCAGGCTGTAGAAATGGGGGAGAGGGAAGGGAAAGGGGTGGTTGCTGCCCACCCAGCTCAGTTTGAGGCAGGTACAACTTCCCATCAGGCAGTGAAGCCAACATCCCAGGCTTATATATCAGTGTTTGGGGCCCAAATCCAGCCTTCTGCCCACCCTAAGGTTGGGTCCCACCCCGGCATCCAAGCTACTGAATGACCTTCCTAGTGTCGTGTCACCTTTTCTGGGTCCCCATCCTATATTATCACATAGGGCTTGCCATCACCCTGTTTGATGTCATCGTTGGGAAGACTCTGCCATGCCAGCTCTGCCATCTGAGTCAGCTTGTGCCAAGTCTGCCACCACCCACTGCCTCCTGCTTAGTGTCCTTAGGCACTGGTGGGAAGTGAGGAGGTACTGTGGAGAACTAAGGAAAGAAGGAGCCGTCTAGGATGTGGGGAAGTGAGGAGGCAGGCAAGCCAGGCCCTGACTCTGGGAGGGGGTTCGGAAGAATGAGCCTGGTGCTTCAGGCTCCAAGCCACACAAGCCCCTGGCACATTGGGATGGAATGGGCTCCAGGTGGCACAGCTCCCCAGGGTACATGGAGACTTCTCCCCATGCCAGGGAGTGGGTCCTGGGACAGTGGGTACACCAAAAAGATAGCTGGAGGGGAGATGGGGAAAGATCATTGCTGGGAACTAGAAGTCCCAGGAACGGGAATACCTGGCCAGGCTGAGTCAAAAGGAGCTTTGCGTAGCCAAGCCAGGTGTCTCTGGAGTGGGCAGGTATCAAGCAAGCCATTTGGCAGCGATGTCCCCTTCCTGCCCTCTGGCCACAGCTCTTGACATCTGCCAGCCACAGCAGATGGTATCTGGGGCCCACAGCTGAGCCAGGAAATCTTCAGACAGAGTTGGGGCTGCCCTGGTGCTGGAAAACATTTGGTTCCAGAGACCTCTGGAACCCCGCAGAGGTGGCTCGTGGCACTGAGGCCAGGGCACTGCAGGAAAGGGCACAGGCTGGAGAGTCAGGAGTATTACAGTCATCCTGCGAGGAGCACTATGAAACTAATGGCTTGGGAGGGGGGACAGGACTGATATTGTAAAGTATTTGAAGGACTGATGTGTGAGAGGGAAGAGCCCTTTCTGGAGCTGAGGGAAGAACAGGAGCTGATAGGCAAAAATTGCAGGTTTCAGCTCTGTAGAGGGAAGCACTGCCCAGTTTTTGCAGCTGCCCAAAAACAAGACTGGCTGTCCCAAGAGAGGACAGTCAGACAACCATTCTGTGGGGACGTGCAGGGTGACAGGGGAGGGACAGCTCTAGATGGCCAGTTTTCCAAGTTCCTTCTAACCTTAAATTTCATTATTGACCTGGTTGGTAACAGGTTCATGGAGCAACTGAGGGGCGGAGGTGAGGCACAGAGCAGCAGATGCTACTGATCATGTGGGTTCAACAGCTAAAGCCACTGGTTCAAGTCCTGGCTCTGCTGCTTAGCAGCTTAGGACCCATGATGAGTAAGTGACAACGCCTGTGAGCCCCAGTCCCTCATCTGAAAGGTGGGATAATTATCACCACCGCCGAGGGCAACGCCAGGGTTAATGAGGTATGGCACGTAAAGTCTGGCTCACATCCGGTCCGCCGACAGTGACAGCCCCTAGTTACAAGTTCATGTTTTTGGTTTTGGGACCCAGAACCTTGCATTGCTTAGAGAGCACTTAGTCCTGTCTTCATCCCCTAGGATGTGGGGAAACTGAGGCTCAGAGAGAGGAAGTGCCTTTAGACAGCAGGGTTAGTTTTCCCCCTACCCCTAGCACATCCTCCCAGAGACCTCGGTGCTCTATGTCCGTGGCCCCAGAGCCCCCAGAGCCATATTTGGCCCATAGAACACATTTGTGTTCTAATGATTGTCCCCCTGGCCCTCCACCTCTGCCCCAGCATGCAGGCATCTGGGGCCTGGGGCCTGGGGCCCCGAATCTCATACACACACAAAGAAGCCCACAATGCTGTCCAGGAAGCTGCATTTGGAAGGAGTTAGGCAGCGCAGTGTGCCAGACACCCCAGGGCTCTGGCTTCCCAGCTGGCACACTGGGCCTGCCGTGTGCCCAAACATCTCCCTCTCTGCTCCCCACTCTGTCTTGCTGCCTGCTGACCTCCCCAGGGCTAGAGGGGCCGCACTTCCATCCTCTTGGCAGGGTTGCCAGGCTGGCAGCCATGGCACACAGGCCGCCTGGTGTGCCAGCTGGGAACCCTGGCCAAGTATCTCTGTCTGAAGCCAGGCCTCTGGCACCCTTTTTCTATTGCTGGTAGAAAGGATAGAGCAGGGGTAAAGGGGGTCTCAACAGGAGGGGAGTGGGGCAAGGATCCAGGTAGAGAGGTTTCCAGGCCTCGCTCTGGGCAGACTCCAGAATGGTATGTTTGGGTGAGCGGTGGAAATAACGCTGGCCTCACAGCAGAATCCACCCCGCACTCCAAAACACAGTCTGCATTTAGGATTCCAGCCACTGGCTCATCAATTATTAAATGCATGTTGACTGAACACCTACTTTGTGTTGAGGCCCTGGGTCGGGATTTGAAGCAGCTGCCCCTGCTCTGAGCTCACAGTCTCTTGGGAAAGTAGGAAGTGAATGATAACATAAACCTGACTGGAGCTATAATGGAAGTCAGTACTGGGTGCCACGGGCTCCCGGGGTGGGAGTGGGAGTGGGTTCCACTAAATGGAACGTGCAGAAGAGACAGCTTCCCAGAAGAGGAAGAATCACTGGAAATCCTGAAGGATAAAGAGAGTATTAACTGGATACAGCAGAGAAGAGGACAAATTGAATCAATAGCTTACAGGCTTGAACCATGGATAAGTTGGAGTCCCCGTGGCTGAGCAGCAGGTGGAAGGCAGAGTTGGAAAGGCGGGTTTAGCCAAGTTGCAGGGACTCATGTCTGGGGGAGGGCCTTGGCTGGGTCCTGGGGGGCCACATTTTTAGCGGGGTCAGGGATCCCCTCCCGGGCAGCTTTGTGGAGAGCAGGAGGAGGCGAGGGGCTGTGGCCCTGACTCAGACTGGGGGTGCTGGGCCAGGAACTGAGGCAGGGCTGTGCAGGTGATGAGGTGATGATAGGGACAGGCTGAAGAGGTGTTAGAGGGAAAATTAACCCTGTGGATGAGGGTCCAGGATGACCACTCCCCCACTGTTGAAGAACACAGGAGGAAAACTGGGGGCGTGACTCCCAAAGTATTTTACGTATTTTTATAAAGAGAGGGTGAGAAACCTCTCGTATGCACCATGCCCAGGGACTGAACCTGCAACCCAGGCATGTGCCCCGACTGGGAATCAAACCGGTGACCTTTCGCTTTGCAGGAAGATGCTCAACCAACTGAGCCACACTGGTCAGAGCCCAAAGTACTTTTTTAAACTCGAGTAAATGGTGTAGTCATATAATGAAACCCTGTGTGGCCATAAAAAAGAATGATGGAACTCTTTATGTATTGGTATGGAATGATTTCCAAGATTTACTATTAAGTAAAAAAAAGCAAGGCACAAGAAAAATAGTACATGACCATTTCTGCAATAAGAAAAGGAAATGAAACCTCTTAAATTTGTTTCTATTCAATTTTACATAAAAGTTTCAATTCCTTTTGAAAAATTGGAACACCCGACAATACTGGGCTGGCCGTACGGACTCACCTCGGTTAGCTAGGAGAGCAGCAGCTGCTTGCTGGCTGTGCAGTTTGCCACAGTCCCCACTCCTCCTAGTTATGCCTGCTCAGCCAGAGCTCCTTTGCTCATGGAGGTTACTGTAGGCGTCTGGGATTGTGGCCCACCTTCCGGAATTGCTGACCAACAGAGATATCCTGGAGGGCAGCCAGCCCCCTCTCGGCCTTCTCCTCACAGCCCCTCTTCCTCTCTTAGCTCCAGCGGTTCAAGCGCTCACTTTCTCTCAAGACCATCCTCCGAAGTAAGAGTGTGGAGAACTTCTTCCTTCGCTCGGGCTCTGAGCTCAAGTGCCCCACGGAGGTGCTGCTGACGCCCCCGACCCCTCTGCCCACTCCCTCCACACCGCTGGCATCCACAGATAGGGGCCTGCCCACCCCGGTGCCCTCCCCATGCCCAGTCCCACGCCCCCTGGCACCACTCAAACCAGTGAGGCTGCACAGCTTCCAGGAACATGTCTTCAAGCGGGCCAGCCCCTGCGAGCTGTGCCACCAGCTGATTGTGGGTAGGTGCCTGAAGCCGGCAAGGTGATGGGCCAGGGTGGGTGCGGAGAGTGGGCCTGTGGAGCTTCCTGATGGTCAGGCCTCCAGCCCTATGACAAGTGAGCACCACTGGGGGAGGGCTGTTGCCTGGTGTTGCTGTGTTTACTAACAACTCAGGCTTCAGTGCCAGTCCACACCCTGGCTGTTCCAGGGGTAGGGGCTAGTCCCGGAGGCTGGCATGAGGACGCCCAACCCCTGCTCTCTCCCCACTCCCTAACCTGCCTCCTTTGCTCATGGCCCATGGACATGTCCTGTCTTGATTAACCTCTCCTTCCGAACTCGAATTCTTCCCAGGAAACTCCAAGCAGGGCTTGCGGTGTAAGACATGCAAAGTCAGTGTCCACCTCTGGTGCTCCGAGGAGATCTCCCATCAGCAATGCCCAGTCAAGACGGTGAGTGGGCACCCTGCAGAGATGACCAGCTGAGAACTCCCGGGACTGGCCTGTGGGGCAACAAGCACTGGTTCCCCATGTGGGATGGTCCCTGGGCTTGGGGAAGGCCAAGTGCTCAGTGGGCTGTGACAACCTCATGCCCTCTCTCTGCCCCTCCTTGCCACAGTCGTCTTCCTTCCGTCGCAACTTCAGCTCCCCGCTCCTGGTGCATGAGCCGCCACCAGCCTGTACCACAAGCAGAGAGTCCCCACCCACTGGTGAGTATCCCTCTGTTCCTGACCCCACTGTGGTGTGATGAGAAAGCTGTGCCCCCCTCACAGGGGCACCTGAGTCACACCGGCACTGGCAGTTCTGGGCACTGCTACCACTTCCCTTCTCTGGATGCCTCTTGTCCTGAATGTAGGGTTCATTCATTCATTCATTCAATCATTGGTTCTTCAACAAAAACTTTATTGAGCACCTACTAAGTGCCAGACACCATGCTGGGCACAGGGACACAGCACTGAAGAAGGTGAAGCTCATAGTCTGTAAGGAAGCTAGACATGAGATGGATAACTATACCAATCATCAATTAATCACCATTCAGACAGATGCCTAAAACAAGGATAGAGACGAAAGAGAGGATAGAACGGGCACTGTCCTGGACCACTGGGACCAGGAAGGCATCCGGGATGTCAAGGATGGGGAGTGAGTGCGCAGAGGGTCTGGGGAGGGCTGCTGGGGCAGGGGGTGTGACCTGCGGCAGGACCAAGGGAGGGGGAGTGAGAAGGTGTGACAGGACCCTGGGTGCAGGGCCTTGGGGTCTATTTTAAAATTGTACTTTGGACTTTATTCTAAAGGCAATTTTGGTGTTTTTGTAAGAGCATTGTGGCTGCTGTGTGGATTGGAGGGGCTGGAGTGGAAGCTTGAAGAGTAGTTGGGAGGTTGTGACGACTGCCAAGGGAGTTTGGTAACTCAGACCGGCCTGGTAACAGTGGAGGTGGAGAGACGTGGATAGATTCCAGAAACATTTGCGAGGCAGGACTAAGTGGTGGAGTGAGGTAGGCAGTGAGGAGAGCGAGGGGTAGAGATGCCCCAGGTTTCTGCACGGGCTCTGCTGGAGAACGTGGAGCTCTCCCTGTGATGAGGGAGAATGGGTGGGGCAGCAGAGGGGAGACAGGAGAGGAGCTCAGCCTTGGCCATGCTGAGCTGGAGCCAGTGGGGCAGCCAGGGCCGAGGTATGGGGCTTCGGGGCTGAGCCGGGCTGGCAGCTGGGTGCCCCGCCCTGAGGGTGGATCCTTGGCAGGAGCCAGCGGCAAGGTGGACCCTGTCTACGAGACACTGCGCTATGGCACCTCCTTGGCTCTGATGAACCGATCCAGCTTCAGCAGCACCTCTGAGTCCCCCACACGGAGCCTGGTATGATGGGCCCCAGTGGGGAATCTCGGGGGAAGGGTTTTTTGAGTGAAGGTCGAGGGGCTGAACCCTCCCCTCTCTGTCTGTCCCTAGAGTGAGCGGGATGAACTGGCTGAGGATGGGGAAAGCAGCATCCGCAGCTCTGAGGAGGGCCCTGGCGACGGTGGTGAGTAGGGGTAGGGACCAAGGGCAGGGAGGGGACACAGTGCGGTTGCTCCCTGCTGCCTCACACCCTGGCCTCCCCCTGGCATCTGCAGTACTCGTGGCTCCTGCGGAGACCGAGGGGTCAGGACCAGAGGAGAAGAGCCCTGGACAGCAGGTGAGCTGATGGTGGCTCCAGCCCCAGCAGGCCAGGTGGGAAAGGGATGTCACTTACCCTTGTCACTGACCCATAGGTGGCTGAGAGCAGGGTGGATGGGAGCATTACTTCTCCATCCTTTATCCTCAGTCTGCAGGGATGGGCGATGCTAGGGTGAGTGGGCACAGGAGGCAGGCGGTCCGACACCTCCCACAACTGACCCAATGACTACTGCGCCCACTCCTGTTCCCCAAGGGTGGGCAGTTCCAGGGTGCAGCAGGCATCGGAGCATCCCCCTTCTCCACTGGCCCAGTCCCCCTGGGATGTGTGAGTGCAGCTGACAGGAGAGGCTGGCCTCTCCCTATCCTTGACCCAGGAGTGTTGTGTCCCACCTCCTAACCCCCAGGTAGCAAAGTCAGGGTGTCAGGCTCCCCTCACTGACCCAGAGGTCTTCCACAGCCTCAGCCCCCCAGACCACTCCTGCGGAGGGACGCGGGGCCCATGTACTCCTACGTGGCGCTCTACAAGTTCTTGCCGCAGGAGAGCAACGACCTGGCCCTGCAGTGAGTCTTCCTGGCGCCCAACCCCACCGGGCAGCCACCCAACTCCACCCTCAGGGCCTGTCACTCCCAGACCCTGGGACAGAGGCCTGAGCGGCCTTCAGGATGCTTCTCCCATCAGAGCTGAGGCTGCTGGGCCCAGAGAGAAGCAGAGCTGCCCAGAGCCCAGGAGGGGTTTGGTGCTGATGGCATGGCCCCTGCCCCCTGCCCCCTGCCCCAGCTCTGTCCTGGAGAATGTCTCCTGTCCCTGCAGCCACAGGTGTCCTCTTTCTGAGGGCATCAAGAGTCCCCCTTCAGCTGAGGGGGGCATACCGGGGATCTGGGGGCCCAAGACCATTGGAATGCAGAGACGGCAAGCCCACCCTGCCCTACCTGCTGCCCTGGCTCTCTCCTCCCAGGCCTGGAGACCGGATCATGCTGGTGGATGACTCGAACGAGGACTGGTGGAAGGTGACTGGTGGGGTGGGGAGCAGAGGGACCCTGGTAGGCATCTCCCCAACCTCTGCCCACAGTGGGCACTGCCCCACCTCCTCCTCAGGCCCCGAAGACCACTGCTCCCCCAGCCACTGGCCTTAGCCAAGCCTAGGACCGACCCTCAGTCCTTGCTCTTGCCTTGACCCCCACTGCCTCAGCCCTGTCCCTCTGTCCATCTAATGCCCTTCCCATCGCAGAAGCCACCTGACTGGGGGCTCGAATACAGGGAGCTGAGAATCTAGCATTGGCTCTGAGTGGGCACGGGGTCTAGAGAAAGCTGCGGGGTAGGGGTGGCACTGGTGCTCATGCCAGCCTCATCCCCAGGGCAAGATTGGCGACCGAGTTGGCTTCTTTCCAGCCAATTTTGTGCAGCGGGTGAGGCCAGGCGAGAATGTTTGGCGCTGCTGCCAACCCTTTTCTGGGAACAAGGAACAGGGCTTCATGAGCCTCAAGGAGAACCAGGTGAGTGCCTGGGCCGCGTGGCATGTGGTGCGACTGCCTCTGGTCTCTCCTGCTGGCATCCGGGGTTGGTGGCCACAGGCAGAGGGCTTAATTACATGGGAGACAGCTTGGGAGAGAAGAGGGGCACTGGATTAGGACTCCGGAGGCTTGGAGGCTTGGGTTTGAATGCTGGCTGTGCCTCTGGCTTGTTGTGTAGCTTCGACAAGTTCTTTTCCCTCTGTGATCTGGGAGTCAGGCCACGTTAGACCAGCTGATCTCAAGGGTCAGCCCCAGCGGGCTGCTCTGTGTCTGCTGATGCGCCGGTCTTGCCGCTGCATCCTGTACCCTCACGAGATCTGCTCCCATCACCCCAGCTGAGGTCTCCAATCACATCTGATGCTGGTTTCATCATTCCTGGAGTGGGTCCCCTGGGAGCCATAGCAGGACTCGGGGCCAGGGCCGCAGGCAGTGCCAGGCCTCAGCTCCATGTCTCTCTGGCTCAGATCTGTGTGGGCGTGGGCAGGAGCAAGGATGCTGACGGTTTCATCCGCGTCAGCAGCGGCAAGAAGCGGGGCCTGGTGCCAGCCGATGCCCTGACCGAGATCTGAGAGGAGCCGAGAGAACCCAGATGCCACCCCTGCCCATGCCTGGCCCTTGCTTCCGGTCTCAGCAGGGCAGCAGGCACCTGCGCATATTTCTCCTCCCTCTGCCTTTCTTCTAGAGGCCACGCACTATGGCTTGGGAGCCTTCTACACTGAGGAAGGTTTCATTTCTTGGGTCTCAGGGTGTCCCGAGAGACATGCTCCTCTGGGACTTGGGGGTGGGGGAGGAGAAGAAAGTGGGTGGGAACGGGGAAGCCTCAGGTGGGCCTGGCAAGTACGCAGGCACCCCCAGTCCAGTTGCAGTGCTGGGTCCAGCCCTGAGGGGCATTCTCGGGGGAGCTTCCCTGCTGCTTCTTCCAGAAAGCCTTCCGTGCCCACACCGGCTTTGCATGACTGGCCTTCTCTTCAGGCCCCTAAGACCGCTCCTTCTCCAGCCATCGGCCCTAGCCAGGCCTAGCACCAACCCTCCGACCTTGCTCTTGCTTTGACCCCTGTCCCCACAGAGCCTCTGCTTGGGTCTATGTGTGTGTGACCATCCTGGCCCCTTGCAAGTGGGGCCTCAGGAAGGTGCCTTCCAGGTCTCCCAGCCCTCCACCCTGGTTGGGAGGGGACTCAGGGCTATGGGAGGGCCCTGAGTCCACCTCCCTGTCTCACTGCCTCTGTCACTCCATCAATTCTCAGGAAAGTTCTGCAGGAATCTCTCCCATTACTTGAAACCTGGGTGGACAGAGGAGGGAAGGGCTCATGTCTGGGGAGGGCATGTGGCAAATCAGAGACTGTCCCCCTGAATAGAGCGGTCACCCTGGAGCAGCCCCACCCTACCCCTGCCCACTGGAAAAGGACACCCAAGAGCAACCCGAACACAGAAACCCGACTGAAAACAAAAAACTGGCCCATGCTTGGTCAAAACACCCCCATTCCATCATCAGGGCTCTAAAAGCCCCAAGAGCAGGACCAACCAGCTAGGGGAGCCTCCACAGGTGGCCCAAGGAACCGCACCCTCAGGGCTGACTTCCAAATGGCCCTTCCTCACCCCTCTCTCTGAGCTCTGCCGGTGACAGGGCCACAGTTGCAGGGGTCCCTTTTCTGGCTGTATTTGCTGCCTTGCCCTGGACAGAGAGCCCTGGGAGGAAGAGGAAGTGGGAGACAAGGAAGGTGGCTCACTGTCTGGCTACCAGGAAAGGAGGGGAGGAGGCACCCTGGGGGAGGGGTGAGCACACACAAAGAGAAGCCCTCCCGTTCAGGTTGCTTTCCTCTGGTGCCAACCTCCCTCTTCCCCCCCAGCTCAAAGCCTCCTCTTGTGCCCTTGACCATGCCAGCTGATGCCAACCCCCCATCCTGGGCACAGTCATGCTCTCCCATGCAGTGGAAGGAACGTCATCGTACCCACTGGCCCCTGCCCCTCTTCTCCCTCCCACCCCCAGCGCAGAGGGAGACTTCAAGCCACACTGCCCTGTTTGCTGCCATGAGCCCCCCTCAGCAATACCCCAGGGGTGGCCCAATGCCCACTGTACATAAGGCTGCATGATGGGTGTGCTGGGGCACTGCTGAGCCCCCAGACCCCCAATTAAATGTTTCTTGTCCCAACCTATCTGTTCTGTGTTATCTGACTGGGATAGAGGAAGAAAACGGGCAAGAGGCAGGGTGGGGGCTGCGGGCACTGAGAGGGGACAGGCCTGAAGGTGGAAGAATGTTGGCCTCTGAGAGGTTGTGTCACTGAAGGGGTCCCCAAGCCTCCTCGCTCCTTTTCATTCAAGCAGCCTGAGACGCGAGTCCAGGAGGTGTTTGAGAGAAGGCGCTGGGGAGAGAAAGAGGAGAAGAACGTGGAAAGGACCTGAGGAAAGGAGTGACGAGGGTTTGGGGGACGCTGGAGGGAGGCAGGATGGGGCTGCGGCCACTTTCTGGTTCCACGCGCACCTGCGTTGCGCAGGGGGCGGGCCCACACCTCTGCGCACCAAGCCGACTCCTGCCCACGCAGCGGTGCCCTCACAGGCCAGCGGGGTTCAGGGTCTGGGGGCTCAGTACCCACCCGAGATCAGCCTCGCCTCCGCAAACTCCCAACCCCGAAGCACAACCGTTGGCAGCGGGGAGAATGGGGACAGAGGGGCCCCGAGATGACTCAATCTGCCCGTCATCCGGAGCCTGGCACGAAGCGGGGCCTGGGACGGCGCCCCTCCTGCAGCGGTGCTCGCCGCCCACCTGCTGCGGGCAGAACTGCCTCCCTCCCCTCCTCCCGCCCAGCCCGCGTCAGCGTCACTGCGAGCACATCCCATGCTATTTATAGGCGGAGGGGAGCCGTGAGCAAGCAAGAGGCGGGCTGTGGGGGTGCCAGGACAACGCGGTGCAGTGGGCGGGCTCCTCCGGATAGGCACTCACAGGGTTCTGCTTTCCAGCCCCCCACGCCCAAAGCAAGGTAGGCCAGGTGGGACCAGGCTCTGAGCTTTCTTTGGGCGCCTTCGCCCAAGGAAGGTCTTACAGCTGGTGGGGGAGAAGGAGAAGGAGCATGACCCCCCTTCCTAGGACCCCTGATGGTGGGAGTGAAAAAAGGGGTCACGGATCCGGTCCAAAAGCTTAGAAAGGGGGAAACTCACATATACAGGCACTACTGTGTCCCAGAACCAACACAGGAACTTAATTTTATTTAATCTTCTCAATGACCCAGTGAGGAAAGTGGTGATGTCCCTTTTCACAGGGAGAGAAACTGAGACCCAGAAATACCAGCTGGCTTACTCAAGGTCATAGAGATTGTCCTGTCCAGCCTTGCCCCTTTTATGCATGGGAAAACTGAGGCCAAGATGGCCAAGTAACTTGCCCAGGGTCACCCAGCAAAATAATGGTTCATCCAGGCTGATATATCTCTGGCGGTTCAGCTCTTCTCCCACTGGACCCTGGATCTTTCAGTGACTTAAACCAGCAAGATGGAAACAGAGACACCCTGAGATGCTGGGCCAGGGGCTCCAGGGATCAAGCCCCCACCCCAATAGAGACTGAGAGCCTTTCGGTGAAGCCTTCTGCACACCCCACTTGCGTCTGCCACCAGCCAGCAGCTGGCCTGGAACCCGCCCCCTTCCCAGCCCATTTGCTGCTCTGCTGAGCACAACAGCTTTTTCGGGTGGCTGAACCACTGATAGCCCGCTCACAGCCTGAGAGCTGGGAACAGCTGGTGCCCCCACTAGAGCCTCTGCCTGCCTCTGTGCCCACTCAGGGGTGGGGCTGGACCAGCAACACCATTGGCCTGAGGCAGAGGATGCTCAGGAACCTGCTGGTGGTACCAACCCACCATTGGGCGCTGTTTTCTGACCGACATGCTCCCTCCATCCTCCCACCTCAGCCTGAGTTTAACTGTTGGGAATAAAGGTAACCCGAATCTAGGAGAGATGCAAAAAAAGGGGGAGTCTGGGAGCCAAATACAGGAGGCATAAAAGGGCAGAGAGATGGGTACTAGAGGTGGGGGAGGAGGGAGTCACAGCCTCAGCCCTCCCGTTGTTTGCTAGGAGTCAGGCTAGGTGGTCCCTCTCCTAGCATCACAGAGCGCACAGGGAAGGGGCTCAGGGACCCTGTACTCCTTTTCCAGCTCGTGGCCTTGCAGCAGAGCTGTGGTGCGCTGTCCCTCTGCTGCAGCCCACTCTGAGTCACACCCGCCTGTGTCTGGAGGAGTCAAAGGTGGGTGCTCGTGTTCATGTGTTCACGCAATGCTGAGGTTCTGGAGAGTCGTTGGCCTCTCTGGGCCTCAGTGTCCTCCTCCAGACATGAAGCTGGACTTGCTCAGGGAGTGTTTTTCTTGGGGCCATGAACCCCTTTAAAGGGTATGGAAAATTACATAATGGGACCAGTTGTATGCTCTTGAGAGAATGGACATATCTTTTCATCATAATTTCACAAGTTTCGCCCTGATCAATGTGGCTCAATTGGTTGGGTGTTGCCCAGCAAAGCAAAAGCTTGTGGGTTTGATTCCCAGTCAGGGCACATGCCTAGGTTGCAGGTTCCGTGCCCAGCTGGGGCGCATGCAAGAGGCAACCAATGGATGTTCCTCTCCCACATCAATGTTTTTCTGCCTCTCTTTCTCCTCTCTCTAAAAAGAAAATAAAATAATTAAAAGAAAAAGAATTTCACAAGTTTCCAGCACCTGGAAGGGATCCAGTTTAGGCAGTCTCTTTGCTGGATGGAGGGAGGGGGGTGGGGGGGCCTTCCTAGACACTGCCCTGGGAGGGAGTTGGAGGCCCATGGTGGAAGGAGGTAACTTCAAGGTCTGGGGTGAGCTTCAGAAAGAAGGAACTAAACCCAAAGCTTCCCAAGAGATACAGTCCCACAACCCATGACCCTTTTCTCCCCCCACCCCCAGTATCTCCTCAAAATCAAAGTCGGTTTTCTGCAGCAACCTGTGAGAGAACAGCACCATCTCCTGGTCCAGGGTGGAAACCAGTTTCTGTGCTGCACGCTTCCTACGTCCCTGCACTGCCTGAAGCCGGTGGAGGCGGAGTGGCTTCCAGGGCCCTTCCTCTCTGGTCCGTGACTGGGAAGATGTCCCATTCTCCAAGCTGAGAGTGTGGCCAAGGCCCTTCCCTTTCTAGACCACAGCTTCTCCACTTGGGATGGCAAAGGATTAGAGCAAGAGCCGTGGCAACAAGGAGCCCACAAATCAGTGCCCATGTCCCAGACTGGTGCACGTGGATGGTGGTCTTTTCTGGACACCTCTCACCTCCCCACCATGTCCAGACTGGACAAGGACAATTGAGGCAGAGGTGGGGAAGGGTCTGCTGCCCTCAAGACCACTTTAGCTGTTTTTCCCGCACAAATGCAGATGAGAACATCTGCCAAGTACATCCCCTGAAGGCTGTTTGGCTTTGTATTGCTCTCCCCAAATGAGAATTCCTCAGGAGAGGGGTGGAGGGCAGGGAGGTAACTAGGATGGGTGTCCAAGCCCTGGCTGTGTCCAACAGAGGTGGTCCCTTCTGTGCAAACATCCATCTGAGATATCACCAGTTGACGTTCCTGTCCTAACTGGCTGGCTGACCCCTCCCACCTGGACATCTGGCCCTCGAATTGCTCTAGTTCTGCCCTCCACCTCAACAGACCCCTCACTGCAGGGATCTCCTCATCCTCCACAGGTCAAAGCCTGGGGACCGAACTCGACTTCTCCCTCAGCTCTATGTCTACAAAATTCTATTCCACCTCCCAAATATTTTGAATCAACTTTCCCCACCCGAAGGCTGCATTAGTTCAAGTCATGTGAATCCAACATCGCATTTTCTCTTCTGCAAAACCAACGTTTAAGTCTAGAATCAAAGTACTCAGTTCACAGATCACCCCAGTAACACTGTTCACAGGTAGCTTAGGTGGCGGTCAGCAGCTGAAGCCCAGGTGTTGTAATTCCTGGACTAGCAGTAATGGAAAGCCCCACTGTCCTGAAGTTCTAGGGCAGTACATTTCAACCTTGGACCTCAGTGCCCAGTTGGTAAGTGTAAGCATTCCATTTTCTGTTTTAATACAATGTGACAACTGATAACATAACTATTGATCCCCAACCAACATCTGAGATCACTTCCAAGGGGCCACTCATGTAAAAGCCGTTCCGAAGCACAGTTTTGGAGGCTTGGGCAGAAGCCACTCTTCCCTCCCTTCGAAGTAAATCCTGCGCACCACTGAAACAGGATTAAAAACAAACGGACAAAAACCCTCCCTTTCACGGATGGAGGAGCCGTGAGCCCAACTAGACATCGGGAGAGAAGGAAGAAATGAAACAGACACCCTGGAAAGGGCCTGCACCCCAGTGCGGTCCGCTCTGGCCCTCTAACTAGTAAATGCCCACCGACAGCCAGAAACTGGAAGAAACAGAGAGGTAGGCAGGTGAGGCTACTTTATTCAATGGCTGATACATGTGATTGCCAAGGCCACTATGTACAGGTAAGAGAGGTGGAGTTCTATTTCTTGGTCTCTTCCTCCTTGGACAGAGTTTTGATGATTTCCTCCTTCTTGGCCTGGAGCCGCTCTTCCCGGCGCTTGCGAGCTTCCTTGGTCTTAGACCTGCGGGCCTCAGCCTGGTCACTGGGTAACGGAGGAGAAAAGATGAGTCAGTCGGAGGACAGATGAGCTGCTGGGAGACGGACGCACACGCCCGGCCCGCTCTCCGAGGACAGTTAGCTTGAGACAGGAGCGGCCTCGGCTCCCAAGAGCTCCCACTTCGACTAACCTACAGCCCCAGCCACAACAACAACAATGGTAGGTGGTATGGGGTGTGCACAGGACAGAGGAGCATGTATCTCTAACAGACTGCCTCTCAGTCATGACCAAGCATTAGCACGTTTGAAATATCTCAGGAGAATCCTTATAATAAAGCGCAAAGAACCTGCCCGCATGACACAGGGGCCAAGTCCTGAGGAAACTTACGCCAGAAGCTTCTTGCGAGCCTTGTCCGCCTTCAGCTTGTGGATGTGTTCCATGAGAATCCGCTTGTTTTTGAACACGTTCCCCTTCACTTTCAGGTACAGGCTGTGGTACCTGCAGGGCATGAGGGGCAGAGGTTCCGGCTGGGGATGGGATCAGAGGTTGGCCCCTCCAGACCAGGCCCCTAAGCATGCAGGGTTCCTTTCCTCCCTTTTATTGCTGAGTGAACTACTTTCCCCAAACCAAGACTGTGTGCAGTTTCTAAACAGAAGAGCTTGTCTGGCAGGTAAATTCAATTCTTCAACTACCTTGATGATGTATTGGGGGGGACGGACAGAAACAGGACAAAATGCAAGAACTTTCTAAGCTTACTTAACACACATGGCCCCTTCCCCAAGGCCAATGAGACCACTGTGTCTACGCCAAGAGCAGGCCATCAAAGCAGCAGATGGGCCTTGGCGGGCTTGGGAGGGGGGCGTGCTTACATGTGGCGGTCAATCTTCTTGGATTCACGGTATCTCCTGAGTAGCCGGCGAAGGATTCTCATCCTCCTCATCCACGTCACTTTCTCAGGCATTCGGGCATTGGCAGTACCCTTCCGCTTACCTACAGGGAGCACAAGTTAGGTCCACTCTAGTGAACTCAGTTCTCAAGTGATTTCTTAAAGCCAGCTGATTGCTCATGATAGCGACCCACCTCTGAAACACTTGGTAATTCACTAGGTCTGGTGCCAAGTGCTTTATCTCATCTTAAGTAATATCATGTCCATTTTACTCAATTTTTAAGGAAGTACAAACAAAGCCATTCTTCCCTTTCACTTCTCACAGAATGTGGGTTCAAGAAGGCGTGCACCAAGGCAGTATGGTAAACTGGAAGGGGCTTCATCTCCCTAAATCATCCTGATCTTAGAAAGTGGTTTTAGGATTTACTAGATAACATTCCTTTTTAAGATTTTATTTATTTTTAGAGAGAGAGGGAGGGAGAAAAAGGGGAAAAAAACATCAATGTGTGGTTGCCTCTCCCATGCCCCCAACTGGAGATCAGGCACACAACCCAGGCATGTGCCCTGAGTGGGAATCGAACCATCAACCCTTTGGTTCGCAGGCCAGCACTCAACTCACTGAGCCACACCAGCCACGGTTGGACAACATTTTTAAAGTACCCAGTAGAACCCTTGGCATAGTGTAGGTACTCCATGTGACTTCTGTCTACCAATACTTCCAATTTTGACAACAATGCCAACTTTTCAATTTGAGCGCAGAATATCAAATATGAGAGTAAGAAAAGGGCTCAAGATTAGCCAAAATGGGAAGAAGATCCTGAATATACTTCAGTTTAGACTCAAGCAGCTATTATTTCTTAAGTCTCAGAGGAAGAATACACTTACCTATGCCCATATGCCTGCCCTTCCTGCGGGCCAAGGTGTTTTTCCGGCATCGAGCCCGGGAATGGACAGTCACAGGCTTCCGGATGATCAGCCCATCTTTGATCAGCTTCCGAATCTGCTGACCTGGAAAAACGTGACCCACCTGGTCAGTCAGGTGGGGCCTGTCCCTAAGAACACCAGTCACAGCCTAGAGTTTCAATAGGAGAGGCCACAGACATGGCTCACATCACCCGCCCAGTGGTCTCAAAAATGGTTGGAAATAACAAATTTGTTTCTCCTGGGGGGAAAAAAATCCCTCCACTTTTAGGTGTTTTATAGGGTACTCAAAATATACACTTAGGATGTGTAATGAATCTTGTGTATAGAAACAGCCTAGTCCTTCAGATCCTATCTGTTTTACCTAGTAGCTACTGGTCTACAACAAGATTAGGGTTTTTTGCACTTACATCACAATGGCAAACCCAAGCTGGTTAAGAACATCCCTGATATTGACAGAGTCTGTGCTTAACCAAACTTTTGCCAGTTTCTTGAACCTTCTCCCAGGTCCATCTGTGCACTTCCTTGCATATTCGAGTTTTAGCAAGAACTCTGCTTTGGTCAGTTTAAGCAGTAGCCCCTACCCTTGACGTCCAATCAGGTTCCACATCCATCACCGTTTCCCACATGATGCCCCATCACCCTGGCCTGTCTTCAGCAAGAACCCTGTTAGGTTCATTCAGCCAGAGTCCCCCTTACCTCTGTTTTCTCTTCCTAACTTTCCACCTACTAACCCCCTGCACCATATGCCTTGGCTGTAAATTCTTATTTGCCCACACTACCACCAGATTTGAGCCCACTCTCTCTACGCCACTGTAAAATCCCATTTTCAGTGGTCCCTGTACCTATTGCAATGATCCCAAATAAAATCTGCCTTAGCATCTTTAACGAATGTCACTGAATACTTTTTTCTCCGTAACATCATACGGAAACATTGCAAGCATGCCGATGCGTTTCTGTAGGACTGACATCTGTTTGTCTTGAATATGCCAACAGGCTCTACTAAGGTCTGAGGCCCCAGGTCTTCCCACCTCATAATCTCCTTGGCCACCTCTACTTCCTGTCCCTGTACCACCTCTTCAGAAATCCTTTACACAGCCATCAAACAGAACATCCACTCTAGGAATGCTCCCTAATGTAACACTGGGTGGTTCCATTAACTTCTATCCTGTCATTTTGGCAAATGGCAGGAATAAAACCTCTGGCACCCCCATTCTTTCTGTAACGCTCCCATTTTATAAGCCTCCCCGCCCCCCTCCCCACCGCCCAATGAGCTTTCCTAGGTTTGTTAAGAACCAACACAACTCTCATCTTTCATCTTTTGAAGAACCCAGGAACTCACGGGAGTTGGCATTGGCGATTTCATTGGTCTCATTGGGGTCCAACCAGACCTTCTTTTTGCCACAGCGGAGGACGCTGGAGGCAAGCCTCTTCTGAAGCCTGAGCATACTGTGACAAACAGAAAATACCATCAGGCCCTAGAAGCCACACTGGCGCAAAGATGAGCACCCCAGCAAGACCTGCCCCTCAAAGTCTTACAATGTTGTGAAAAATCACACATGGGAAAGTAGATGTGAACGTGCACTTAGTGTTCAGGACCAGCACGACCCCCTCCACCGAGACTTTTGCCATCCACACCACCACACCTCCAGGTTAGGAATCTTTCCTAGATCGAAGTCTTTCTCCTCTGGAAAATGTAGCGGCTTATGACTGTTTTGGTATTCAGTCTAAAACAAGTGTTTAACAAAATCTCTAAGCCAGTCGACCCGATTTGCGCTAGTTCAATCTTTTGCTTCCTGGGCTCGTTTTCTTTTTTCGTCTTATCACAGTAATAAGCTAATTTCAGGTAGCCTTAGAGTTTTCTCTCTTTTTTAAATCCTCACTCGTGGATATTTTTACTGTTTGGAGAGGAGGGGGGAAAAAGAGAAACATCGATGTGCGAGGCCAAACACTGATCGGTTGCCTCCCTACGCACGGCAGAACGAAATCGCAGGGAATGATGCTTCCACCAAGTGAGCCACCGGACCGGGGCTGGCCTTCAAAGTTTTCTTGTGAGCGGTCTACTGGGCTACTAGGGATCGCCTCACCCTCGGCGGAGATCGGCTTGGATCCAGGTGCGCGGCCTAATACTAGTAAGCGCCGCTGCCTTTCCTCTGCCCGAGTGGGTCGCCCGGGACACGTGTGCAGCACAGTGTCCGAATTTTCCGCGGCCTAAAGTTCTCGGAACGGTTCCGCAACTCTACCCTCTTGAGGCGGAGGCCGGGGCCTAGTGTGCTGTGGCCTACGCCAAATTCTGGGACTGGCCGCCTCAGGGCTGCCTCCGCCTCATCTCTCCCACCCGGGGCCATGGTACTGAGTCCCGCCATTCACCCGATGCCCCGATAAACCCAGGCCGGAGACCCGCCAGTCCTCACCTCATGGCTGCTGCCGCAGCGGCGAAAGGAAAGAACTCCCTTTGCTCAGGCTGCTCCCATTATCTGTAAAGGGGACAGCCCATGCCCCGCTCTACTTTCATCCATATTCCCCTCTTGTCTTTTCATCTTCCGCCACCCTAAACTTTACTTCCACCCTGTGTAGAGACCCGTAATAGTACAAATCTAATATCGGGAATCGTTTTAAACTTAAAAGCCTAGGAAATATACCCCTTTGCTAAGGCAAAGTGGTACAGTCCGACTTCCTATCAGGCAAGCGCAGTAAGGGTGCCTGATCACGTGGGCAGTGGAAGCCGGAAGTCAGCTGCATTGCGCAGGCGGGGTAGGGCCGGCACGCTAGAGTGGCCTAGGCCTTGCGGGCGTCTTGTGTTTTCTGGAAGGGTGTCTTATTAGTGAGGAAAAAAAATAGTGAATGAAGCAAAGGAATAATAGGGCGGTTGTCGGACGAGAGCCAGCTCTTATTCATTCTCTCCTTTGATTGCGAGCTACCGTAATGCAGAATAGGTCACCAAACACATTAACTTGTTTTTGCACCCCTGGGTTCTTTATCTCTTAGTGCTTCAATGTTCTCCTCTGGAAAGTGTATCTAATCCCAGTATTTCCGTAATCCAGTTGTGAAAATTACATGAGTTAATGTTTGCAACTTGCAAAGGAAGGCGTTAAGACAACAAGCTCCTTGGTGGAAACAGCCTTTGTTGGGTTCACGCTGTACTACAGCAGGCTTAGAGTTTAGAATAGCAATTGCCAACCTTTTCTTATCTCATGGTAAATAAACTAATTACTAGAATCCAACAGCACACCAAAAATATATTTTTTGCTGATCTGACAAAAATAGATATAATTTTGATTCATTCACTGTCACGTTGGCTACTGTCATTTTTGGACAATATAAAGGAGAAGAGGTCAGTGCCCCTGACTAAATAGTCAGATATTGCGTGTTTTAAACATTCTTGGGCACACCAGGTGAAAAGTGCTGGTTTAGAACATAGTAAGAACCGCTTGAGAAATAATGTATTGGCTGAGTGAATGCATAGTTGTGAAGTGGAAAAAAAAATCGACCTCACAACTCATAGTTCTCCTGGTCTGGAGTACTCAACGCAAAAACGCAAGGAGCATATTCTGGGGTCCAAGAAACCTAGATCTGAGTTCTGGCTACTGCTTATCACTGAATCTCTCATTTTTCCCTAAACAGAGCTCAGGTCAAAAAGAAAGGGGGATAAAATTTCTGCTATTTCCTTACGTACAATTGATGTCATTTTTACGGCTTAGTGAGGTAACAGAAATTGAAAATCCAGGTCTTCCTGACTGCAAAACTTGTGCCTTCTCTGTCAGGCCAGGATCTCTTGTGCCCAAGGGGCAGATGGGAACCCTGCTCAGGATTCCATCTGCTCAGGAACAATGCTAATGGGCTTCAGAGAAACAATTTAGGCTGGCCATCCACATGTTGCAGAACCCAGGGTGGGGAGGAGGAGGCAGTGTACTTCAGTCTCCCCTGTAGCAGAACATAGCAGGCTGACCTTATATTAGGGTCACAGAACCTGGGCAAAGCTCCATTCTAATTTGTATCTCTCCTCTTTGGGGAACAAGGTAAAGGGTAGATTAGAGGGGTAACATCCACCTGTCATGACTGACTCCTGCACAGCACCTTACAACATCTCCAAAGGCCCCAGTAATCTATCATTTAATTTCATTTTCCCTCATCCTTCCAATAATCCCAGGTGACAAAGACACCACAGTACCCGCAACCCCATTTCTATAAAAAGGTGGTTTGTCCAGGGCCACACAATCAGAAAGAGTCTGAGCCAAATTAGCACTAAGATTTCTTGCTAGAATCCTTTACGTCTTTCTCTCAAAAGATCATGGTAAGTGGGGTCCAGGCCCTGGATATTTGTCCCCAAATAAGGATGAGGGGGAAGCAATTCTAGGTCAAAGGTTATTAGATTTGATTTTAGCCAGTCTCCCGTTTGGGCTCCACGTCTTCCTTCCCTTTTTTCTCCCTTCCAAGTTACATGAACCTCACCCAGCCCCATCCCGGCCTTTTGGAAGGGCCTGGGGATACTAACGACTAGGACACAAGGGCTCCTGGCTCCCTGAAATTTCTTGTTGCTCTGCTTTGGGACTCCCTTTGGACACCGTCCTCACGCCAGCCTCAGATGCGCTGCAGCCGGCACCATATTAGAGGGGAAGGGGCCTTTCTGTTTGGTTCAAGGCGACCTGGGCCTACACAGGTGAGTAAGGAGTTAAAGCCAGGTCCGGGATGAACCGGTCGGGAAGTTCCGGTGGCCCAAGCTGGAGGTGAAAGAGACCAGCTAGAAAGAGCGGTTTGGAAGTGCGGCGCGGTGACAGCCATGCTACTCCGTCTTACACCTCCATTAGCGCTTAGCATCCCCTGGTAAACCGCCCCCCTCCCCCGCCCCCAGGAGAGTTTCTGAAACCCGCTATCGCCGCAGAGTGGGCCGCCCTCACCCCAGGCCAGTCGGAGGCCAGAACTAGTCCAGCTCCCGAGGCAGGAGCGGCGTGCCTCCCTCCCGCCGCCCCTCCATTGTCTGTGCGGAGCCGGCGGAGGGGCTGCGAGGGGCGGGGCCGGGGCGGGCAGAGGGCGGGAGGAGGGGCGGGGGGAAGCGGAGCGGGCGGGGGGAGATGCTGAGCCTTCAGGGGCGGAGTAGGAGGCGGCGGCGGCGGCGAAGGCAGAGGAGAGAGCGGGAGGAGGGAGGGAAGGCAGGAAGAAGGCAACCGCTGGCCGGGCCAGGGGGCTGAATCGGGTGCGGGCTGCGCTGCGCCGTTCTCGGTTCCGACGGCCTCTCTCATGCGCTGAGGGCGCCCTGCTTGGCCGGGCGGGCGGCCGAAGGGGAGGTTCCTCTCCATGGTCCAGAAGACCAGCATGTCCCGGGGCCCTTACCCACCCTCCCAGGAGATTCCCATGGAGGTCTTCGACCCCAGCCCACAGGTGAGGCGTGGTGGCTGGGCGGAAGGAAGGGAGCCCCTCCCGCGGACTTTGTGGGGTCAGCTCGATGGGCTCTGGGGAGGAAGGGGTTATGTGCTCGGCGCGGAGGGGAGAGGGGCGACTGAGCGCCCCCAGTCTCTGCGGGTTAATGATTGATGGGCGCTTGGCCCGGAATTGGGCTGCGGTTTTGCGGAGCCGGAGGGGGCGGTCGGGCCGCCTGTCACCCTCACCTCCTCGTCTCCCCCGCGATCAGGGTCCCTGCTACTCGGAGACCGGCTCCAGAGGGCTGAGAGTGGGGGTGTTGGCGGGGGGGTCCCGGGGTTGAGGGAGGCTAGAGAGCAAACCCAGGCAATGTGGGCGACGCAGAACACGCTCATGGGCGCTGGGCGGGGGTGGGTGGGGCGGGGGTGGCTTTAGAGACCGCCGAGGCTATAGTCAGAGGGCGGCGCCAGCAGGCCTTTGGAGCCGCAGACGGTGGCCCTCGAGGGTGGGGAAGGGGCCAGGCCCCCATTCCAGCCACATCCGATACACTCCTATATTGGACCAGCTCCTCCTCCTCAACACCCATGTTATCTCTGCCTGCCCATCCTCCCCCCACCCTCAGCCCCGGAAAAATGCCTCCAAAGTTTGGAAAGTTGGATAGATTCCAACCCCCTGCCCCGGAGGGGGAGAAGCTGAGTTACCTGGGGGTGGAGGTCGCTGCCCCACCCCGATTCACACTTTTCCAGTGCCCAAGGAAGGGACATTCATTCTTGGGTGTGCTGATTGCCTCTAGGGTGACCAGCAAGGTCTGGCATGGTCGCGTAGTGCGGGGGATTTCTCTGGAACATGGCCTTGTCTAATTTGGCAATACCCCAAGTCTAGGACAGCATTAACTCTTTTCTTGCTGTAGCCAGCCTGTAGCAACTGTAATGACCATGATAATGTGGTTGATGGGTATGTGTGTGTGTGGCCGGGGTCAGGTCAGACCTAAAAATACCTCCCTCCTCCACCCCAGGCCCCTTGGAGCCTGGGAGGCAGCTGGCTGGGGCCTTCCTTTCAGCTGTCCCTTGTCCCTCTGGGTGCCACTCCCTTTTCCCACCAGCCTAGGGTGGTGGTGGTGGTGGTGGTGGTGGCAGCGTGAAAGAGTCTGGGGTTTACTGGGGGATCCTCTTAAATTTGTAGAGATCCTGAATCCTAGAGGTTGGGTATATATTTGGTTTGAAGAGGGGGGTGGGAGGGAGGATTCTGGGGTTCCCAGGTGCCCTTCTCTCCTGTCTGTTTATTCCCTTTCTTGTACTCAGGCCCAAGGGACCAGAGAGCCTTGTCTGATCATGGCTTATCTATCTTCTTTGGTAAAGAAACTCAAGGATGCAGGCTAGGGGCAGGGGCTTGGAGGGCCTGAACCCTCAGGCATCACCCTCTACTCTGGACTGGTCTGGGGCCCAAGTGTGTGTGTGAGTTGAGGAGGGCAAAAAAAGCAGCCCCCTTACGGGAGGCCTGGAAATACCTGAATGTGTGTCTGCTGGAGTGATCAGGCTGTGTCCACTCCAGCCAAGTCAGAAGCCTAGCCAGGGAGACTTAGCCAGCCTACCCCAGGGATTTGTGGGGGCTGTGTCCCAGCCTCATCTTGGGGCAGGGCCAAGGGGCATTTAGATTGATGCAGCCTGGTGGGTACCATGGGGACAGGATGTAGGCAGTGGCTGCTGGGGCTTGATCCCTCTTGCCCTCTTGGGAGAGGCGTGGCCACGGTGATTGTGAAGAGAGGCCTGAGGAAAAGTCCTGCAGGGTGGCGGGTGCTGAGGACTATCTACCCTATGTCAGCGAACTTCCCTTTCCAAACACCTTTTCACACCCCTCACCCCCTCCCAGGAAATCTAGTTTTGGGTCTCCCGAGAACTGAGAGCTGCGACTCCCCTCCCCAGTCTGCAAAAAAAGAAAGCAAGAGTTGGGCATAAGAAAAGCCAATCTGGGCCCCGTTGGCAGTTGGCAATTCCTCTTCTCTCTGGGGGCCACAAGCACACTCAGCCACCCTCCGCTCTAGCAGGAGGGGAGAGGACGGGGGACTTTCTCCAGATCTCTTTACCTGCCCCCCCCAGCCCCCCAGCCCCCCAGCACTGCAGGCAGCCTCTCCCTTCCCTTGAGGCCTCTGCAGCCTGCCCAGCATCTTAATTAGCTTTGTTGCCTAATGAGCCTCCAGCTACTTAGCGCCTCCTCCTTCCCAGCCTCTCTAGCTTGGTTTGGGGGTTTCTGTGTGCTCTTCCTAGGGCTCTCTTGCACTATCCTGCACCCCATGACTGTGGTCTGGACCCCCCTCCCCCTTGGGCTGTACCATCTCAGAAAGAAAATAGGGGTGCTGTTCAGATCAGGGAATGGTGTTTCCAGGCTTAGTTGTAGCTCTGGGCCTGATGGAGTAACGGTTGGGAAAGGGCCTTTCTGATTCCACTCTTGTCCCTCCCTGGCTTCTCTAGGGCAAATACAGCAAGAGGAAAGGGCGGTTCAAAAGGTCAGATGGAAGCACGTCCTCGGATACCACATCCAACAGCTTTGTCCGCCAGGTAACAGGGAGGCTGGGCTGCGAGGAGGGTGGCAGCTGGTTGGTGGAGCCCAGCATTGGTGAGCTGGGTCTGAGGCTTTCTCCAGACACCCTCCCCCATGTCACTTGTCACCTGCCTAGAACCACCTATTACACTGACACCCCATGACCTCTCCTGCATATACTGTCAGCTGTACCCACTCCCTCAGCCCCCGCCCAGCCCCGCCCCCAGCACCAGGCACCAGCCCCTGTTGCCTGCCTGCGTCATCTCATTCAGGGACAGCCTGGCCTGCCTCCTCCTAGCTTGCTTCGGGCTGTCACCCACTCCCCCTGCCGGCTGTCTGCTTCCATGTCCTCCCCCAGAATCTGTGACAGCAAGGGGTTTAGCCACGTCCTAAGAAATGAAGAGCCAGGACATTTGAGTCCCTGGAGCCCTGGTTAGGTATGGGTCAGGAAATACCCTCCTCACAGCCACATATGGCTGTTCTTTGACAAGTGGAGAGCAAGTGTGCTGAGGGAGGTGGGGGACTGGCATGAGGGAATTGATTTGAGAAAGGACTTTATCCCAGCACCCCTCACTGAAGGCAGGGTCACTGAATAGCTTTATGGGGTCGTCTCTGCTCAGTCAGGAAGATGCCATTCTCATCTCTGTTCTAATTCTCAACCCCAGGCCATTTCAGGCTCAGGGAAAAGCATGTGGTTGCTATGACTACGGAGCATCTCAACAAAGCCTGGTACCCAAAAAAGATGAGAAGGGCTTGGGATCAGACAAGGAAAGGAGTACGTGGAAGAGGAAATGGGCAAAGCGTGTGACAGCAGAGGATAGTAGGGAGGAGGGCTCCTGCGGAGCTCAAGCCCTCCTTGGGCCAGAACACGGGGGATGGTGCCCGGCAGACCCCACCACAGACTGGAGTGAGGCCCTTCTGTCTGATCCCTGTATCCACAGCACTTGGCATGTATGAGCCTGGGAAAGGGGCCCTTTGTCCCAGCGTCTCCTAAGTACACAAATAGGAAGTCCTTTCTTCAGTCTCTCCCACATTCCTCCTGTTGCAGGACTGGGCCAGGGCCGGGCCTGGGAAAAATGATGCTGTGCCCTCAAGTGCAACACCTCTTGACAGAAAAAGACCTTGGCGTTCGGCAACCCAGGGTGTCAGACCCCAGCCTCTAATTCCTCCTCAGCTCCCTAGCTCTGACCCCCAGTAGGTGGTAGGGAGTGGGGGGGCAGTCCTTGTTCCATCTCTGAGCTAAATATACCCTCCCAGTTTGCATATGTAGCAACTCTGCTTGTAACCTGAGCCCCCTGGGGGAACGGGCAGTTTGGGCCACCTCCTAGGCCAGCAGGGCCAGGCACTGAGGGCGCTGTGATGGAGGTGCCCAGCCGGACCCTCGTGGTGGTGAGCTGGGGATGGGGGGTGGGGTGGGAGCAGCCCCTCAAGAAAGCTTGTGAGGGGGCTTCGCTCCAGCCTGTCTCTCTGCCTCTTCACTGTCTCCCTGTCCCCCGCCATTCCTGACATGTCTGTGTGTGTGCATGTGTGTGTGTGTGCACATGCGTGTGTTGGGTCAGTAGGTGCCTCTCTGTGTGTCTGTCTGTTGCTGGGTCTGTTTCTCTACCTCTCTGTGCATCTGTCCCCCTGACTCGGGGTGCTCCCGTCGGGAGGGGCAAAGAGTAGTAGTTAAGCTGGTTTCCACTCTCCTTCCTTCTGTTTCCCCGTTTCCGTTAGTGACTTCACTCCCACCGCCAACCTTTCCCCTCGTGAGTCTACCATGTCCGTGATTTGGCTGGGGAAAGGTTGGACAGTTGTACCGCTCATGACCAGGCCCTCCGGGGGAGGTGGGACTCCGTCTTCTCTTTTTCTCAAGTTCCCTCCATACCAAGCCAACAGGCATTTCTAGCCAAGTGACCCCTTTATGCCCTCAGGGAAAAAAAAAACATCTCTGCAGTCCTGTTCCTTCCCCACGTCACCTCCCACCCTTTGTAGCAACAGCACCGCAGCACAGTGACACACATCCACACTTCCTGGCTCCCGCCCTCACGTGCTGCACGCCCTCAGGGGCGCCGCCACTGAGGGCGCCCCCTGTATGGGCTCACGTGGACCTGTCTGCGTCCAGTCACGGCACCCAGCGCATAACATAGAGCACACCCTCCTAAACAGACCTGAAGTTGCACACCCAAGTACACCCATGAGTAAGCGTGATCATTTGCACTGCGGGCCTGGACCGGCTGCGTGTGTCTTACATCACTGAAAAAGCTGTGCCCTGGGATGGTCAGTGGGGTCACAACCAGCTTCCTGGCACATCCTGACTTCTGACTTCTGACCCTGGCAGCTGCAGCCCTAGCGTTAAGGAAAGGCCTGCCCCGTGTTCTGCTCTTAACTTGCCTCTTCTGCCTGCGCCGCCTTGGGAATATTGGACTGTCTTTTGTATCTAGTGAGAGCCTGAGGACTGGGGCTCCCTTGATTCTGCTGGGGATGGTAGGATCCTATCTTCCCTCACCCTTGAGCACAAGATAGCAGACTTTTGGTGGCCCTGACATGCCAAGCAGGCTGCCCATTGCCAACGATGCAGAAAGCTCAGACCTATGCTAGTGGCTACAGTCCCTGGAAAGACCCACCGGGCTTCTGCTGAGTCTGTCTCAGCTAGTGCTGGGGGCAGGGGAGAGAACGGGGAGCAGGGAGGCAAGACTTGTCCCCTGGCACTCCTCCCCTGCGCTGTGCCCCTATCAGATTCCCGCCCCTCCCTGGGCCCCACACAGCTGTCCTTGGACCTGCCTTAACCCCTGGCTCGCTGCCGCCACCCTTTCTAGGGCCGCACTCTTCCTGCGGGCCTGCGGACTTCGGTGCCCGGTCCCTGCCATCTAACACCATCTTCTCCTACGCCTTGTGGCATCTTGGTGGGCTGCCTGGGACTTGAGGCCTCCATGATGGGTGGCACCTCCACACCTGCCAAGGCCCAGGAACTGGGGAGGCAGCTTCAGCCCTACGCTGGCCCTGAGTTGGCCCTGTCTGTTTTCAGGGCTCAGCAGAGTCCTACACCAGCCGCCCATCGGACTCTGATGTGTCTCTGGAAGAGGACCGGGAAGCCTTAAGGAAAGAGGCAGAGCGCCAGGCATTAGCCCAGCTTGAGAAGGCCAAGGTGAGAAAGGAGGGAGGGGCGGTGCTGTCTTAGTCCACCGACCCCCGGGCCTGGGAGACAGCTGGGACAGTCCCAGGTCCGGGCTCGGCCCAGCCACTTCCTAGCCGGTGCACCTCCGGGCGGGCCTCAGTGTGGCTGTGCCTTTGCCTTTCACCCGCAAAGTGTAGACTGCGACACCTGCCTCCTTATACAGCGTGATAAGTGCCCGCTGCAGTCTGACGCTATTTCCACGCGCAGTAAGAGCTTAAGGAGGGCAAAACGCTTGACACTTCCTTTTGGAGGCAGAATTTCTGGGCTGCTCTTACTGGCTGTGTAATCTTAGGCGAGTCACTTAACCTTTCTGACATGCAGTCTCCTCGTTGATTGAAATGAAGACAATATTACTTCATAGGATTTTTGTGATAAATAAATGCATGTGAAATATGTGGCACCTGGCACACTAAATAGTAGATGATGGCGATGATGCTGATGATGATTCCCTCTGGGTGGCATTCTGGGCTCCCCACTCCTAACACTTATCATTCCCCGCTGGCCCCTCCACCCTGAGAGGACCGAGTTCTATTTTTTGCTTTCTTTTTAATTGTAGATTTCACATAAATACAAAAAAAAATGACATATACCATTCAGTATACCTTTTGTTTTAAACATTTTATTTATTTATCTTTAGAGGGGAAGGGAAGCAGAGAGGGAGAGAAATATCAATGTGTGGTTGCTTCTCATGCATCCCTTGCTGGGAACTGGCCTGCAACCCAGGCATGTGCCCTGACTGGGAATTGAACCGCGATCCTTTGGTTCACAGGCCCGCGCTCAATCCACTGAGCTACGCCAGCCAGGGCCATTCAGTATACCTTTTAATAAACAGTTTATAAAACCTGTATATAATCACCACCGCAGTCAAGAAGTGCATTGCATCGTGGTTTAACCGTCTGGTCGTCCTCCTCCCTGTGCACCTCCTCTAGACCAAGCCGGTGGCCTTTGCCGTTCGGACAAACGTCGGCTACAACCCGTCTCCAGGGGATGAGGTGCCTGTGCAGGGAATGGCCATCACCTTCGAGCCCAAGGACTTCCTGCACATCAAAGAGGTGGAGGGAGCACGTGGCATCCGGAGGGAGGGCGGGGCCGTGGGTGCCGCAGGTGCCGAGGGAGGGGGCGTCTGGAACTGCAGTGGAAAAAGAATTCTGAGCCAAGCGGAGCTGGGCTGAGTCTGCTGTGCTTCCTTAGACAAGCCTCTCCACCTCTCTGAGCCTCTAATTTTTCATTGGTAAAACGGGGTGGTGGTGCCTACGTCACCAGGTTGTTGGGTGGGTTTGTGACGAGGCCTGTGAGTGGAGTGACAGTTTGCCAGGCATGTGTAGGTGTCAGCAGTCACTTCTCTCTCTCCCTGCCTTTCCAGGGCAGGGCACCCACATGTGGGGAGGAAGGACTCTCAGAACGGGGTGTGCTGGGGGCGAGGTGATCCATGGCCCCAGAGGATGCTGGTCCTGGAGTTGTCCTGAAAACTGGGGCTGGACTCAAATACTGGAGCTGGGGATGGGGCTCTTGGAGGGTGCCGCCTCCTGGGGAGGGTAGGCAAGTCCAGGGGTGGTTTTCCCTGCAGGATGGCTGCTGGCTTACACCTCCAATCTCCCTCTTGGTCTCTCCCACCCTACCTGCTGTTGTTTGCAGAAGTACAATAATGACTGGTGGATCGGGCGCCTGGTGAAGGAGGGCTGTGAGGTTGGCTTCATCCCCAGCCCTGTCAAACTGGACAGCCTGCGTCTGCTGCAGGAGCAGAAGCTGCGCCAGAACCGCCTCAGCTCCAGGTGTCTGGCTGGGGGCAGGGCCCTGCCAACCCGGGGAGAGGCCTCAAGGGTTCACTGTCGCCCTGAGGGCGCAGAGCTGCCTGTGACACCTCCAGTGGGGCCGGAGAATCATGGGGGCAGGGCAGCATGTGAGAGAACAAGACTCCCCCACCCTCACACCCACCCCTTGGCTCACAGCTCCACTTTTCTCTCTGCCCACACAGCAAATCAGGTGACAACTCCAGCTCCAGTTTGGGAGATGTGGTGACTGGCACCCGCCGCCCCACACCCCCTGCCAGTGGTAAGAGCCGCCGCCTCCCCGGGGAGTTGGGGGAAGCTCCTGGGCGGGATGGTCTCCCCACTTCCATTCCCCTCCTTCCCCTGCAGTAGTGGGCACCCCAGTCCTGAGTCCTCCACACACATCCAGTGGTCCCCTCTTCATGAAGAGTAGGATGCCCCACAAGCTGGGCCCGTCGCCACCCACCCTCTCATGTCTCTCCTCTCCCATCTCTTTGGTAGCTCCATCTCTCTGCCTGATTCCCCACCCCCCCACCCCCCATTCATTTCTCCCAGCCCTGTTCCATTCACTTCTTCTTCTTTCTTTTTTCCCCATCCCATCCCTGCGTTCTGTATTTGTGTCTCCATGTCCATCTCACTCCTCCCCACCTCGCCTCCCTCCCCCCTCTCTCCTGACTCTGCGGTCCAGGTAACGAAATGACTAACTTAGCATTTGAACTAGACCCCCTAGAGTTAGAGGACGAGGAGGTCGAGCTTGGGGAGCATGGCGGCTCTGCCAAGACTAGTGTCAGCAGTGTCACCACCCCGTCACCCCATGGCAAACGCATCCCCTTCTTTAAGAAGGTAATTCTTGCTGGGTTCTTATAAGAGGGGAGGGGGTCAGGGCCCAGATCTTTGGCAGGGGAAGGGGCCAGAATGGACTCCGGTTTGGTGGCAGCCTGATTCTGTGGGGACCAGCCAAGGTGGCCGGAGGGATGGGACGACACAGGGAACAGGCACATCTGTCTCCACACAGCTCTACGCTGGCCACTCCACAGGAAGGGATGGTTCTTGTCATTGAAGCACCCCTTCTCTTGGAAGGCTTCTCTCCTCTCCCACTGGAAGTAGGGTCTGGTGGTAATGAAACCTGACCTTTCCCCTCACTGCAGTGGGATAGTCCACATTTGCCCCCCCACCCCCGAACGTGAAGTGGGGAGCTGAACACTGTCCCTTCTTTGCCCTTTTCGAACTCCGTGGGTCTGGGGTGGGCATGTGAGGGCCCACTGGCTACGGAGCAGGACAGCTAAGGGAACTCTTAAAATGGGCAGGTCAGCCTGTACTGGGGGTAAGAGGTAGGGACCAAATTAGGGGCCATCACCCTTCCCAGCTCTTTTCCAAGATCCAGAAAGGGGGGCTTGGTACGTCTGAATATTCTCCAGACCACTGGACTGACTGACAGTCCCACTCCCCGCCCTGATCCAGGGCCGTCTCTGGCTCCCCCTGGCATGGGGTCCCGTCCCCTCTCTCTGGCTCCGTCTGTCACTAACACGCATGCCCTGTTATCTCTCCTCGTCTGCCCGCTCTCCCTCCCTCTCTTGTCCTGGCTCCTTCCTTGTCCTCTGCCCCTGCCCGGGTGCCCTCCCTTCTCTTCCTCCCTCCCCCCTCTTGGCAATCTCTGGACCCAGCCAAACAGAAGCAGAAGTCGGTGAGTATCACAGCTTTCTGTGTCCCCCCCCCACCCCCTGGGATGAGCTAGGGGGACGTTCTAACACCTATTCCCATATCTGCCCCATTTCCCCCTACCCTTCCTGGTTCTCCCTGGTTCTCCCTGGCCATCCCTCCCTACCCTCACCCTGATCCCCACATCTGGGCTCTGGGACCAGGGGGAGGAAAGGATGCATGGGGAAGCCTGGAGGCTGGGGGAGAGGGACTGATGCCATCTCCACTCTGGGGTCTCCCCTCCCTGCTTCCCCTCCAGACAGAGCATGTGCCCCCCTATGACGTGGTGCCTTCCATGAGGCCCATCATCCTGGTGGGACCATCGCTCAAGGGCTATGAGGTAGGACCCCACAGAGGGGAGTAGACCCAGAGGGGCCCAGACCTCCAGAGAGACACCCAAGTTTCAGACACCAGAGAGATTCCTTCAAAGGGCCCAGGTTCCCGGGTATCCTCTCCAGAGGGCACAGACCTTGAGAGAAACTTCCCAGAGGGACCTAACCCACAGGGAGACCCACTCGGAGGGTCCAATTCCTCCCCCACAAAGTCCCCAGAAGAGACTTCCCAGAGGTACCACGTAGAAGGACCTTTGGAATCAGAGCTCACTGGCAGCTCCTCAGACTCAGAAGGATCCCTCAGCCCCAAGACCCCAGTCATCTCAGGACCTGAAGAAGAAAATGCACTGTGAGGGCACAAATACCCAGGAGCCCACCGTTGCTGAGGAGGTTTGAAAATCTGACTTCTCCCCCTACCCCACTCCCCACCCGCAGGTTACAGACATGATGCAGAAAGCTTTATTTGACTTCTTGAAGCATCGATTTGATGGCAGGTGAGACCCTAGAAGCTGGCTCCCCACCCCTGTTGCGGTCCTCTGCTGCTGGTGATGGGCAGGTGGCTTGAATGATAGTTTTGGAACTCTTGGGCAGAGGAACAGAAGACAGACCTGGAGCACGGAGAATGGGTGGGGCAGGCCAGCCCACCTGGCCCCTGACCCCCTTTGCCCTGTCCCCCAGGATCTCCATCACTCGTGTGACAGCGGACATCTCCCTGGCAAAGCGCTCTGTCCTCAACAACCCCAGCAAACACATCATCATCGAGCGCTCCAACACGCGCTCCAGCCTGGGTGAGCCCGCCCCTTAATCGCCCTCCCTGGGGCCAGGGGCCAGGGGCCAGGTCTGGGAGGCGCGTTTGGGGCATCCCCACAGGTGTTCTCTCTACCCACTGACTCAACGCGGCGGGGCGGGTTGGGGGGGGGTGCTCACTTCCATTCTCCCTTCTCCACGACCCCGTGTTTCCTCAGCTGAGGTTCAGAGTGAGATTGAGCGAATCTTCGAGCTGGCCCGGACCCTTCAGTTGGTCGCCCTGGACGCCGACACCATCAACCACCCAGCCCAGCTCTCTAAGACCTCACTGGCCCCCATCGTTGTTTACATCAAGATCACCTCTCCCAAGGTGGGTGCGGGAGCCTGACCCTGGAGGGCACAGGGGGGCACAGGAGTGCTCGGGAGTCTGGCCGCCTATTTGAATCCCAGCCACTGCTTTCTAATTATGTGCCTTGAATGCCCCAGGTTTACTTTCCTTCTCTGTAAAGCTCCATCGTACGGACATCATGAAGATTCAACCTGATTTGAATATCTTGTACTTAGCAAAGGGTCTGGAATAGCGTACCTCATCATGTATTAGCTATTCATATTGTATAAATATTAATATAAGTATTGTTATTAGGGTCATATGGGCCAGTCCCCTATCTCGGCTCTGGTCGATTCTTCATCCAGAAAATGAGAGAATTCTTTGCTTGTTGTCCCGGGTGCCACCCAGCCACGTGACAGCTGGGAGGGCCTTCCCATCTCTTGATTTCAGTCCTTTTTGCTGCACTGTCCTTATGTGGACCTTGATAGAGATGAAATCGGTAGGAAGGCTGACTTACTTTGTCATATTGCAGCTCCATTAGTTTTCCCTCCTAGACATTAGTGGGGGAGGGACACAGAGGGCAGGTGTAGGTGAAGTGGGGGCTTGAGAAGCACGGAGGACAAGTGTAAGACAAAGATTTGAAGTGAGAAAACAGCATGGGGTTCCAGTTCTAGCTCTGGTTGGCTTATTAATGAGATGTTGTTGGCTTTTTGGTTGTTAAAGCCTCAGTTTCTTCCCCTATAGAGTAGGGATTGTAATCCCTCCCTGCATTATTGAGGAGAGGGTCTGAGGTAATGATGTGAAAGAGCCCAGAGTTCATTATGGCAACCAGGGGTGGTGACTGTTAATTCCTCAGGATGGCACCCCATGAGCTGAGCACCAGTTACTTAACAGTAACCTCTGAGTCCTAAGTTTCTAACGAGCACAAAGTGGGTGATGGGATCTAAGTACTTCCTGGGGTGGCTAAAAAGGTCAAACATGATAATGGGTGCAAAAACAGCTGGTGAACTAGAAAGCAACAGTACGTCCATTTTCCCCACAGACAAGCACTGGCTGAGGTTAATGGCAGGGACTCTTTGAGAGTCCAGGCTACGCGGGTTTCTGTCCCAGGGATGCGCTCCTTTGGCAAGCACCTGACAACTCTAGGCCTCAGTTTCCTCATCTGTAAAATAGGGATCCTCAAATGGTGGGGTTGTGAAGGTCAAATAAATGGACTAACCATACAAAGTGGCTGGTACCTATTAAGCACTGTATTTTTTTTTTTAAGATTTTTTATTTTAGAAGAGTTGCAAGAATAGTTCAAAGAACTCTCATCTTTGAATATCCTTTACTCAGATTCACTAATTTTTTTAAAATTATTGATTGATTTTGGAGAGAGAGAGAGAAAGAAGGGAAGAGAAGACTGGCGTTCCACTTGCTCATGCATTCATGGGTTGATTCTTGTATGTGCCTGTTCAAGGCTCAAACCTGCAACCTTGGTGTATCGGGACGATGCTGTGACTGACAGCCAGGGCATTGCTAATTTGTTAATTTATTTTAGACAGAGGGGAGAGGAAGGAGAAAGAGGGGAAGAGAAACATTGGTCAGTTGCCCCTCTTGAGAACTCCCCGACCCGGGGACCTGGCCCGCAAGCCAGGCAGGTGCCTGGGCCAAACTGGCTGTTCGGTCCTCACGCTTTCTTGAATTTTCATGACACTGACATTTTGAAGAGTACAGATCACTGATTTTGTAGAATGTTCCTCTGTGTGGGTTTGTCTGATGTTTTCCTCATGACTAGATTTAGGTTTTGCAATTTCTGTTGGAATGTCACCCACGCGATGTGTCGTCCTGAGTGCAGCGCGTCAGGGGGCAGATGATGTTGGTTGGGTGCGTCGTTGGTGATGTGAACTTCGATCACTTAGTTAAGGTCATGGCTCTGTTTTAGACATTGTTATTATGGTCACTGAGTGAGAATAATAACAGTGTTCCCCTAATGGGATTATTGTTGGGACTAAATGAACTGATCATTTAAAAAGTACCAAACAGTGCCGGTACGTAGCAAGTTCCCATACAGCGTGGCAGTCGTTAGCACGGAGGGGAATTGGCCCAGACAATGAAGCCTGTGAAGTGGGTTAGAGGGGATGGGCCGAGTGCCCTTCATACAGCCACTGCTAGGAGAACTTTCCAGGGCAGGCTGGTGTAGGACCCAGGAGAGAGCCTGAGCACTGTGTAGGGTGGATAGACAGCTGGAGCAGTGATTTCTAAAGAGGTGGCCAGGGATGAAAGTCATCCAACATCCCCTCAGCCCTGACACTGGCTCGCCGCGCTGGCTTCAACCAGGACCTGCCTCTCTGATTGGTTTGTTACAGCGGTCCCTCTAGCTCCTTTTCTCCTCCCAAACCAGGTACTTCAGAGGCTCATCAAGTCTCGAGGGAAGTCTCAGTCCAAACACCTCAATGTGCAAATAGCGGCCTCGGAGAAGCTGGCGCAGTGTCCCCCTGTGAGTGCTCAGACCCGGGGGAAGGGGGGGAGCATTTGGAGTCTGGCTTCCTCTGGCCTGCGTGGGAGACAGAGGGACCAGAGCACCTGGGCCGGGCCCGTACGTGCAGACTGGTTTTCCAGGAAAGAGGGTTGGGCAGACCATCAGAGACTGGCTTCAAGCCGCAGAAGTACCACCTCTCTGTGTGCCTTGGGTACCTTAAATGTAGAATGAGGGAGCTGAACTATGCGGGTGCCCTGGCCTGTTATAGTTCTGCCGATGCATGTATCTGAGGGCCCTCCTTCTCTTCCTGGACATCCAGAAGTCTCTTTTTAACTTTGTCCTTCAACCCCTTGACTCTCCACCCACTGTGCCCAGGCCACACCCTCACCCCCTAGGTCTTGCCTGGCTCATCCTAGCCCTGCTCCTAACCCCGCCTCCACAGGAAATGTTTGACATCATCCTGGATGAGAACCAATTGGAGGATGCCTGCGAGCACTTGGCTGAGTACTTGGAAGCCTATTGGAAGGCCACACACCCGCCCAGCAGCACCCCACCTAACCCACTGCTGAACCGCACCATGGCTACTGCAGCCCTGGCCGCCAGCCCTGCCCCAGTCTCCAACCTCCAGGTACAGGTGCTCACCTCGCTCCGGAGAAATCTCAGCTTCTGGGGTGGGCTGGAGGCCTCCCAGCAGGCCAGGGCAGTGCCCCCGCAGCAGGAGCACACCATGTAGGTGCCTCGCCCATCTCCCCTCCTGCCCAGGGCCCGGAACTGGAGTGCAGGGAACAGGGGGCAGGAAGGCAAGAACTTTATTTTGTAAAAAAAAAATGTGGCGACCAGCAGCTTCTGGTGTCCGTGGTTTTTGATGGGATTGGGACTTGCCGGTGGTGCTCTTTGGGCCTAGTCCCATAGGACTGTGTCCGCCGCCTGGGCTGATTTTGGTCTATGAGGCCTGATTGGGGGCCCTGTAGGAAGAAAGAAAACATGGGGACAGGTAGATGTGTTTGCGGGACTCCACCCCCATTCTGGACCCAATCGTGATCATAGCACTGTAAATCCAGCAGAGGAAGGGATCCTGCAGAGCAGCCGCCTTTAAATCCGGAGAGGCTGTCCCCTCCCCTAGGACCCTGACCTCAGGAGGCCCCTCAGAAGGGACCTAGAATGTAGCATCTTCCGTGATCGATGCTCAGCCTTCCATTCTTCTCCCAGTTAAACAGATTCCAGGAAAGGCCCTCCTGTGAGGCCCTGCCTTGCCTATCCCTCCTCCCACGGGAGCCCTGGCCCGTCTCTGAGAACACATCATTAAGTATTCGGTTCTCAATTAGAGCCAGAAGAAAACCATTCTGGACCATTGCTTTTCAAATTTGTTCTCAGCAACAGAGTCCATTTGTTCACTGAATCTTATGTGGAAGCTCTTGCTCTGCTCAGAAGGTGCTTGTGGCTTGGCCTCCACTTCACCTCCATGAGGACCCCTGAAGCACTTCTGCGCCCTCCCCACTCCGCCCCGGATCTCTGGGGAACAGCTTGGAGACGGCTGCCCCGGTCTCCATCACACCACCATAGAGAAACTGGGCCATAGCAAGGGGAGCCATTCACTTAGGGTCACACAACTTCAAGGGGCGGGAGTAGGGCCCAGGCCTCTTTGCACCCACCCAGCAGCCTCTGCGGTGGAAGTGGCCATCAGGTCACCTTTGTGTGGCATTTGGTACTGAGGACATTGGGTCACCTCATTGTCTCCTGTGGGGGATGGAGACCCATCAGTCATCCCTATCCTGCTGCTTTGAGGTTTTGCTGGGGCAGAGCAGGAATTCTATCATCTGACTGGGGCAGGAGAGTTCCCGGTTCTAGAAGCCTCTGGTCTTGGGGTTAGTGAGCTTGAGCCAAAATATCCTTAGTATATTTGGAAAACTGGGGCACTAACTAACCCAATCAACCACTAACAAGTGGCAATACTAATGAGCTGTTAATGATGATTTACCCCAAGACAGCATTAATGAGGTGGGTTGAGGAAGCGATAACTCATTTTTCATGGGCTCTGTACCCTAGTTACCAGGAGAGTTCACACTTCCTCCGCCTTAGGAAGATTGGGTGCCCCTGTCCCAACCAAGGAGCAATGCCCTGAGGTCCGTCTGGCTGGGCTCTGGAGCCCCTTTGCCAGGCTCCATCCCCTAGAGCCAGCCGCCTGCTGAGCCTGCTCCCTCAGCGGGGCTGGTGCCTTGGTGTCGTCACTAACCTGCCTTGCCTTGTTGTGTTTCTCTCACCCCTGCCTGATCTGCATGGTTTGTGCCGTCTGTCTGCTAACCAGGGACCCTACCTTGCATCCGGGGACCAGTCGCTGGAACGGGCCACCGGGGAGCATGCCAGCGTGCACGAGTACCCCGGGGAGCTGGGCCAGCCCCCAGGCCTTTACCCCAGCAGCCACCCGCCAGGCCGAGTGGGCACCGTGCGGGCACTGTCCCGCCAAGACACATTTGATGCCGACACCTCTGGCAACCGAAACTCTGCCTACACGGAGCTGGGAGACTCGTGTGTGGACATGGAGACTGACCCCTCAGAGGGGCCAGGGCTTGGAGACCCTGCTGGGGGCGGCACCCCACCAGCTCGTCAGGGATCCTGGGAGGATGAGGAAGACTATGAAGAAGAGCTGACTGACAACCGGAATCGAGGCCGGAATAAGGCCCGCTACTGTGCGGAGGGCGGGGGTCCGGTGCTGGGACGCAACAAGAATGAGCTGGAGGGCTGGGGGCGGGGTGTTTACATCCGCTGAGAGGCAGGGACCGCCCTGTCGGAGGAAGGCTCTGAGCCCAGCGGAGGGGAGGGACAGCAGGCTCACCACGGGGGTGTATCTGGCCTCCAGGGGGCGCTGTCTCCTTTCAGATGCCTTTACTCAATGTTTGGGGTTTCTTCGTTGGTAGATGCCCAGCTCCTGGGAGTCCCTTAAGCCCCAGCTGTAGGTTTTTATCTACCTGCAGTGAGTGGATGGGGGGATGCCCACCTGTCTGCAGTGTCCCCTTTTCCCCACCTCAGGGGTCTCTCTCCCCTCTCCAAGAGAAAAGGTGCACTTCCTTAACTCTTTCTACCTGGGGCTCTAAATGAGGGTCCTAAATGGGGTGGCCCTTTCTTTTTCCAACCTGGAGTATTTAGTAAAGGTAGGAGGCTTCTCCAGGAGGAGACCACAGACTTTCCCATGAGATTTCCCTTCGCGAACTCCAGATCCTGGGCCCCTCCTCATGCCCCCTTCCCCCGAGCTTTCTGGCAACATTCTCTGGTAGGAGAAAGCTGCATGACGGAACTCCCATGGGGAGGGATCTGGGAAGAAACTGACGGGCATCAGATGCAGTGCCATCTGCCCGCCCAGGACCTAACCCTGAGGAGTGGGCAACCCGAGATGCTGCTACCCCCCCCACCCCCCGCCTCCATGCCTCAGCCTTCACCTACCCCAGGAATGAGCTTTGCCCATAACATCCCTTGTCTGCTGCCATCAGAAGGGGGGCTCTCTGTGTCTGAGCCTCCCACCCTGTGTCACCTGGGTGTGGAGCCCTTGGAACACTTTGGTCCACCTCATTTTGAAACCAAAAACTGCTCATTCACTCTCACCCTGAAAACCCAGGAGAGAGGCCCTTTGGGTTGGTGCTCAAGAAACGATCACCACCACAGGGGCTGCCTTGGGACCACGGATCTCCCCTGGGGGGCTTGGCTGCTGCTGCTGCTGCTGCTCTGTATTTGCCTCTTGTGATCCTCTTCTTTACCCCTGTCCGCTCCACTGCCCCCAGAAGAGGCCTTCGCACCCCCTCTGACCTGGAGTGTCCCTCTGCCTAGCATCCCCACAGCCCAGCAGCCCTGCCCCTCCCCAGCATCCCAGCTGGGCCAGAGAGAGCCGACTGTGCCAACGAGGACTGGGCCCTGCCTGGCTGCCCACCTCAGGGATGGGCGCCTCATGCCTGTCTCGCCACCTCCTGTGCCAATGTTGCCCCACCCCCACCGGGGGTGGGGTGCAGCTTCTACTTACTGGTTAGAAGAGACCACTCTTGTCTGGTACCCTGTGCCCCGCTCCATCTGTTCCTCCGTACTCCCCTCGGAGAAGTATTTTGCCACATAAAACCGCCATCCTGTCCTTTGCAGCAGCCTCCCAAGCCTGCTTTGTTCCCGCCAGAGTTGCCAGCCTAGGCGAGTGGGAGCTGCCAACAGGCAGGGGGGTGGAAGGGGTGTGTGCAGAAATAAATTGTGCACTCCCCGGGGGAGATGGGGCTTTGTTTTGTGGCTCTGATGCATTACATTTGAGCCTGACGGGAGCTGTGTGGCCAGTCTCAGCCCCTAAGCCCCACAGCTAACCTACCTGCCCTCAACTAGAGTCAGGGAAATGGGGTGTCGTGGGTGTGGTACAGTAGGTGAGATCCAGACCCACTGGCGCAATGTCTTGCAGGTTTGTGCTTGTTTTCCTGCTCCTGTGGTGTCAGCTGCTCCCCACACTTCAGGAGAGGGGGGACTGAGTTCCTGGCTTTCTTCCCTGAAGCCGCTTCACTACCCCCTTCCCAGCCCCGAGTTGGGGGAGGAGCAGAGAGAGTGGGGACTACCCCAGCCCCAGCCTAAAAGATCAAGAAAGCAGGTGACTGCCTGTTCCTGCCACCAGCAGCTGGCAGGAAGTGGACCTCTGAAGGTTGTTATTGCTGTCATCTGTATCTTGTCTCACGTAGCACCCACAAACCATTCCTCCACTCTGCTGGTTCTTGGTTCCAGGGCAGTGGTGGACCTAAAGAATAACAGCTCTTGGGTCTTTACCCTGAGTGCCCCTCTATGTCCTGTGTGTCTGTGTGTGATAGAGGGCAACAGACATCCAGACCCCCCAGATGAGGGTTAGCAGAGCCAGGGAAAGAGGAACTCAGCAGGCCCCCAGGTATGGTGGCTGGTTCAAGGTCTCCGGGAGTGGATGGCAAAGTTAGCACTGATGGGACTGGGGCCCAGTCTCCGCCTGCCTGGGTAAGTGCTCTCTGCACTTGCCTTTCCATGCAATCCTTCATTCCCAGGTTGACTCACTGAACCAGCATTTGCTGAGCACCTACTATGTACCAGGCACAAGTCTAAATGGGAGCCACAGGCAATTCAGGACAATATAGTAAGCTCTGATGTGGGAAGCACTGGGTCCTGAGGAACCCAGAAGGAGGGTCACTCCCTGAACCTAAGCAGACCAGGAGATGCTTCCTGCAGGAAGTAAGGCTTCGGGGGAGATGAGAAGCAGAGAAATGGGGGAAATGTTGAAGGCAAAGAAAACAGGGGACATGCAGAACATGTTCTTGGGCTTCACCGGAGAAGCATGCTCCAAGGTGGTGGTCAGAGGGGGGTGGGCAGGAGCAGGTCAGGGGCCTTGAGTCATGCTAAGGAATTTGGGCTTTGTCCTGAAGCTGGTGTGCAGAAGCTGAAGGATTGTAAGCAGCGATGGCAAGATTGCCTAGGTTGCAGTTTGGAGCATAGATGCGGGGGGCCAGGGGTTCCAGCCTGGAAACCTGCAATACTGCAGTTGGGAGATGAGAGGGGCCTGCGTTAGGCTCAGCAGTGGAATGGGAAATTAGGCTGTGGCTGCCAGATATGTCTGCTAGTTGGAATCACGAGCTCCTGGAGAGCGGTTGGAGGTGGCCAGTGAGAGAGAGGGAGGTGTCAGGGGAGAGTGTGGGTCACAGAACGGAAGCAGCTTAGAAGCAGAAATGATGTCTGGCTTTGGACAGGGTTTATGGTGCCGTGGGAGGACATCCAAAAGGAGGAGAGCAGCAGGCAGCTGGGTGCTTGGTCAGGAGCTCGGCAGAGAGCTCCACCCTGCGTGGAGCCTGATATTTTGAATCGAGGACAGGGATTATGAGCTCCAGTTTACAGATGAAGCTCAGGGAGATGAAGCAACTTGTGCATAGTTACACGGCCATGGAGCAAGAGCTGGGATTCAGGTTTTTGGATTTCAAGTTCTGTTTGTCCCTGATGCCCAAGTCTCCTTCCTGCCCCAAGATGGCCCAGCTTCTGTGAGGAGAGAGGATTAGAGAGGAGGAAGCAGGTGTTTGAAAATGTTTCTGCCTCCTCCCCGTGTGCCTTCTGCCTGAAATTGCATTTGCACGTAGCTTACAGGCAGGGGTATTTCTAGGTGGCTTGAAAGTATTGAGAGAAGAGAGAGATTCTTGTCTCTTGGTAACTGCAAGCCCTCAACTGTCACACAGCCAGCACATCGGTGGCTGTCCACATTTGAGGGTGTCAACAACCATGAAAGTCAGCTGGGGCTAGGCCCAGAGAGGCTGGTTCGACTACCACAGCCGCCTCAGGGGATCGGGAACTGAGGCGCTGGGGACCCCCTACCTGACTAGCTGCTGCTCTCTTTGCAGTAGGTTGTGTACGAGAGTGAGCCACAGTCCTAGGTGTGGCTGAAGGTTCCTGCCAATCGAAAATAAAATGAGCTGAGCTGAGACCACCATGGCCCAGAAGGGAGGGGGTGTTCCAGTCCAGTACCCTAGAAAAAAAATCTCCTTTCAGCTCCAGCGATCACACCCTCAGAGAAGTGTGCCTTGGCTCCATTCTAAATCGGGCCTTCCCACCTGCTGTCCCTCAGGGTGTTTGTTTGTTTTGTGTTTTTTTGTTTTTGGTGTGTGTGTAACCCAGACTGGGTCTGCTTTGTATCCTTGGCATGTTTCCTAACCCCTGACATACTTGTCAAATGAATGCAAAATGAATGAGATGCCCCTGAGATCCAGGCTCTGGGTCTCGAAGCGAAGGCAGCCCTTGTCTGTTTACCGAACGTGCCCCCACTAGCAGCAAGCCACTTTCAATTCTGCAGTTCAATGGTGGCCGTGGCGAAGGGGGCAGGGCGCACGCACTAAGAGGCTCCTTCTCCCCACCCAGGAAACAGATGGCGAAAGTGCTTAACGCACCACCGCTTCTCTCAGCACCCCCTGTGCCTCTGCCCTCCTGCGCCCAGGTGCAGGCCCAGCTCCCTCTCTCCTAGGGCTGAAATGGAACCAGCCAGATGGGCTCTGCCAGCCAATTCTTCCTTCTCCTAACTCTGCTACCAAGCTGGGTGGGGTGAAAACTCTGTATTTAGAGAACTGTTTTCTCTCTTCACAAACTTCCCAGCTTTTCTCGATTCTCTTCAACTTGTATTCACTCTCCCCCTCCTCCTCCTCCTTCTCGACAGCAAACACCACCTCTGAGGCTGTAGCTTAACTCACTGTACTTGGGTCCAATAGTGACACATCCCTACTGTGTGCCAGGCACGGGACCAGGAGGGGAGGGGGGAGGGGGGCGGATATGCAGCTGGACAAGACATGTCCTCACTCTCTAGGACTCACCGGTGATTGGAAGGAACAGGCATGCCGGTCTGCAATCTCAGTGTGGAGAGAAGCCCCATTTGGTTGGAGAACCAGGCCAGGGCTTGGGAAGTAGGTGGCTTTTATGGCAGGCAGCTAATGGGTCTGAGGAATCTTCCATTCTGAGGGTAAGGCACTCAGGTGGAGGAAATGCAGAAGCAAAAGCACAGTTGGAAAGAGCCGTGCTTGTGTGAGCAAGGACCAGTGGCGGGAAGGAATCAGCAGATAAGCTGCAAAGGCAGATGGGAGGCTCTTGAATTTCAGTGAGGAGACTGATCTGAATCCAGTGGTCAGTAGGGAGCCACTGAGGGTTTATTAGCTGTGGAGTAACTCATGACTCTAAAGGTTAATAGGGCTGTGAGGAAGATGCGTTGGTAAGGGGAGACAGAGGCAGGTAGACCAGCGGTGGCAGTGGGGTGGAAGGAGCCGCCTCTCTCGTGTGCGGGCTAGTGTCTCCCCACCACCCCTGTAGCCTGAGGTTGGTTTGCTCCCCCACTTCTCTTTTTGTTTTCTGGTCTTTCCCAGTTTAAGCAAAGGAGGAAATTCACAAACACCCAGCAGCTCCAGCCTGGCTCTCTCGGTCCAAGTTCTCCTCTGCTGGATCTCAGTACCCGGGATCCCTCTGTAGGGTCTCTGGCTGAGAGAGTGCTATTTTGCTCCATCGCTGTCTTCAGATGCCTGCCCCCTGGGATCAGGGAGTTAGCTGTGCTGGAGCAGTTGGCTTGTCAGGAAATCATCCTAGAGCTTGTCTATCACCAAGGGACCTGCAAAAGGAGGGAGACCCTGCCCTTCCCCCAAGGGAACTCATTTTGAGTGGACCCACAAAACCCCCACGGGTGAACAACGAAAGATCTGTTGAGGATCAAGAATATTCCCCCAGCTCAGAGAGAGAGGATCAGCGAGCCCTGCTTACCCCAGGCAGCTGGTACGGGCAGAAGGAGGATGGCCAAGGGTTTTGCGTTAGTCTCCTGCTCTAGAGGTAGCACTAGGAGGGGGGAGAGCTGGGATCAATCGTGGGGCACTGCCCGAGTCTCCTGGATTTGCAGCGCGGGGAGCAGCCCACCCAGAGAACTCCAGGCTTTTCTCAGGATGAGCGGGAAGACGTGGAGTCTGGACCTCATTTCTCCTGCACCGCCAGGGCTCTGGACACGTAGTTTGTTGTCACCATGAGGTCCATAGCACGATTGAGGGGTCAGCGTCCCCGGGAATTCCCAGGCCCCAGGAGACTCGTGAGGCTTCCGTGACCTCATAGACCCCGCCCGACCCTCCTGCCAGGGCGGGGCTCCAAGCTCCGGGGCTCGACCCAGGCCCCCAAGGCCGCCAAGGCCGCCGAGTCCTGCTTCTGCCGGGCTCGGGACGCGCCATGGGACAGCTGGTCACCAAAATGATGGGCATCTTCGGGAAACAGGGTAAGGGGTGGTGTACAGGGCATCCAAGCGACCACTTCGATCCGCCTTCAACCTGAGGCTCCCCGGATTGGAGTTGTCGGGTGGATGTGTTGGGGAACCTAAGACTGGGAGGGTCCCGCGTGGGTGCGCCTTGCTGCTGCCCATCTCCCTTGTCTCTTCCCTGCTCGCTCCTCGCGGGTCGCGGGCTTCGGTGCCCGCCCGGGCGCAGGGCTGGGTGGGCGAGCGAGCCTCCCTCCTCCGAGTAAACGCCGCCGCGGATTTCCTCCGAGTGTGACTTCGCTCTCGGCTCTTTCCCCGCTCCCTTCCCCTGGGCAAGCCCAGATCTCCCCGGACCGCTCGGACAACCACTTTTCTGGAATTGTGGAGCCAGGGAGGTGGGGCCCAGCTCTCATTGCCACTGTCTGGGAGTGGCGCAGGTGTCCGGGACCCGGTGGGAAAGAAACCTGTCCTGCTGTTTCTCTTTTCTTTCTTTCTTTTTTTCTTTTTCTTTTTTTTGGTGGGAGACGGGGGCGGGGGAGCAGAAATGGTACCAGGAAGCTGGGAACACTGGTTTCCAATATGGGAGGCCTAGTGGGTCACACAGTCCCCTTGGTCACCGCGTTTGGCCCTGACCTTGCCCTTCCCCCGGATACCTCCAGAGCACAAGGTTATCATCGTGGGACTGGACAATGCAGGAAAGTCCACCATTCTCTACCAGTTGTAAGTGACCCGGGTTGGGGGAGAGGGGGTTTGCGCTTTCCCACCAGACTGACAAACGTTTGGACCAATCACCGGAGCCCTTTCCTGGGTTCCCGGGAGGAGTGCTGTGGGGAAGGCTAGTGGGACCTTCCCCTTCGGTCAGTGGCCCCTCGGCCTAGCATTCGAATGCTGATCCGTAGGGGCAACCCCACTGCGCCCCGCCATCTACCCCTGGCTCCTGCCAAAACCCGCTGCCGGCTTGAAGCTGGTGGGCAGGCGGGTTCTTCCCGCCTCCCTGCTCTGCGCTCCCCCCTAGCGGCAGGTCCCTCCTTTTTAACTCGTGCATTCTACCTTTGCGTCTCTCTCCCCTTTCCGCAGACCCAAAGGGGAGGGCCAGCCAGGTTTGGGTCTGCCGGGCTCCGGAGCTCGCGGTCTGGCAGAGTCTGGCACCTGTGGCGAATAATTACCCATCGGAGGTTTTTTCCTAAATTGACTCCCTGGGTGGCACCTCTCCCGTTCTGGAGCCTCCAGAGTATTTACTTAGGACAAATTTTCCCCAGAAAAAGTAATATATGTAAATGGCTTTTGGGGGGGGGAGGTTTGTTTGTTTGTTTGTTTTAAAAATTTTTAAAATTAGAAGAAAGATTCTGGCTGATGTGGCTCAGTGGACTGAGTGCTGGCCTGCGAACCAAGAGGTCGGCGGTTTGATTCCCAGTGAGGGCACATGCCTGGGTTGCGGGCCAGGTCCCCATTAGAGGGCGCACGAGAGGCCACCACACATTGATGTTTCTCTCCCTCTCTTTCTCCCTCCCTTCCCCTGTCTAAAAATAAATAAAATATTTAAAAAGAATTAGAAGAAAAATTTCCAAACAGTACAAGAGTACATAGTGGAAAGCAAGGTTCTCTCTCACCTCTAACTCCCAGTTTTACTTCCCAGACCTTCCAGAGGAACCCCTTCCACGTAAACGGGTGTGTGTTTTCTACGTCGCTATAAATGGAGCAGCTTTCTGATGGCCTGCCTTGTGTCTGTCTCTTTTTCTAATCCCTCACTGTTGAAAGTGTGGTCCACATGCCAGCAACATTGGCATCCTCTGGAAGCTTGTTAGAAGCGCAAAACGCTGGGCGCCAGCCCAGACCCGCTGGATCAGAATCTGGTTTTTAACAAGACTCCCAGGTGATTCAACTGCATATTAAAGTTTGGGGAGACAGCTCTATTAAGTCTCCCCTCTCTGGGGCCCAAGCCAGGGCAGGGCCTGGTCTCACTCCTGTCTGCATTCCCCTGTGCTCACTAGGGGCTCGTTCCACCTGGGCTGATTCGTTCTGAATTAGAGTCAGCCTGACTTGGGAGCAGAGGGGGAGGAGGCCAGAGCTGCAAGTGTACTGGGCTGAGCTCTTGGTACCTTCTCCTACCTCCCCAGCCTGATGAATGAGGTGGTCCATACATGTCCCACCATCAGTAGCAATGTGGAGGAGATTGTCCTGCAAAAGACCCACTTCCTCATGTGGGACATAGGGGGACAGGAGGCTCTGCGCTCCACCTGGAACACCTACTACTCCAACACTGAGGTAAGGTGGGCCCTGGGGCTGGCGGGGCTGTGTGACATCAGCTAGCTACTTAACCTCTCTGAGCCTTGGTTCTCTTGCTTGTGAGGTAGAGATCATAATAATGACCTCCCTGAGTTGCTGTGAAAATTAAACAATAAAACAATAGTTTTTGCATGTGTGTCAAATACTTATACAGCACAGTGCCCGTTAAAATGTTTGAATATTTCCTAGCAGCTTTGTCTGCTTGCTGGCAGTTTTCTGTTTGATGTACTGGATGGGTAGACCCTTGGTCTCCGGGTGCCTTGCTTACTCACTCTGGCAGCAACAGAATTCAGTGGTTTCATTCCCGGAATGAAACAGCCAAGTTCAAATTCCAGCACTGCCACTCACCAGTCATGTGGCTGAGGGCAAGGTATGTCACCTTGCAGAACCCCCGTCTCCTCATTCGTAAATGGGGATAATAGTACAGTTGACCTTTGAACAACATGGGTTTGAACTGCTGGGGTCCACTTATATGAGGATTTTTTCAATCTATGTATAGTCAGCCTTCTGGATTCCTGGGGTTTGTACCCACGGAATCAACCAACCATGGATCAAAAATAGTATTTTCGATATGCAGTTGGTAGTCTGCAAATGTGGAGGCCAACTTTATGCATTGTTCTGTACCATTTTACATAAGGGGCTTGAGCATCCGCGGATTTCGGTGTCCATGGGGGTCCTGGAACCAGCCCCCCGTGGATACCGGGGAAGGGCAGAAGTTTTTGGGGGAGTCAAAAGTTATACTTGGATTTTCAACTGTGTGGGAGATGACACCCCTATTCCTCCTGTTGTCCAAGGGTCAACCACAGTTTCAGTTCCAAAGGGCTAGCTGGAGTCATGAATGGCCAGGGCTTAGCGTAGCCTCTGGCATGAAACCTGAGGTTGTGCTGTGGACTCCCTGTGTCTGGTTGGAAAGGGGAATTAAAATGGGACTAGGACAAAAGTAAACAACAAAAGGTGGGACTAGAGCAGTGAGATCTGGAGCCTGGACAGTGTGTCGCCTGTGGGACTCGGGTTGTGGCAGTACGAGGCCATTGGGGAGCACAGCTGGGCAGGAGGCACTTCCAGCAAAGAGAATGCTCACCACTCATGGTTCCCCTCTGCTGGCCAGTTCATCATCCTTGTGATTGACAGCACAGACCGAGAGCGGCTGCTGACCACTCGGGAGGAGCTGTATAAGATGCTGGCCCACGAGGTGAGCTCTCTGCGGTTGGGGGAGCGTCCAGTGTATGAGCTGTGTGACCTTAGCTTACTCACAGCCTCTCTGAGTTTCACTCCAGATGGCCCAGTCTCTGAGAGCCTTTAGCTCAGCAGCTTGGGCAGGGCTAGTTAATCTCTGATGCAGGACCATAATCTCAGCATAGTGGACCACAAAAGCCAAAGTTGCTGGCTCAGGGTCCTAACACCACTTCCTGCTCAGTGTGGGGCCCCAGACCAGTCACCCTGCCTCTCTAATCCTGCAGTCTCCCCACCTATACACTGGGGAGAGTTGTCAAATTCCTATGTCAGGGGACTGTCGTAAGGATTACACAAGCTGGTTTGGAGGCACTCTATGAGCTGTCATTGTCATTTGCTGGGGTTGCTACGTTGGGACAGGGCCCCCATCTCCACCCCACTTGGGCACAGGCCTCTTTTGCCAGGATAGCAGGGGAACCAGGGCACACTCAGGGGGCACAGTGAAGAGAGGCCTGGCCCTGGCAGACTGACTGGAGCTGAACTCCTCTGTCCACAGGCTCTGCAAGAAGCTTCCATCCTGATCTTTGCCAACAAGCAGGATATGAAGGACTCCATGACCACTGTGGAGATCTCCCAATTCCTCACCCTTAGTGCCATCAAAGACCACCCGTGGCACATACAAGGCTGCTGTGCCCTCACTGGGGAAGGGTTAGTGGCTGCCCCAGCTGGACCTCCAGGGCCTGGCCAGACCAGCGAACAACTGAGCATCAGAACATTCTCCCGCCTCTCCTGTCAGAATCTGGTTTACAGTTGGTCAAGGCAGTTGAGCACCTTCCTACAGCTGAGGTGCTGTGGGGAAGCAATGAGCAGGAGGGTCCCTGCTCACAAGGGCTTGTTCCAGTGGGGAGAGACGTGACAACTTGCCTAAACCAAATGTTTCGGGTGCTGATCGAGTGCTATGAAGAAATGAAATTGGATCGCAGTGGTAGTTTGGGTTAGCTCTGGTGGTCAGGGACAGCCTCTACTAGATGCCTTTTGAGCTGAGACCTGAGAGAAGAGGAGATAGCCATGGGAAGACCAGGGACGCATCTTCCAGGCAGAAATCACTGACTCCTTCTGACCTTGAGTTGCCTGATCCGTAAAGAGGAGGTGATTACACCTACTACCTCCTAGCGTTTCTGTAGAGAAACTGTACCAATCACCCACTTGTGCTGGGCACTGTCCTAGGCACTGGAGAACAGCACTGAACCAAACAGACAAAAATACCTGCCCTCATGGAGCTTACTTTGCAATGTGTGCATGGGGAAGGACAATAAACAATTTTATATATGTATATGTATATATACACATATACACACACATATGTAGTAAGTTAAAAAGTGCTAAGTGGCCCTAGCTGGTGTAGCTCAGTGGATTGAGCATGGGCTTGCTAAACCAAAGAATCAGGATTCAATTCCCAGTCAGAGCACCTCCCTGGGTTGCAGACCAGTACCCAGTTCGGGATGCATGAGAGGCAACCAGACATTGATATTTCTCTCCCTCTCTCCTTCTCTTCCCCTCTAAAGATAAAATAAGTAAAAATTTTATAAAATGCTAAGTGCTCAGGGGAAGATTCAGGTAGGAAAGGAGACTGGAAGTGCAGGCAGAATATTGCAATTGTAGGTAAGCCATCCAGGGAGGGACTGCTGAGAAGGTAGCTACGGAGTAAACTCCTGAAGGATATGAAGGAGCTAGTCACAGACATATAGAAAGGACCTTGTATCAGGTCTGGAGAGTTCCCTTTCCTCTCTTCTCAAGTGGAATCGCAGCAGGCTGGGGACCTAGAAGGCTGGTTGAAGAAGGGGAGGCTTTAGGCAGGTCAGCCCAAAGAAGCACACATTTCTGGTATAGTGTCTTGCTACCCCAGTCAAGAGGACCCCCTTCTTCCCCAACCCACCGTCAGTGCAATTCAAGCAGCATTTCCTAAGTGCCCCCTTGCACCATGCACTGTACCAGGTATAAAGACATGACCGAGACGCCCCTGCCCCCTGCCCCTTGCCCTGGCATTGCTAACAGTCTAATGGGAGAACTTGCTTATGAAGTCTCTTCTCAGGCCTTTGAAGTCTCCCTGGCACTGCCTCCTGCAACGCAGTGGGTGGGAAGGGGGCATTAGAGATTTGTTCCGAGACATTGCTAAGGTAGGTCTCCAGGCTGCTTCCTTGGAGAAGCGCCCACTGACCCCCAGATAACCAGAGGCCTCTGTAAATTTCCTTCCTAACCTTTATTAAGGCATGTCGTTATGAAATTATTCATTTAGTCATTTGTTTAATACCCATCTCTTCTGCTGGATGTAAGCCCCAGAGGGCAGCGCCTAGGCACAGTAGCGGATGCATAGTACTCAGTCTGTTCACATTTGTTGACTGAAAGATTGGCTGTAACTTCAGTTGCCCCCTCAGTCGGCTTTGGGCAGGGGCTGGGGACTTGAAGGTCATCGTCCTCCTGAGATATGCTAACCCTTGCCTGGTTCTTCCCTTCCTGCAGGCTGCTCGCTGGGCTCCAGTGGATACAGTCTCAGGCCACTGCCAACTGATGCCCTAGCCTGAGGCCAACCAGAAACTTTGGGGTTTTGCGTGGACTCCATGAGTGGAAGAGCCCAGTGACTATTCATTACTCTTCTACAATTCTCTGGTGGGAGCAAGGCCAGCTGTGGACAATGAGATTGCTGCTGCCCACCCACCTCCCCACAGAGGAGTTGGACTGTGTACCCTTGATTGCTGCGGTGGGGACAGCAGCAAAATCTGCCCCTCACTCCACAGAAGTGGTGTCCTTCTTGGAGACGCCAGGGAAGCTGTTGGGAGGATTGGGAATTGGAGCCTCCCGTAGGAGGCTCTCAGCCTCAGCCTCTCTGTAGGAAAAATTGGGTGGGGGTGGGGCGGGCAGAGTGAGAGACTCTATTTCCTAGAACCCCATCCTCAACCCCCTGACTACCACCCCAACTTTCTGGCCCCTCTGCCCTCTTTGGGCAAAGGATATTCTAGAAAGGTGAAGGGGGTGGGCTCTGGGGAAGGAGGGCAGACCCAAAACCTGGGAGGGGACAGAGAGTGGGACAGGACATCCCAGACAGTAACAGTCCTTGGCACTGCAGGGAGTTCCACGCCTCCCCGGCCTCCCCATTCCCTCTGAGATGCCGCCTCTGACCACAGCTTTTGAGCTGTAAGCCACTCCATCCACGCCCTTCACTCCCAGTGTCCTTCCGATGTAAATCCCAAGTGTCCAGCTTGTCTGTCTTTTTGTAATATTTTTTTTCACATGGTATTAAGGTTTTTATAAAGGTGCAATGAATGCCATTGAAAGGTACTCGCCTCTTATTTCCGCCTGCTGGAGTAGGGGCCCTTAGGGGTTGAAAAAGCCCGGGAGTTCTATCTAGGTCCGGCTAGAGACGGGATGGAAATCCAGGCTGCCCCGTATACAGGGGGCGGTGCCATTACCCCAGCAGACCCCGGGTAGCCTTGGGGCCAGGGCTATCTCCTTCCCAAGTTAGGGAGTGGATATCTTGGCGAAAGTCTAAACACAGTTAAGAAGGGCCCAGAATTCTTTAACTTTCGGTTTTCCCGGGGCGTGATTGTGAAGGAAGGACTCAGGATTTCTAGCTGTCGTTACTTAGATTCTGTTTTTCTTTCCCATAAGATTATTCTAGTACAATCCGAAAATTAAAATAGAAATTGATACCATTTCCTTATTCCACAGAAATTTATTCTAATAAGGTACTTTTGCGAAGGTGGGGGTATAGCTCAGTGGTAGAGCATTTGACTGCAGATCAAGAGGTCCCCGGTTCAAATCCGGGTGCCCCCTCTCCTTACCCAGGCTTTTCAAGCTGGTACCTTTTGATCCTGCGATCCATCCCTTCTTAGGGCCCTTGCAGGTGAAGGGAGATGCGGCCTCAGGACCCTGCCAACCTCTTTTGTAATCGGTGAGGACAGAGACCCAGGTCCTGTCAATCCACGTGCTCAGCTAGTATGTGTGTCTGAAAGTGGAACGCATTGCGACTGAGGGCGAGGATTTCTCAGGGAAGGATGCTGTTTCTAAGGGCACTGCGGCTGGGGAAGGAAGGCCGGAGAAGCCCGCCTGATAGTGTAGGAAGGAGAGAAGGGCGCTGAGCGGCAGTGAGGGGGCTCTAGCAGGGCAGAAGAAGGGGACCCCGGCCCAAAGGAACGCCCGGAAATGAGGGATCTCAAAGACCTCGAGGGACTTACCTTCCCACACCTCCAAATTGCGTTTTTTTACACTGTCAGTAGAAACCTTTAGCTCAATGTTTCCAAACCAGCCCTGCATTTAGATATATAATCACTCGAAATTTATATCCTTTTAAACCTTGGACTCTATTTTTCCTGAGCGCCCCACGGCACCCGCGTATAATCAATGCTAAGAGGCTTTTGGCGCACACACTTCCCACACGGGGGTATAGCTCAGTGGTAGAGCATTTGACTGCAGATCAAGAGGTCCCCGGTTCAAATCCGGGTGCCCCCTTCCAACTCATTTTAAGGCCCCACTGTTGATTAAGCAACAACTTTCCATGAAGTGTGTTTTTCCACAATTCTACATTGACGTCTCCTTCGCTACCTCACTTTTGGGCAGACGAGAAGCGGTGAGAGAATGCAAAAACGAAAATTCTCCAGCAGTGGCTTACAAATACGGTCCCGGGGACCAGCACCACCACCTGGGAACGTGTTAGTAATGCAGGCTCTCGGCCCCATCACAGAACTACTGCATTAGAAACTTGGGAGTGGTGCCGAGAAATCTGGTTTTTTAATAAGCCCTCCAGGTGGTTCTGATTGACGCTCAAGTTCTAGAGGCTTACATGAAAAAATTACATGTCATTGGCTTCTAATTATTTCCAAGTTGCTGATTCAGCCTGAGCCCTTGTAGAAGGCCTTATAAAATAGGCTTCGAGGCACCCCGAACTGGGGGATGTACAAAGAGGCCTGGGATGGAGCCGCAATATCGTCCTGGGACCTCTCACCTTGACCTCCCAGAATGTAGGGGCGAGGAGATGTGGACCACCTGGGCCAGAGCCAGAGCCAGGTGGACAGCGTCTGGGCAGGTCCGGGAAAGTGAGGGAAACTGCAAAACACGCGCGTTGCAGGTCCTCACATGGCCACTAGAGGGCAGCAAGAAGCCGCCGCTGGAAGAGGCAGTCTACCGTGGTCCGGCACAAATAACGCCCCCCTTTGATTACAACATCTTTTATTATAAAATAAGTATGTAATTCTGTAACATAACAATATCACACTCCAGCACACCATATGCCATTTTGGGTGAAATGTTCAAATTAAAACTGTAAATTATTACACCCATATTATTATTACCCTTCCAACCACACTCAAGTAGGCCTTACTTCTGCCGGACCCATTTGAACCTGTTTGAGTCTGCAGAATCCGGATTTAAATTAGAAAAGGATTTACAGACGTGTCTTGCCTTGTCCCATTGTAAGGGAATAGAGGGTTTAGGGCGGGAGGAGCTCGTTTCTGGGACCCTGGGTCTTGAAGAAGGGGGACCTGGGATTGATTCTGAGAAATGAGTCTTCAGTTCTTTTTTCATTCAGACTCACCCTGCTCCCTCCTCCGTCCCCACGCCTGTCCCCCCTCCTCCTGGGAAATTCCCCCCATGGCGCTCAGCATCCATACTCCTCTCCGCGATTTTCATTCCCTAGGCCCCAGGCCCTCAGAAGCCACGGTGCCCCCCACGCCTCGTCTCCCACCTTCCGGCGTTCCAGGTCTTTGCAATCGCACGAAGTAGGTCAGGGGCGGGAAGAGGCACCTCCGAGTCCTGACCTGATTCCCTGTCGTCTATTAAATCTCCTAAATTGCTGGTATTTTTATTCTGTCCTGAAAGGAAAAAAATGTATCCCCAAGAGCCTCTTGTACGGTGGTGGAAGGGGGGTGAACCATCTTCTCGCTCTGGGGCTGGCCGTGAGGACTGACTGAGTCGGGCCCTGAGCAGACCTGGGGTCCCCGGAGAAGGGCGGGTTACCTTCGGGGAGTGGGGAGAGGTCCAGTCTGCTGAGCCAGGCCCTCTCCACTGCCAAGTCTGCCGGGCTGGTGGGGGGGGGGCAACAGGGTTCTGGAAACGGGGGGTTGTGTGGTAAAGTGGAGACAGCCCTGGGAAGGGGTGGAATTCAGGCATCTGCTGGGGAGAGGAGCTCGGGGGAGGGGGTCTTTGCTGCAAGGGGAAATTCCGGGGAGGAGTAGGCATCCACAGAACTCCGAGGAAGAGCCCAGCAAGTCGGGAAACCTGGTGGAGCTGGGGGGTGTGGTGGGATGGCAGGAGCCAGGACCCCAGGAAGGGACGCCTGTCCCTTCCTGCAGTTTGGTCCCTCGGTACTCTTTGCTGCTTTCCCTGGGGCAGAGGAGGAGGGGATGGGAGGCAGGAACGAAGGTGCGGCGTTGGAGTGGGGGTGGGGGGCCGCTGATGCTCTTCAGGATTCTCTTTGCCCAAAGGTCTCCCGCCCCGTCCGTCCGTCTGCCTACTCCGCCCCTCCCCGGACCCCTCCTCCCCCAGGGGTGGGAGCGGCTGCGGGAGCCGCTGCGGGAGCCCTCGGAGAGTGCCGGGGGAGGGCGTGGAGGGCCGGGGGAAGACTGGGGTGAGCTCCGAGGCGCCGCGCCCCCCGTTCCGCCCCGCCCCCTCCCGGTCCCCGCTCCCGGCCGCCGCTCTGCTCGCTCCCCTCGAGCTCGCGCGCTCGCCGCTCCCGCCGCCTCGTCGGGCCCCGCGCTCCGTCGCAGACTCGCCACCCACCCCTGCGCCCGCCAGCCTCGGGGACCGCGCCGCCAAGCCCGGGCCCCCTCCTCGGCTGCAGCGGGCCGGGGGCGGGTCCTGGACCCACCATGCGGGCAGAGCTCTGGCTCCTGGTGCTGGTGCTCCGGGAGGCTGCCCGGGCGCTGAGCCCCCAGCCCGGAGCAGGTAGGACTGGCGGGAGTTTCCCGGGTGGGCCGGGGGCGGGGAGGGGGCAGGAAGGCAGGTGTGGGCAGGGGCAAATACGGACAGGCTGGTGATGTTGCGGGTGGGTGGGGGTGGGGTGGGGGTATTGTCCGCGGGAGGCCAGGAGACCTGTCTGTGGCAGGTGGACAGGGACCCCACTTTCCTAAACATAGGGTGTGTAAGAGAGGGTGCAGGCATCAGAAATTGCCCTCCTGGAAGGACACCGAAGGTACCCCTGTAGAGGGGGCTCTACGAAGCAGTGGGCTGTGGTCCCGAAGGAAACAGTGAGCGGGTTATAGGGACCCCTGGCCACATGGGGCAAGGCTGAATTCTGACGAGATGGGGAGTCCGCCAAGCTTTGCCTCCTCTTTCTCTTCCTTCTCCCCATCCCCATGCTGACCCAGGTTGGGTCTGAGTCGATTTGGGGGCTGGGTGGGAGCAGACAGGGGGATGGTGGAGACCAGCCTCTCTCCCAGGGGAAGGGCATTGGTGGCCTGGACTGAAGCCTTCGTCTCCCTGTCTGGTACCTGGAGAGCTGCTCTGGGCCCAGGAAGAAGCAACTTGCTGCTCCCCAATCCTCCATCCCGCATCCTCCAGGGCCCTCCTCTCACTCCTTCTCTGCTCTGCCCTGTGGCCTTTTAGCCTTTAGTTGCTCTGACTGTAGATTGGGGTTGGGGGTGGGGGCACCTGTCTGCACACTCCTCTTCCCCTTACACCAGTTTTCCACAACCATCTCTCCCACCTGGAAGTCCTTTCTGAGATCTACCTTGAATCTCTCATGTTATAAAAGAAGGATTTTTCAACAGGTAATTTTACATTATCCTCATGTAACCAGTCCTTCTCTAGGGTTGGGGAGATGGGTAATTTGCCATCAAGTCTCTTGACAGAATTGGGAAGATAGAGCGCTCTGCCTCCCCGGCATCGGTGTCCCTCAGATGGAACAGAGCAGTGTGTGTGTGCGCGCGTGCGCGCGTGCAGTTGGGCTGCTGGTTCTCAGGGGTGTGCTAGCATCAGGTACAGTGTCAGTGACAGCGTTCTTGGCTTTACTGGGTCGTGTATGTAGCTGACACAGGCCTGGGTCCCTGTGGAGAAGGAGGGTAGGGAAGGGTGCTAGCGGTGGAGATGTGGGCAGAGAGCAGTGGAAGCCGATGTGGCAAGAGGGTGCTGATGTGGAGCCACCTCACCGGTTTTCAGGGAGACCACGCAGGGAACGGCCGGAGACGTGGCTTCTAGTCCCAGCATCTCACGTGCTGTGTGACCCTGAGCAGGTGATTTTCCTTCTCTGGGCCTATTGCCTCATTATACAGTGAGACTGTGGGCAAAGTCTTTGGCTCTTGGTGGTGGAATTATGGGAGATTTCTCTCTCTTTCTCTCCATTGTTTTTCCTTTTCTGATTTGTTATGAGATGTATAATTGATAATTAAAAAAAAATAATTTAAGAAAGAAGAGGTTGGACAAATCAATTTTTGAGGTCCTTTGCAGCCCCAACGAACCTGGTGGAATCTTCTGAACTCAGGATGTGACTGGGTTGGTGAGGGAGGGCTTTGAACCTCTGCAGAACTGGAAGAACCGTGGACAGGGTTGGGGAAGGGGAGCTGGGAGGTAACAGGGGGGATGGTGGCCAGACCCAGGCCTGGCTGAAGGCCGCCTCCTCAGAGCTGGGCTGAGGGAGTAGGCAGCTGGGACAGCCGGCAAGAGCACGGCAGGCAGAAGTGTGAACCGCATCTCTAAGTAGAGGACACTGTCTTCTCAGCTTTGACAAAGATTCAGCCAGAAGAAATGGACTTCGTCTGCAGCAGGAGAGATTGGTTAGACCTCGGGAAGCTTCAGGAGGCTAGAGGGGTAGCTGTTAGGGGGCCTCTTTGGGATAGGACAGGTGTGGGGTGGGACATTCTGTGGGAGGGCCACTAAGGAGGGACAGCTGAACTCTGGTGGGTGGTGGAGCCCCTGCGATTAGTGACTAGCGAAAGGGCAGCTGGGAGCTGGACCGGAAGGGCTGCTGCCCTTTAGCACGAAGGCTCTGGAGCCCTCTGGGTGGGGTGGGGTGGGGCAGGAGGGGGCTGCGATCTCCTCTGGCCATCTGAACAAGAAGGCGTCTTCAGACTGAAAGATGAAGCCGGCAACTGCATAGAACATAAGAGAATGTATTATATGGCAATTTACTTACGGGAAGATCAGGCCTGGGGGAAAATGGCCCAGCAGCTTTGCCCAAATTATTCTCTAACAGACCCCTCTTGTAGTGCTTTTTAAATAGTGTAACGCGGGTATTAATGACTGACAGGACAAAGGGACCTTACCTCCTGGTGGTCTCGTGATTGACGATTGTTTATAATCAATGTTATCACCAGCTTGATATGTAGCTCAGTCGCCATGGGATCTGGCTGTGACGAAAAAACCCTTTATGGCCACGTTTTGAGGAACACAGATAATCCTGCACTAGGAAGTTTGAAATGGTTGCTGGGGACAGTGAAGTTGGTCAAAGGTCACAGTGCGAGACTTAAATCTGGGACACAGAGACGGGGTGGGTTGTGCTCTCATCTGCATCCGCACGTCTCCTCTCCCTCGTGATGGACTGGCGGGCTCGCGAGCCTGGCCGTTTCACCTGGCACTGGAGTGGGGGCAGGAGAAAGAAGAGTGATGGAAAGATAGAGTCTAGCGGAGGGGCAGGCCAGGGGAGGCTGGCGGACAGACAGACGGATGACGGGAAGATGCCTTGGGGTGCCTGGTGGGAGCAGGGGACGCTGAGGGCCTGGCCCAGGCAGAACCAGAGGTGTCTAAAACAGACAGGGAAGGAAGAGGCAGCTGGAGGTGGAGGCGCAGCCTGGGAGCCAGGAGACCGGGCCCAGCACCAGCCCCTGGTGACCATGGCGACTTCCTTCTTTCTCTGAGCTGTGGTTTTCCCATTCTGTAAGATGGAATGTGGACTGGATTGTCCAGGGCCCCATCAGCCATGATTCTGCGTCCAGCCTCCTCCTCACCACCAGGGGTTTCCAAACAAATCAGGGCTGAAGTCTCAACTTCTTAACGTGGCCATCAGACAGCCTGTCCCCACCCTCACACCTGCCTCGCTGCCCCCATTCTGTCCCTCAACACATCAGGCTGCCTCCCTTCCGACCTTCAGGTAACTGCTTCTCATCCAGGTCTCAGGCAACCCAAGGGCCGCCTCCTCAGGGAGCCCTCCTTGAAGGCTCTGTCCGGAGCAGCAACCACTTCTGACCCCATCTGCCTGCTCTTCTTCTTAGCCTGTGTCACCGTCTGCCATTGTCTGCTTTGCCGTGTTATTGATTTTGTGTATGTCTCATCCACCTAGAATCTGCATAGGCACAGGGGTTGTGTCTGCCCGATCTCTGCTGTCACCCCAGCAGCCAACATGGCACCCAGCACACAGCAGAGTCTCAATAAATGTGTACCGAATGAGTAAGCGAATCAGAGACGGTCTCAGACACCAGACTCTTCCATTGAGAGAAACTCGCAGGGAGCCAAACTCTTCTCTTCTCTTTGGAGCTGCTTGGTGGTCCCTTCCTGCCAATTCCTGGTGCCTCCTTCCCTCACCGGAGATGGGGGTCATCAGAGGGACCTTCCGGCCAGCAGGAGGGGAGAGGGTGCATGCAGTTGGGGGCTCTGTGGCTAGGAGGCAGGATTCCAGCTCAGCGTTTGAAGCCTTTCCCAAGCCCCTCGGAAAGTGGGTCTTGTGAAACCCAGGGAAGGCTGGGCCCTGCTGGGTGCTTTGGGTACATTATTTTGTTAAAGACTTGAAACCACCTACCAAGTGTAGGTTTTTTCATGCTCATTTTACAGATGAGGAAACTGAAGCTCAGAGAGATTTTGCAATTTGTCCAGCATTGCCGTTAGTAAAGATTCAGGCTTCATTCTTGAGCTTCTCTGATGCCACACCTGTGTTCTTTTATTGCTGTGACATTACAGTGAGGGGATCCAGCGAGGCTGTGCCCCAGGGAAGGTCTTCTCAGCCCCCTGATCTCAGGTACTCTGGGCACTTAAAGATCCCTCCTCCCTTCCCTCCTACCCCCCTTCCTCCCTTCCTCCCTCCCTCCTTCCCTTCAGTCATCCATGTGAGCCTACTGAGCATTGCTTTGTGTTGGGTACTGGGAGCCCACGGATGCACAGGCAGCAGCGATGTGTTGGGATCAGGGTTGGGGTGGCATGCGTAGCATTTGGGATCAGGGGAGAGATGTCAGAGGATGCGCTGGATCAGTGACGTCTTGGGAGATTTGGAGGATGAGCAAGAGCTCATGGGGAGAAGGGTTTGTTTATGGAGCAGAGTGATTCTGGCTCAGAAGCTGCAGGTGTGAAGCCTGTGGCCAGACAGAGCAGGGCTGGGTCCTGGAGGGGCTTTGAGGAGACAGGAAGCTGGAGGAGAGAGCAGGAATTCAGTTGCAGGGGTCCTCAAGTGTTGGGGAGAGCTGCCGAGTCTTCAGTGGGAGGGCTGTTGTGAGTGGAACACAGGGGCGGGTTGGAGTCCAGTTCATCCTCTAGATGCTCTGGCGGGCACGTGAAAGACTAGCTGAAGGGCATCCGAGTTGGAGACTGAAGTAGCTACTGGACCGAGTGGTGGCCATGGGGCTGGAGTGGAGAGCTCGGGTGCTGTGTGGCGAGAGGGCGGCTTGGACCAGGCACTAGGGTGGCATGACCTGGTCTCTTGAAATCAGCCCGTTGCTTCTTTCCCTGCAGCAGGGTGTTGGCATGTGAAGGGGGTTAGGCACTACCACAGGACTGCCCCCTACAAGATAGGGGACACAGTCTCCCAGGGCAGCTCCCAGGTTCAGGTCCAATGGCTCTCAGAGCAAGGCATCCAGGAGCCCCGCCCACACGCCAGTCCTGCCCTGGGGCTGCCCTGCACCTTGGGAGACAGCCCAGGGGTGCTGGTTGCATCTTGCAGCAGACCCTGGAGCCAGCCTGCTTGAGTGCAGACTCCACCACAGACCAGTCATGTGACCACGGGCCATTCCTTCACAGCTCTGTGCCTCAGTTTCCGAATTTGTAAAACAGATCTAAGCTAGCACCTGTCTTGTGGGGTTATTGTCGTGATTAAAATTTGAGTTAATTTGTTTAAAGCACTTGAAGTAGTACCAGCACAGAGTAAGCATCTCTCTCACCTCTAGTGACCGTTGTCATTACTTCTGTGACGTCCCGCCAGACTGGGGGCCATGGTCGAATGGGTGGATGAATAAATGAACAGTCTGTTCTGGAAGCTTCCTACCCTCACTCACAAGCAGGGGCTCTACAGTGCAAGGCGGAAGGTAGAGCAGGGAACAGCCGAGGTTTGGATAGGTGTGTAACACGTGCGTGAGCATGCAGGGAGGAGGCCAAGGCCTTCAGGCACGTCTGTGTGTGTGTGCGTGTGCGAGTATGCACAGGCACGTGGGCCCTTGCACACACACACGTGAGCAGCCAGCTGTGTTGGCTCCCGGCGCGGGCGGAGGGGTGAGGTCCTGTCCCGGCCAGCTGGGAGAGGGAGGGTGGTGGGGAGACGGAGTGGTGTGGTTTGGGAGGGCAAGATTCGGGACCAGGCCAGGGTAGGGCAGACTCCTCGCTCTCCGTTCCCTACCCCTCTCCAAGGACTCTGCCTCCGGCCCGGGCCCTGGCCCCGAGCCCTCTATTCATAAAGCCTTCTAATGTCTGTTTCTCGTTGGAGGCTGACAGCAGCCTGTGCCATAGGCATGAATGATTGTTGTCCCATTTTAGGGATGAGGAAGCTGAGGCTTAGAGAGGTGAACCGATGGGTACAAGGTCGAACAGCTTGTGGATAGAGGAGTATCGCCCCACCCCACCTGTGGCAGGGCACCCCCTCCCTGCCCTCTCCCCAGGCCCTGGGTGCCCACCCTCCAGGCATCCTCCGGTCCCAGCTACAGGACTGTGATGTCTGCACGTCCCCGCACCCCTGTCCCGGCCAGTCGAACCCCTCCACTTGCTCTGCACATGCGCCTTTCCTGTCCTGGCTCCTGCCCAGGCCCAGGGCAGCTTGTAGGAGGACCCGGGGAGTGGGGCGGACCAGCCCAGCACAAACGGTCCTGTTTCTAGAGGCAGCTGTGGGCCTCACCCGAGAGGGGCAAAGCAGCGCTGGCTTGAGGTATGGACCAAGGACAGGCTGTCTTCCCGGGACTGGGCCCAGGTCCCTCTCAGCCAGTGGGCATCTTGGAGGTGGGGTCTGGAGACCACCCCTCTCCATATCTTCTGCAGAGCATCTGGTTGCAATTAGGGGCAGGGAAGTGAGAAGGGGCCGGCAAGGGGCCAGCAGGTGCCAGCTGCCAAGAATGACTTAATTGGATACAATGTCTAATGACAAAGCAGAGCCTCACAGCAAAGTGTGCTGGCCCCAGCCCCAGGCCTGGGCCTGGCCAAGCCTTGTCTCAGCCTCTGTGCTTGCTGGCTCCCAAGTTACCTCCAGTATTGTGTGCTCATTTATGCAGTGGTTGAGCACCTACTGTTTGCTGGGCACTGAGGATGCACATCAGCAGCAGGTGGGAGAGTCCCGGGGGTGCCAGGGAGACAGGCACATAGTCACAACACCAGAGCGTGTTCCTGGAAAGGGGGCTGCATCCGGGAGCTCTGGGGAGCAGGCGGGCACAGGCAGGGGTTGCAAAGGGCCTCTGACCCAGGGTGGGCCTGAAACTGATGAAGATTGCAGGGACTATGGGACCCCCACCCCCGTCCGGTGGCCTGTGTCCCACACGCATACCCCTGGTAGGTGTGGCAGTGGGAATGACAATACAAAACATGTCTTTGAGGGCACACATCTCTCTGAAACGGACCAGCCCGGTTTCTGTGTCATGTAGAAAAAGTTAATGCAGGAACAGGAGAGCACGTGAGTCTGGGAGGAGCTGCCAACTGGACCGGGCGCCGCCACTTTCCAGCCCTGTGCCGCGTCAGACGTTGCTAATGGACCGTAGTAATCTTTCCTGCTCCACACCAACGGAGCCTTGGGACTCTTCGGGTAGACTGCTCCTGGCTGTCACCAACTAGAGATGCGTTTTGAGATGAAAGCTGTTTACCCTCCTTGACAGCGTCTGCGCTCCTTATTTTACGGGGGAAAATGACTTGCCCGAGGTGCTGGCAAGTAGCGGGAGGATGAAACAGCGGCCCCCACTTTGGAGACACCTTTGACTATCCCAGCCTGGGAAGCAGTGGCATCCAGTGCAAGAGGCCAGGGATGCTGGTAGACATGTCACAGTGCTCAGGAACTGCGCCCCCCCCCCCCAACAAGGGACTATCCAGTCCAGAATGTCAGTAGTGCCAAGGCTGAGAAGCCCTGAACTAAAAGAATTCTGCTTTCTGGCTTCTAGTCCCTGGAGTCCCCGGGAAGGTGAGATGACACATCATTTCTGGCAGAGAAATGAGGGACTGGTTTGGAAGGTTCCAGAGCGGTGCTTCTCACCCTCGTTTGCAGCGTTAGATCCGGGGCTTCTTAGTAGCTCCCCTGGGGATCATGTAAGAACCCCAGCGCTCAGGTTCCACTGTGCCCTGCGCTCCGTCTGCGTCTCTGGGGTGGGACCCAGACACCAGGGACTTTTAAAGCTCCTTGGATGATTCCAGTGTGTGACTGAGGCTACGAGTAACCACTGTTTGGGAGGCTGATCTCCCTGGATTTGAAACTCATCTCCATCCCTCACCTGCTGTGTGACCTTCTTTAACCTCTGTGAGCCACCGACTCCTGTCTGCGAAATGGAGAGCATCCTGTCTGCTGCGGAGGGCTGGCGTGAGGACTCAGAGTGTCATGTGTGCAGAGCCCATGACGTAGAGCTGGGTGCATGTCTCTCAGGGCATGCAGGATGTCTGCTGCCCTGGTAGGCAGTGTCCCCAAAGGCAGTGCTGGCATGGGGCGGGGCCTCTGCGAGTCGGAGGGCTGGTTCCCCTCTCAGACCTTTACTCTGGAATCCCAGGACTCAGCTTTCTGTCCCCTTCTCCCAGGTCAGGATGCAGGCCGAGGCTCTGGATGGGCCGCCAAGGGGACCGTACCTGGCTGGCATCGGAGAGCCCGAGAGAGCCCTGGGCAAGTGTCGGAGCCAGACAGGACCCAGCTGAGCCAGGACCTGGGTGGGGGCACCCTGGCCATTGACACACTGCCGGAGAACAGGACCAGGGTAGTGGTGAGTGCTGGAGGGCCGCGGGGGGAGGGAGATGGCGCTGAGGGGCCCACCAGGTGCCCCCACACACATGTCCTTTGGTGTCGGCCCTGGAGGTCGGTGTGAAGATGGGGATCTTGAGCGGGATGGAAGCAGGGCTCAGTCTGGGTCATAACATCTGGCATCTCGGGAGTTTCATTGGCTGCCTCCCTCCTCGTGGGCGGAGAGGGAAAGTGATTTGCTCAGGGACAGTGTGTCCGCAGAGTCCCTAACACTGCACTGTCCCACTGCTGAGGGCCTCCACTAAAAACTGAACGAGGGTGGCATTCTTAGTCACGTCCAGCTGCCAGCTCTGGCCCCCACCACCTCACTTTTGTGCCATCTGTGTGTCTGTGTGTCTCCAAGGAGTTCATGGCCGCAGAGGCTCGGGCCGCTTGGCCTCGTGGCAGGGAACTCTGAGCAAGGGCAGCAATGAGGGTGAAGGCCCAGGAGAGACCCTCCGCTGCCTGGGGGTGGTGCAGGGAGGCCAGGGGGTTGAGGCCAGCTTCTTGGTGTCTCGGCTCTCCAGCTGGCCTCCTGGGACGCTGTTGGAGGGGCCTCTGTATGTGTGTGGGTGAACCGATAATTGTGTGTGTGTGTTAGCAGGAGAGCGTTTGCACTCAAGTCTGAGGGTTTTTGTGTACTATGTATGTCTTCCTGTGTGTCTGTCACCACAAGCTGGTTCTGAGTGTCTATTATGAGTGTGTGAGTGTCTGTGAGAGTGTGTGTCTGTGTGAGTGTGTGTGTGCCTGTGTGAGCGTGTGTGCCTGTGCGAGTGTGTGTGTGCCTGTGTGAGTGTGTGTGCCTGTGTGAGTGTGCACCTGTGTGAGTGTGCATGCCTGTGCGAGTGTGCATGCCTGTGTGAGTGTATGTGCCTGTGTGAGTGTGTGTGCCTGTGTGTGTGTGCGCCTGTGTGAGTGTGCGTGCCTGTGTGAGTGTATGTGCCTGTGTGAGTGTGTGTGTGCCTGCGTGAGTGTATGTTGCCTGTGTGAGTGTGTGTGCCTGTGTGAGTGTGCGTACCTGTGTGCGTGTGTGTGTGCCTGTGTGAGTGTGCATGCCTGTGTGAGTATGTGTGCCTACGGCAGAGAGTAAAGAGGGTGGGTTCTCAGGATGCTGAAGAACTATGTATGAAACAAGGAGGAAAAACAGAGTGTGCTCCTCAGTTCATATTTCTTTACTTTGTGTTTTCATAACTTTTTTTAAAATCGGAGATGTGCTGCCCTGGCTGGTGTAGCTCAGTGGATTGAGTGCAGGCCTGCAAACAAAAGGATCACGGTTCAATTCCCAGTCAGGGCACATGCCTGGGTTGCAGGCCAGTTCTTGGCAGGGGACACATGAGAGGCAACCACACATTGATATTTCTCTCCCTCTCTCCTTCCCTTCCCCTCTAAAGATAAAATTAAAAAAAAAAAATAAAATAAAATCAGAAACGTGCTTTACAGATAGTCAGAAGGGTCAAATAATGCTAAAATTGGAAAACAAAACACAGTAGCTCTCTCCACCCCCACCGCTTCAGGCATTTCTGCCAATGGTTATGTCTGTATTTCTAAGTAATTTGCTTATTCTGCTGCCTCTTGATTAATCCATTTAGACATTATCTGTTAAATGCCTGTTGTGTACATGAAGATTTTCCTTTTACATACTCTCCCGAGCATCGTTTCACTCTCGACATTTTTGTTAAATCCACATTCTCTACTTCATATCGTTCCAATGCTGTAAATGTTCACCACTAATCCAAGTGGGGCAATAGCATTGTTTACTTTCTCAAGTATTTTTGTTTTTCCTGGATCCCTGCTGCCTCTACTTGCTTAGTTTTCTGTATTTACCATAGCTATATATTCTTCCCCATCCTTTGGCCATGTTAAAAAAGAGATCACAGGCCCAAAATGGAGTCACTTGTGCTAAACCCACAGCACAAAAACCAACACATACTACCTAACTTCATTACAGTCTCAACCTCTCCCCGGAGTGGAACCTTAAACCAGTCAGCCTGGGATTACCGGTCAGCTCTAGGGACGTCACCTGCCTGATAGGCCTCTGTCACCCCTGAAAGAGGGTGACCTTGACCTGACCTACTCTTTACTGGGAACTTCCTTCTGCCTGCTAGATGAGATGCTGCCCGACTCATGAATCATTCAATACGGCCAATAAGCTCTTTAAAATTTACTTAGTTGAATTTTGTTACTTAACAACCTCAAATATAGTTTTTGGGGTAGACAGACTTGTCAGTTCTCCCCTGCCCTCCCCCCACCCCGAAACCTCTCTCCTACGGTCCTGCTCCATTCGGGGCTGGCTGTTCCCCTGCCTCCTGCCCCACTGCCATCCTGGGTCCTCCCTTCATCGATGGGACCCCTGGTGTCTCTCCTGTGTTCGGTGTCTTCTTCCCTTGACCCTGTGTCTTCTCTTTCCTGCTTCTCCCCCTTGTTTAGCTTCCTGAGAAAGGTTACACGGGAGAAAAAAGTTCTTTTGCGAGCTTGCATGTCTAAGAATGCCTTTATTCTATCTCATCTTTGATTGATGGTTTGGCTGAATATAGAATTCTAGATTAAAAATAATTTTCCGTCCGAAGTTTGCAGGCACCTCCCCATTGTCCTCTGCCTTTCGAAGTCGCCACCATTGAGAGGTTTGATGTCATTCTTCTGCCCCACTTTTGTATATACCTGTGCCCTCCCCTCCACCTCCAGAATCTTTCAGGGTATCCTCTCTAACCTGCCAGGGTGAGGGTGCTGCTGTGGCTGGATGTTCGATGGGCTGTTTCAACCTAGAGACCTACATTCACCAGTTCTGGAAAGTCTTCCTCTTTCATTTCTTCGGTAATCGTCTCCCTGCCAGGCTTTCCCCTTTCCACAATCCCCCTTGATTTGATGTCCTTCTTGGAGAGTGATCCTCGAACTTACTTCTCCCTTCTGTTGTCTGCCCATCCCTTTTGCATTTCCGGTTGTTTATTTGTTAGTTTGCATGTTACTGTCATCCACTTTCTGGGAGATTTCCTCCGTCTTTTTTCCTTCTTTTTGCCCCCAGCTTTTAGAAACTTTTCCATCAGCCTCATTTCTATCCTGTGTCAGAGTTCGTGGAAGAAGCTTCAGATGGCTCAGTGCTTGTCCCTCAACCTTATTTTCTTCATGTTACTGATTCTGTTTCCCTACTATCACATTTTGAATTTCCAAGAGCTCTTCATTATTTTCTGATTCTTTCTCTTCTTCAAAAAAAAGGCTCCTGCTCTCATGTCATAGATGCAATACCTTTTCTTTCTAAAGATACTGAATATTAGTTTAAGGGTTGTTTTTCCTGCTCTCTGCAGCCCTCCTCCTCCCTCCCTCCCTCCCCATCGTCTCTTTTTTTTCATGCGGTGTGGTTTACACAGGGGTGGGCCGGGTGAAGGGAGACAGACAGCAAGGGCTGGTGAAGCACTTGAGGAGCAGCAGCAGCAGCAGCAGGAGGAGAGAAGACGGCTGCCCTTGGCGGGGAGGGGCTCACCCAACCGGGCGTGAGCTGTGACCTCCTCTGCAGGAGGGGCTGCTGGACAAGAGCTGCAGTGACATGGGTGGGGCAGAGACACAGACACCTGGCAGGGCAGGAGCAGGGTCACAGACGCTGAGAACCCCCTTCCTCTCTGCATCCTTTCTAAGCCTGATCACTCCTCTTCTCTCGGGCTCTGACATGGTTGGCACCACTGATCTGGTCTGCGTTTCAAGTTTTGATATTTCGTTCATCACAGATTTGTTGGCATTACTCTTGATTTAAAAAAAAAAATACAGCATTAAAATATTCTTCGTCTTGATGACTGAGTTTTTGGTCATTAAATGTTGCCCCTGAGGGGAGTGCCTCACTCCCCTCACCCTGATCCCAGCCCTGAGGCGGGAGCCCACCGCACACTCATGCAGCCCCACTCACTCACGTTCTGCCCCGCCTTCTCCGACCTTCTCCGACCTGCAGAACCAGGAGCCCTGGTAGGGGTGGAGCGGAAGGCCATGGCCCTTCAGGAGAGGTCCTCTGAGTAAGGGGGCACCTGGAGGCTCACCCTTCCCTGTGCCCGGCTTAATTGGGCCATCAGTTACAGAACCGAACTTGCTTTGGGCCAGAGGGCCCTGTCCCAGTTTGTGCGGAGAGGACCATGTGGAAGAGAGCGGCGGAGATGCGGACTTCCGGAAGCAATTGTCTGTAGACATTCAGGAAGGGCATCGGGATCTTTAAGAGCCTGCATGGAGTCAGTAACCCCAGAGCCGGAAACACAACACAAGTGCTTGGGTTCCACCCTGGACTGACTGGTTCAGAAACTCCACAGCTGGAGCCTGGGAACTTGTTTCTTTGAGTTGCCCTGGCTGGATTGATTGCTGGCCTGAGAACCAAAGGGTCGCCGGTTCAATTCCCAGTCAGGGCACATGCCTGGGTTGTGGGCCCGGTCCCCAGTAGAGGGCACATGAGAGGCAACCATACATTGATATTTCTTTCTCTCTTTTCTCCCTCCCTGTCCCTTTCTCTAAGAAATTAAAATATAAAAATAAAATAAAATCCCCCCCCCCCCAATTGACTCTCATGGTGACCTGGGCATGGGAATTTCTGACAGGTAACACTTCAAACCAATTCCAAAATTGGTTTCCAGATTGATCACCGGAATGTGAAGCTTGCTCGGGCACCACGTGGCTCTGTACTTGACCACAAGATTTCCCTTATCTCTGGGCTTCATGGCTCCCTCAGCAGCCACGCATCAGGAGTCCAGGTGGACGAGCAGGGCTGCCCCAGCAGGAGGTCCCTCTGACTGTGAGGGTCTGTGCCCAGCATTTCCCAGATCAGCCTCCACCTCAGCTGGGAGGGAGTTCAGACTCCAGGGCGGAAGCCGGCGGCCATCCTCAGTGGGCTGAATGATAGCCAGAGTCCCGCTGGACCAAACTACTGGGGTAAATATAAATCCTGGCACTTATGTTTAAGATAAGGTGGGAGAGATGTGCTTTAGCTGCAGTTCGGGAAGGAAACTTGGGGCTCCTTACTGCCCGTGAGCTGAGGATGAGTCAGGAGTGGGAAGTGGCTACCAAGGATGGAGGTGGCAAAGCCAGCGTGTTAATGGAAAGCCACAGAAACCCTGGGGCCAGGGGCCCCAGGGGTCCTGCGGGGTATTTCTCAGCCTAACCATGCCTTCCTTTTAGGTGGTTATCTAGAAACCAGAGTAACCCAGAATGGTTGCAGGGATTTGGGGTAGTGAGTTTAGCACAGATAAGGCTCTGGAGGTGGCTGTTTTCCGGTGGCTGCAGGGCTGCTCCTGGGGCAGAGGAAATAGCTGATTCTTCTCCACAGCGCTTATCCCGTCCTGCACTGAACTCCCTGTTTATTTGCTCATGTTGCCTGTCCTCCCGCTGGGCCGGAGCACCCTGAGACCTGAGACTGTTTCATCACTCTGTCGCTGGTGCCTGGCACATGGGGGGAGCTCCTCCTTTGAAGGAACAAAAGAAGTAAGGGTTTGTCCATCCCCAGAGACCTCGAAAGAGGGTTATTGATGAGAAGCAGCTGTGTCCAGGGCAGGTTGTCAGATTCAGTGACCTCCAGGGACCCCGACTCTACTGACTTTTGGGGTCCCAGACACAGAAGAGAACGTCAGTGCTTACACCCATGCGTGCGCACACGCAAGCATGCACACCCACGCCCCAGCTGGTCTGGTGCCTGAATCCTCAGAGCAGCCTGCATGCCCTGCTCTCCCTTCCAATGAGCCTGTGAGGCCTTGCGCTGAGCAGTGGTCCCTGGGGGGCGCTGATGAGCACCCCCTATCCGCAGAGCCAGACCTCAACATCCCACCCCCTCCGCTATGTGCCCACCCTGACCTGCGCAGTGGGCAGCCTCGCTGCTGCAGGAGCCCAGCAAAGGGCCCCAGAGACACCTGCTTCTCCTGCATCTCTCGCAGGCGTTTCTGAGAGCTGGGGTCTGTTTGGTGGAAGGAAACCCAATCTAGACAATAGCTTGGCGGCAAAGAGCTGGGCAAGAGGGGAGCAGCGAGAAGGGCACATGTCGCCAAGTTTGATTTGGTCTGTTTTGGAAAGATTTCTCGGGTGTCAACAGGAAAACACCTCCACCGGTTCGCTATATCACGGCCTGTCTGTGCCGGTGCTCCGGGGCCGTGCCGAGGCCCTGGTGGGTGAGCTGCCGTTCCCTTTGGCCCCGCAGCTTCCTTTGTCCTTCCTCAGCACATGCTCTGGCTGCGGCTTCCCTCCTGGCTAGGCCCCCTGGCCCAGCTCTGTCAGGTCAGCCCCTCTGCCCAGCCTCCATCCCAGGCCTTCTCAGGCCCACCCCGCCTCTGACCACCTCTCCTCACCCACTCTGGCCCAACCCCTTCTCCCCTGTACCTCTCTGCCCCACCGCCCTGCTTATCCCCTCTTGTCCATCCCCTTCTGCCCAGCACCTCTGCCTGGCCACCCACCACAATGCTTCTTCCAATTCAGACTCTCCTGTTTGAGGCCTTGAGGGATCCAGCCCGCAGTCCCAGGGTGAACCGACGGCTCCAAGGCCCCTGGTCAGGGCCATTTCCTTGGATTTTATTCTCACGCCCACTCTGAAACCACATCCTGGTGGGAATGGGACTCTTGTCTGAGCTTCAGTTTTCCAGAGATTTTCCCACCGAGACCAACTCTAAGGCCCTGGAGCACTGGGATTTCTTCGGAGGGGGAGGGCTAGGGGAAGCCGTGGTGCTAAGTCAGCGACCTTGGGATGTGCCACAATTTCTCCTCCGAGAGGCTGGACAGGGGAAGCCTTGGACAAAGGTTCTCTTCCATCTCAGAGATTTTCCAGTCTGTGGTTTAGGTCTGGAGCCAGAGTTGGGGAGGAACCAAGTTTAAGGCTGTTGGGGTTTGGAGGTTCCCCTGCAGTGTAACAGGTTCTCTCCATAAGAGAAAAGAATCCCTTCCACACCCCATCTTCCTGGGGCCCAGCCTCCATGCCTTGCTCTCCTTTCTGCCCAAGCAAAAGCTCCCAGCTCATCCACCACCATGACAGGCCCAGAAATGCTGAGGACCTTGCATCGGGGCAGGTACCTCATCCTGCAAGATGACTGAACAGCGAGATGGACAAGTGAGAGCAGTTCCTGCCTGGTTTCTACAACCTTCCAAAGTGGCCAGTTCCCGAAAGGAGCCCTCCAGAAGGCCCCCTCTCCAGGCTTAAGGGCAGAGGGGAGACAGGGCAGGGAGACAGAGTCATCGCACAGACACACAAAGAGCCAGGGGTGCTCACTGAAGCTCGCCCCCAGGCCAGTGTCCTGTGGAAGCGAAGAGGTGAGGAGGCCGGTATGGGAGGGCGTCTGGGAGTAGAGTGTGAGGTGGGTCGAGGGACAGGAAAGTTGTCAGCTGAATTTTGAAGAGAGAGAAGATGAGAGAGTTTGTGAGAAGAAAGGGAACCCGGGGAGGTGGAGTCCAGACGTCCCGGCTCCATCTCGGTGCAGAGTGTCTGACCGTTTTGGCCCCGGAACTTGGCCCCAGCACCTACCAGCTACGCGACCTCGGGCTGGACACCCAACCCCTCAGGTAATGCACCTGACGTGGCGAGCTTCAGCAAGCTCCCGTTGGCTCCAGATTTCCCAAATGGGGTGGTAAACAGCCATCTCACAGCGTTGACTTGTAAGAGCAAAATTCGAGGCGTTGACGGGTTCTCAGTCCCCGTCGTCTCCCCTCCCCCAACAGCGCCCGTGCTGGGTGTGCAGCTGCTGCAGGTCCATCTCCCACGCAGGGCCCTGTGTGGGCCCTTTCCCTTTCCCTGGGCAGGTTGGTTTCTTCTTTCTTTCTGTCTCCCTTCCTTCCTGAAGTGTGGGTCACATAAAATTAACCATTTTAAAGTGAAGTGTATTTAAAGCTCTCGCAATGTTGTGTACCCATCACCTCTGTCTAGTTCTAAAACATTTCCATTAGCCACAGCCAGTTGGGGCTCAGTTGGTTGGAGTGTCATCCCGTACACCGGAAGGTTGCTGGTCTGATTCCCAGTCAGGGCACGTACCTGGGTTGCGAGTTCGAGCCCCAGTCTCGGTGTGTTTGAGAGGAAACCATTTGATGTTTCTCTTTCACATCGATAATTCTCTTTCTCTCTAAAATCAATAGAGATATATCCTCGGGTGAAGGCTTAAAATTTAAAAAAAAAAATGATCCCTGCTTCCCTTTGGGAAGATGAGATTCTTTGGGAAGAATCTCATCTCCCTTTTGAAGAATCTCATCTCCCTTTATTAATTTTTTTTCATCACCCCACAAGGAAATACTGAAATACTAAAGTGCTCCTTCAGCAGGTGCTCCCCGTTCTCCCCTCCCTTCCGGCCCCCGGTGATGGCCAATCTGTGTTGTTTCTATGGGCCTGCCCAGCTTAGCTGTTTCCCATATAAATGAAATCTTAGGACATATGACCTTCTGTGTCTGGTTTCTTTCACCTAGCATAATGTTTCTGAGGCTCATCCCTTTTATGGCCGAATAATATTCCCTTGTTCAGATACAGTACAACGTAATTTCTTTATCTATCGATTCGTTGAGGGACATTCGGGCTGTTCCCGCCTTTTGGCTATTGCGAGTACAGCAGCTACGACTTTGTGCACGTGCATTTGTTTGGGTGCCTGTTTTCAACTATTTGGGGTACGTACCTGGGAGTGGAAACGCTGGGTCACACGCTAATGCTACGTTGAACTTTCGGAGGAACTGCCAAACTGTTTTCCACCGTGGCTGCACCATTTCTCCTTCCCAGCAGCAGTGTGTGAGCAATTTCCGTCCATCCTTGCCAGCACCTGGTGTTGTCTGTTTTTTTTTTTTTTTTCCTGGTTAAATTGCAGTGTCCTAGTGGGTGTGAGGTGGTTTTTCATTATCGTTTTGCTTTGTGTTTCTCCAGCGACGTATGACGCTGCACATCTGTCTCTGTGCTTCCTGGCCATTTGTACATGTTCACAGGAGAAATGTCTAAGTCCTTTCCCCATTTTTTTCCTGGGCCCATTTTTAAATTAGGTTGTTTGTCTTTTTGTCTTGGGCAAATTTCTTAATCCCTCTTGAGCCCGTTTGTCTATTGTCAAACGGGGCTGCGGTTTTCTAAGAGTGAGGGCAGAGGTGTTCTACAGGAATCTACGTAAAGGGCCTGACGCCGGGTTGGGAACGGCTAGCCACCTTGGTTTTCCCAGGACGGTACTGGGTTTAGCGCCGAGTGTTCAGCATCCTGGGAAATCCCGGGCCACTTGGCCACCTGGCTGTGGTCCCGGGTGGGGCAGACAGTATACGTCCTTGCCACATCGCCGCCCTACACCTCAGTTGCCTCATCTGTCATATGGAACCGAGATTGCCCCGCAAGCTGTTTTAGAAATCAGTTGAGCTAATTGGTTGAGAGGGTTAACCAGAAAGGTCTGAGAAAAAAGGATCTTGCCCTCCGAACCCCCCAGATCTTACCTGGAAGCACAAAAGCAGGGCCCCAGCAAAGAGAGGATTTCCTGGTCTGGAAGTCTAGGGTGCTCCTCTTCATTGGTTCACTGCTCCTCCGGGTTCGGTGGGGAGCTGGCAGCAGGGCAGCCCCTGGGAGCTTGTGAGGAAGGCAGAAGCCCGGGCCCCACCCAGAGCTGCTGGAGCAGAACCGGGTTCCCAGGTGCTTCCTGTGCACGTTGAAGTGGGAGAAGCACCGCCTCCTGCCAAAGGCTTTGGAGGAGGGGAAATGGTCCAGGACAGGGAGAAGCATCCATGAGGTTGCCACACAGCATTTGGGAGAGCATAAAAATCGGAAGCTACGTAAATGCCCAACAACAGGGAAATAGTTAAGAAAATTGTGCGTTTTCTTTTGAGCAGGGAGCCGCGAAACCATCGCACATGATGGTTAAAAGACCACGTTCAACTCAAAACCTGCTTTAGGTGCCGTGAACTGTGACGAAAGCGTCCTTACAACTGGGCGGTTAGCAGGGCGATAACCGTGGAAATGCTCCACGTGTGGAAAAGACGAGAAGAGATGATGTCAAATGAGGCGGGCGAGGGATGGGGGAGGTCTGCTTTGTTTTGTTTTGTTTTGTTTTTGCTTGTTGTCCTGATTCTCCGTGGTTGTATGGTACATATTTATGTTATGAAAATCTCTGGTCTGCTGATACCACTCCGAAGCCCACATGTTGAATCGGTGCCAGGATAGGATGATTCTTCCACTTCCATGAAGTGTTGGGGAAAAGAAGAAATGCTTTGTCCAGAAAGCCAGCCCACACCCTCCTTCTGCGCCTGGCCAGCCCCTCGACTCCCAGGGCCTTCCTAGGTCAGCCTCACCCACACTGACCCCTCTGTAGGCCAGCCCTCAGCGCTGATGTCAGTGCCCCTGTATCTGGCCTGGGTCCTTCCCTTCCTGGGCGAGACCCGCTTTCTACGCTTCTGGATGATAAGTGTTCTCTGTGGGTTTGTGGGCTGGTTTCAGGCTGATGCTCGAACACTTCCGGGGGCTGATGGAGGTGGTTGTGTGGTTATATGAGTGAAGGGAACGTAATAACAGGTAATGTTAAAGGAACCTGTCCCGAATGCCGGCCTCATTCTGTGGTTTGCATTTGATCTACCCAACTACCTCGGGAGGCTAATACTGTCCCGGAACAGAGAGGTGAAGTGCTTACCCAAGGTTGCACAGCGAGTAAGTGGCAGAGCCAGGACAAGAACCTAGGTCTTTCTGTCTTCCGCGTCTGAGCATTTAACCACTGTCTCCTCAGGAACAAAAATGAGTGAGGGTGCTTCTAGACCAGTGCCTTACCAACTTTATTGTGCAAATGATTCTCTTGGGGAACCAGTTCCAATGCAGTTTGGATCCAGCAGGTTTGGGGTTAGGCCCAGGATTCTGCATTCCCCAGGCAGCACAGAAGCTGCTGGTGCCTGGGGCGCACTTGTAGTAGCAGGGATCCAGAACACACTCCTGCTGGTCGTGTAAGGCCTCATGGACTGGTGGAGGCAGGGGCCGGGGTGCCCCCACCCCAGTCATCCTGCCAGTACCTGCTGGGTTGGACCCAGCTGCCTGGAGCCCCAGCCCAACGTGCCTGGCCGGCCGGGCCTCTCCGGCAGGCCCTGCAGGGTGCCCTTGGTTGCCTGCCCTGGCATTTCCACCTGCCAGCTGGCTGGCAGGTGACAGGCCGATGGTGACAGCTCAGCCGGAATTCCTGTCCAGAACCATTGTGAGCTCAGCCAAGGTAAATGCTGCCCCGCTGTCACAAGTGTGGTTCTGGCAGGTTCTGGGCATGAATAATCGAGACAGAGGAGACACTGTAACAGCAGACGTTTAGGACGGAGCCAGGGATGGCTTTGAGGAGGAAGCCTCCACCGTCACCCTTTTCCTAGAAAGGCCCGACAAAGTCAGCTTCAAACACCTGCTGTGGACCAGGCACTGGGCTGAGAGCTTTCTGTCCATCTGTTTTGCGTAATCCTTTCTCGAACTCCGCGCGAGAGAGTGCTGAAGGAACAGACCCGCAGAGCGGGGAGCAATGCTGGGCACCGACGGTTAGCCAGCGCGGCCGGTGTTTGGGTGCGGGCCTGTGTGCTGCCAGGGCGCCTCCCTTGGTCCTGGAGCGGTGGTTTTCTGACATTGCTCCGCAGAACACGAGGTTCCCCCAGCTGCTTCCTGGGCTCCTGTGCACGGAGGGCGTGAGGGACGTGGAGCTCGGCTGGGCTCCAGGCCCTTCCCTTTCCTCCTCCCAGGGTGGCCTTGCTTTGATGTAATTTATGTATTGAGCTTCCATGGACGATTAATTGGAAGAAAGGATTTCATGGTCAAAAATGTTTGAAATCCACATCATGTTGCTTCCCTAAATGAATGGGGTTATTGACTAGGGCTTCTTGCATGCATTTCGTGGAAACGTGGCTCCCTTCGGTGGACTTCCGGAGCGCTGTGGCTTGTGCTCTGCTCCCTGGCCCTCGGCAATGTCCGGCTGCCCATTAGCTCCTCGCCTCCAGTCCACGGTCTGGGGGGCTGCCCTCTGGGATGACGGGACTGCCCCACGGACAGCAGGGCAGGTCAAACGCGGTGACAGGCTGTGATTTGGGTGAATTCCTCAGGCAGGTTAACTGCCAAGCAAGGCCTCTAAATCCTTTTTAAGAGACATCTGTATGGGGTATAGTGAAGAAACCCACAGGCTGATAGCCAGAGGAGGCCGCTTAGGACCTTGTATTAATTAGATACAAATTCAGCTACTGTTATAAGTGCCCAACTGACCTGAGAGAAATTTATTCTCTCATATGTAATAGAAGTAAGCAGGGATGGATGTCATGTCTCCATGGTGTTAGAGACCCAGGTTTCCTCCACAGTAAGTGCCTTTCTGTGTTGTGGTCCAACATGGCTGTCTGAGCTCCCGCCATCACATCTGCATCCCAGCCAATGGTTACCAAGCAAGGTGAGGGCCCCCACTCCCACTGAGGGCAGTCATTCTGCTCCTCTTCCATGGGCCAGACGTAGTCATGTAGCCACACCCAGCTGTAAGGAGGGCTGGGAAGCGGTCTAACTGGGTGGCAACGCACTTCACTAAAACTGGGAGGTTCTGCTACTCAAGGAAGAAGGAGAGAATGGTCGTTAGGAGGCATGTATCAGTCTCTGCCACGAGTGGACTTCCTTCCACCCTCAGAACTGCTGGTGCCAGTGGCAGCGTGACCAGGGACCTGCAGGGGTAGTCAGGAAGCTCCGCCAAGTTTGAGAATTCCGAACCACGTGATTCTTTTCCCGGTGGTCAGTCAAGAAGCCAGCAGTGGTTGACTTTGTAGAAGAAAAAGCACCCAGTGGCCAGTGCTGCCACGGACGTTCTCTCGGAACCATGGTTTCTCACTTCTGTCTTCCCATTCGGATTCTCACTGTCTCTGGGGTGTCCCTGGAAGTCCTTCCTCTGATCTTGCCACGAGCAAGACTGTTCTAGTTAGGGCCCTTTTGGTTCCAAGGAGCACGTGAGCTGTCTCAGGGGGAAGGTCTGTAGTGAGGGCGCAGAGATGAAGGACCATCTGACCTCAGGGACCTGGAAAGCTGCCGGAAACCAGCGTGGCTCCTTCTGCCTCAATTCTTGTTTCTTTTCAACTCGTGCAGCATGTCTTTATCAAAGCCAGATGCACGGAAGGTCTTCCTTCCCTTTTCTACGGACCGGCAGTCACACCGAGGACCATGCCCTGTTGACACCGGCATCACCTGTGCTTGCTGGCCTGCTGGCCTGTCAGCCACTTGCTCTAACCCCTTTCTTCCGTGTGTGAGCCGGGTGGGGCCAGGTTTCTCTTCCTTGCCCTGAAAGCACCTCCCTTGTTAGCTTCACTTCCTCAGGGAAGAGCTTGAGAATCAGGAGATGCTTTCCTGTGTGTGGGATGGCCCTGTGGTGGGACTGCTTTTCTATGGACTGGGATTCCCAGCAGAGGCCACGGGGGTACGTGGTTTTGTGTCACCTGACACCAGCGGTGGGGGAGGGTGCTCCCCTCCTCGGAACCACACCGCATGTTCTCAGCACAGCCAGTGGCACCAGCAGCCGTGGGGTCCTTGTGGATGGAGCTCATTCAGCAAGCAGACCCCTGACCCTGATGCCTGCCGTGCTCCAGGTGCCAAGCCCTGCGCTAGGTGGTGCTGGGGGTGAAGGGATGAATGCTCCGCAGTCCCTGAGCTCTGTGCTCCCTAAGACAGAGGTCCCCAACATCCAGGCCTGTTAGGAACCAGGCCACACAGCAGGAGGCGAGCTTGAATGGAATGTGCTCCAGTCATCCCCAAATCATTCCCCCACCCCCAGTCCATGGAAAAATTGTCTTCCATGAAACCAGTCCCTGGTGCCTAAAAGGTTGGGGACCACCACCCTAAAGGACCACACTGGTTTTTCTGATATGAGAGATTTTAACCAGTGACAGACAGGTGGCCCAAGTCACCTTCCAGTGAGGTAGGGACTTGAAGACCTGAGAAATGGTAGACAGAGGAGAAGGCATAGTCTTTGAGTGATACTGACATGGATGCGGATAGATAAGCGGGCCTCAGTTTCCCCACCTATAAAATGGGGCCAAGCTTAGTGCTCACCTCCCAGGGTCGTCCTGGGGTGATGCTCCCGAAACGCCAGCTGCCCTGCTCGCTCCTCCAGCTCTCCCAAGCACCTCCCCACCCCACGGTGTCCTTGGCTCTGTCCAGGAATGACCCCAGCTCTAAGTTGCCCCTTCTCTCGAGGCTGCAGTTTGGCCTCAGCCGTCACCAGGGAGCCTCCCCAGGCCAGGGCTCTAGATAGATGCAGCTTCCGGCCTCACTGTCCAGGGGGTCATCAAAGTCGCCCTGCGCCAGGAGAGGTGCTCTGCTGGGGCCTGTTTGGGACTCACGGCAGAGCGTGCGTGGTGCCGCCCCTGAAGCGTCTTCCCGGGGTAGGCTGGCTGGCTGCGCTCGGCACTCTTCTTCTTCTTCTTCTTCTTTTTAACATTTTATTTATTTACTTTCTTTTTTTAGAGAGAGAGGGGAAGGGAAGGAGAAAGAGGGAGAGAAACAGCAATGTGTGAGAGATACGTCAATCAGTTGCCTCTCACACGTCCCCAGCTGGCAATCAAACCGGTGACCTTTCAGTTCACAGGCTGGCAGTCAATGCACTGAGCCACACCAGCCAGGGCTGCACTTGGCACTTCTGAGGCCTGAAGCAGAGCCTCGGCCTCGCCCACCTGGGCTGAGCGTGCTCCGTGTACGTGGAGGCCCTCACTCTCCCAGGCACTGCTAACTCATTGGAGAGAATCTCTGCCTGGGAGCTAGAGGTAGCAGTTCCTTTAGTTTCTGACTCTCCTTGGGTCAGACAGACAAAGACCTTTCGTCACTGAAGAGGTGCCACTGGAAGGCTCCTTGGGAACTCTAGGAGTGAGATGATTCTGTCTGTCCCAGGACCCCCAGCAGCAGCCGGCCCGGCTCCTCGGTGGAGCAGCGCCTGCTGGGGCAGTGAACCGCTTTCTTTCACGGGAAAAAGAGGAGTCGGAGCGCTGGGCTGGTGAGACGCGTCCCCAGCCACCCTTTGCCTCTTAGGTGAGGCAGCAAGAGACACGTCAGCATGTTTGGGCTTCACAACCGCAGAGCGTGGATTCTGTCCAGGGCCCTCATTTCCAACGCGTGGAGGTTCAGTGAACGCTATCGCCAGGCGAGTCCCAGGACGCAGGAGATGGAAACAGGGCCCTTCTCCCAGCCTGCAAACAGCCGTTGTAAACACAGGCCTGCGCAGGTTCCTAGTGGGGAGCTGTGTTCAGCCGACTCCTGCACTACAGCAACGCCTGTTTCTGTTAGCTGCCGCCCTGCTTTGTTAGTTTAAAAAAATATACTTATTTACTTTTAGAGAGAGGGGGAGGGAGGGAGAAAGAGATGGAAAGAAACATCAATGCATGGTTGCCTCTTACATGCCCCTACTGAGGACCTGGCCTGCAACCCAGGCACGTGCCCTGACTAGGAAATCAACTGGCGACCCTTTGGTTCACAGGCTGGCTCTCAATCCACTGAACCACACCAGCCAGGGCAATAAGCCACTTTTGAACTACGGGGGAAAAAGAGGTGATCTGTAGCAGTAGCTCTGGAAGGTGGTCACAACTGAGTTGGGGTCAGAGTTAGGGTCCTGCAGACCATCAGCTCGACAGTGTTGTTTGGGGGCCCCGTTTTTTGCTTTGTGGGGTTGATAAAAACCACTCCGCACATGAATCCGAGGAAGCAGGCTAGGGACACCTTCATATGAATCTGTTTGCCTGAGTTGGTGTGCCTGGAGCTCTCTTTCTTAGCAGGTGGTTTTTCCGGGGGGGGGGGTGCATGTTTTGGGTTTTTTGTTTGTTTGTTTGTTTGTTTGTCTTTTGATCAAGGTCAGGATCCCCAGCAGAGATGGGTGGAGGTAGAAGGTCTGGAGACCCAGGAGGGAAAGACATGGCATCTGACCCCCGGGGGGGTTGGATGAGAGGCAGAAATGGAAGGTGCTGCTTCCCGGAGGAGGCTGAGCGCTCTGGCCACCGGCACGGTGCTTCAGCGCCCACAGGCAGAGCTGGGGAGCAGTGCTTCCTCCCACCGGCACCTTCTAGAACCCTGGGGTGGGTGACTGTGGCAACATCCTTGACGTGGGCACTCGTCCTCACCCCAGGGGTGGTGGCATCGGGTTGGCCCCTTCAGGTGATTTCATGAGTAAAACCAGAAATCAAGCAAGGGGGGGCTCGTGTGACTCTCACAAATGGAACACACACCTCTTGAGGGCTCCCATGGAAGGTGGGGGCCATTTGCAAGGGATGGAGGACCTCACTGGGCATGCAGGGCGAGAAGGTCAATAACAAGGTGAGGGTTGAGCTGAGTGTCGAAGGAGAAGGTAGGAGAAGCATGGGGAGCAGGGGGAGAAGGCCAGGAAGGTCATTCCGGGCAGGAGGCTCGGCGTGTGCAAAGGCACGAGTGAGACCGCCAGCGGCGTCTGGTCTGGTGCGTGGGGGCACGAGGACGCCCAGTGGAGGAGAGAAGGAGAGAGAAGTGAAGCTGGAGAGAGGGTGGGACTGGCTGGTGGTGGGACTTTGGGTGCCAGGCCGAGGTTCGGGTTGTGTCACAAGGGCGACGGGTGTCCCAGATGGCTTGTGAGCCGAGCGATATGGCCTCAGACGTGTTTTAGTTTTATTTGATGGACGTAAAACCAGGCGATGGCGGTCAACATCTACCCCCGTCCACGTGTTTCTTCTGCTCATCTTCCCCCGGCTCTGCCCGACCCCAGATTCCCAGTGTGTCAGTTGCCGGAAGAGCAGAGTCTTCCTCCTTGCTCACGCTGGGCCAGGGCCAGGGCCAGGGCCAGGGCCAGGGCCAGGGCTGGCGGGGCGGCCGGGCGGCTGGCAGAGAGAGCACTGTCCGCTCTGCTGTGTCTGAAGCCACTGCCTCCAGACAGCCTGACCGATGGCCCACGGCGGCCAGGGCTTCTCACGGGTCAGCAGTCCTGTCTCCGCGGCTGCAGAGAAGCCAAGGGAAGCTGCCGCTTGGCCGCCGTTTCTCCTGTGGCTGCCTCCCCCGCTTCACGGGCTGACATGCTGTGACAGCGCTTCCTGTCCTGGCTCTTCCACCCTTTCTGCCAACCTCTTTTCCATCCTGGTGCTAGATGCTCCTGTGCAGCAAAGGCTTTACGGAATTAACGTCCGCCTGCTGTGTTCTGGCTTGTTCTTTGTTTTGTCCCCACTGGGCACACAGCAGAGGTTAGAAATACATCCTAAAGAAACCTTTGCTGCTTCCTTCCCCTTTCTAACCCCCCCCCCCGCCCCCAGTGACTGTCGTGTGGGCTCTGGACCGTCTCCCTGCTTGAGGGTCTGTGCCTGTGTTTTCTGTTTGCGTGAGCCCCACCTCCTCCATCAGACCAGCAACTCCCCAAGGTCAAGGGTCTGCTTCCCTCTTTAGACTGGCAGTTTCTAAGATCCAGTTTTCCCTTCTGCCTTAACCAGGGTACTCCCCAGAGCAGGGGGGCTCCCCCTCAGTGTGGGAGCTCCCTGGAGACAAGGGCTCTGCTTGGGGCTGCCCTGTCCATTTCCTTTGGTGCTTCAAGCCAAGCTCCGCTTTGGTAGGCTTCATGGGGACACAAGGGCTGCACGAAAGGCCTTCTGGCCTCTCTGGGAATGGCCGGGCTGAGCATGGATACAGCAGGTCTGGATTTGGCTGGGGCCAGAGCTGCGTGGGTGTGGCTAGGGGCCGGTACTAAGCTGTTTGAGGCCAAGGGGAGCCCAGGGGCTGCCAGGACTAAATCAGCCACCTGAGCCACAGGTCCAGCTACCCGGGAGGGCCATGACTTTTTGTATCCAGAGGTCTGAGAGGGGGAGGTACAAAGGGGGGTTCCTGGCATGCCTAACGACACCTCATGTCTCCTGTGGGCTCTGTCTTGGGTGGCGGCAGGAGGACAACCACAGTTACTATGTGTCCCGTCTGTACGGCCCCAGTGAACCCCGCAGCCAGGAGCTGTGGGTGGACGTGGCTGAGGCCAACCGGAGCCACGTGAAGGTCCACAGAATCCTCTCCAACACCCACCGGCAGGCTTCGGTGAGTGCCCCTGTTCCCGGCAATGCTGCCCTGGGCTGGGAGGCTGGGAGCCATCCCCCGCCCCCCAACCTGGTCACTGGGCATGGCTAATGGCCTGTGGTGTGTGATCTGGGAGGTACCTCCCACGGCATCCTGGATGGCTTGGCCAGACTTGGGGTGCTCACCTGTGAGTCTGCCCTGCACATGCCTGCCCCCAACCCTGTCCAGACAAGCATGGAGCAGTGTAGATGTCCAGCCCCCTGGCCTGCAGCTTGGCCCATGCTGACTCTCTCCCATCCCCTGCAGAGAGTGGTCTTGTCCTTTGATTTCCCTTTCTACGGGCATCCTCTGCGGCAGATCACCATAGCAACTGGAGGTAAGGCCTGGTCAGTAGGGATGGGGGAGGATTTGGAGCTCTCAACCAGAACTTGGGGACCTACTGGGTGGACAGGCTCCCCGGAGATAGGGTTGGGTAGATGGACTGGGGAGGCATCCATGTGAGACTGTTCTGGGAGCCCACTGTTGGGAGGGAGGTCACTGGTGGTGCCCAGTACCGCCCTCACAACGGCTGACTTGCTCTCCCGTGTGTGTGTGTGTGTGTGTGTCCCTCTGGGCCCACTCAGGCCAGTGTGGGCAGTCCTGTGGTCCCCGTGTTGCTGCGTCTGTGACTGAGAGGGAAAGGGAGGCTGCGTTGAGAGCATGGTTCCTGGGACCAGGCTCCCTGTTGATACAGGGGCTCATCTTTGATTCCTGTGTACGTTCCCAGGGAGAGGGAGAGGTGGGAGTTTGTGCCCACCTGGAGGGCCTGGGATCCCTTTGCTCCACACATGCCTGAGCCTCCCAGTTGGGTATAGAGGACAGAAGTTCAAGGCTTGCTTCCATCTCTGTCTGCATGGCTCCTTCCTGTCCTTGTGGGGGGAACCGAAGGGAACAACCCCTCTGGGCCTTCTCTGGTGATTCCCCTGCACTTCTCCTCACCCCAGGCTTCATCTTTACTGGTGACGTGACCCATCGGATGCTCACAGCAACTCAGTACGTGGCCCCTCTGATGGCCAATTTCAACCCCGGCTACTCCGAAAATTCCACAGTTGCTTACTTTGACAATGGTGAGACCAGATCTTGGAGTCTAAGTCACCTAGTACTCGGATCCCCCCGGCCCAGCCCCTTTAGAGGAATGCAGGGTCCAGAGAGGGCAAGGGGCCTGCCAGAGTCACACAGCAAGGCAGCCGCCCCACCTTCCTACATGGTTTCCTCCTCGGCAAGACGGTGACGAGACGCCTGCTACCTGGCAGGATGTGACAAGATGACAAAATAAAGAGTTTGGCTCTTAGTAGAGGTGAAATAAACACTAGGGACTTTTATTGTTTCTTACTCAAACCAGGTTGTCCCTGAACACCCAACCTCCCAGGAGAAGAGGCATTTCTCCTATTTCTCCTCCTTTTTATCTCATGTCGGGATAGGCAGGAAGGAAGGGGCGTGCTTGGAGTAAGAGAGACTTGAGCATGGTATGTGGGGGCTGAAGTGAGGTCTTTCGGTTCCTCTCCAGCTTGGAGGCCAGGCTGGTTTGTGGCTTACCCAGCTCCTGCCTTCAGTCAAATTTGCAAACTGCCTCCATTGTCCCTAAGAGGCCCCGACCTGGGGCCAGTCCGCTTTGGCCGCTGTTTCTGCAACGCCCTGCTCCCTGAACTCCCTCCCCATCCAGCCAGGTCTCTGCTGTTCTCCACAGGGACAGTCTTTGTTGTCCAGTGGGACCGTGTCTACCTCCAAGGCCGGGAGGACAGGGGCAGCTTCACCTTCCAGGCAGCTCTGCACCGAGATGGCCGCATTGTATTCGGCTACAAAGAGGTGAGTGAGCCTACCTTCAGAGGCGGCTGGGGCTTGTGGCCCCTTGTTTTCCCATTCAGCAAATATTTGCCGAGAACCTGAAATGTACCTGGCATAGGGCCTGGTGCTGGGGACATGACAGTTACTAAGGTGGCTGTGGGCCCTGCCTTTACAGTTTAAGTCTCGTTGAGACAACGGGCAATAATTGCAGAGAGAAGTGCAGATTCGCCACTGTAAAAAGTGCTCCCAAGTAGAGGTGCCTTGTGTCACCAGAGCCTGTCATAGGGCTATCTACCTCAGTAGGGGGTCAGAAGAGGCTTCCCTAAAGAGAAGAGTTAACGTTTGCAGGAGACATAGGAGTTAAGGAAGCAAAGAGGAGAATGGAGTGTATTCCAGGATAGAGAAAAGCATGTGCAAAGGTCCTGTGGCAGGATAGACCGTGGCTGGTACAAAGCATGGAAAGAAGGTGGCATGGCTGGAGGGGAGAGCATGAGGGACAAGATGGGGCCGGGAGGCACCAGATTTGCTTTTGACAAAGGTCACTCTGGCTTCAGAGTAGAGAACAGATTGTTGGTGGCTCAGAGGGAGTGCTGGGAGATGAGTTAGGAGAGAGGTGTTGCTGGCCTGGAGTCTAGTGGCGGGGCAATGGAGAAAACTGGACGGATTTGAGAGCAAATTAGCTGGTTAATGAACAGGATTTAGAGATGTATTAGATGGAGGAGGCGGAAATGAAGAAAAGGGAGGGGCTGGGTGACTCTCTTGCCTCTGGCCTGCACGGAGGTGCCATTCACAAAGACGGAGCATAGAACATGGAAATGTGCTTGAAAGTGGTGTGGGCAAGACTTGAAATTTGAATGGGGTCCCTTGGCTGTGGGATGTCTTCACATCCTCCAAGAGGCGATGCCAAGCAGGCAGATGGGCTTGGAGCACAGAGGGGGAGTCTAGGCTGGCCCTAGAGTGTTTGGGGGTCAGATGGAGCCTCTCCTCCCTGCTGCAGATCCCCATGTCCGTCCTGGAAATCAGCTCCTCCCAGCACCCCGTCAAAACAGGCCTGTCAGACGCTTTCATGACTGTCAACACATCCCCAGACGTGCCAGGTGAGTTCCCAGGGATTCAGCAGAGACCTGGACTGCATTGGGCTCAGCTCAGGCTGACCCAAGCTGAAGGGGGCAGGGGGCGGTGGTGACGGGGTGGGGAGTGGATGGACAGTGGGGCGTTGAGTGGGAACTAAGGGAAGAAAGGAGGCGTATGGAGGTCCACCTTCTCTTCTATAAAGCAGAGAACCATTTTATCCTATGAGACCTCCAGCAGGAGGCACTGCTCTGGCTGTTGACAGGCAGGCGAGCCAGGGCCCATCCCCTTAGCCACCCCCAACTTAGAAAATCTCCAGACACCAAGTGAGAGTTTATGAGTCCTCGCAGAGCACAGTCATAACTGCCTCCCCACGCCAGGTGACAGAAGAGTATCGGGGTGGGGGGGGGCTCCAGGAGACAGAAAAAGTGGGTTTCTCTCCCATCCCTGCCCCACACCAGCCCCAGTTCCCCTTTCTGAGGCAACCAGGTTATTTCTACAGCTACGAGCCTTCAGATAAGTTTATGTACATACCGTATTTGCTGCTTATAACGCATACTTTTTGCCCAGATTTTCGAGGGAAAAATAAGGATGCGCATTATACATGGGCAGTACTAATTTCACATCTGTGTAAGTGTTTTTAAGTCTATTTACGCTTATGTGTTAAAAGCGTAACTCTAGAAAACAATAATGATATCTGTACGTTCAAAAATAAGTGCTAAGCGGTTCGATTCCCAGTCAGGGCACGTGCCTGGGTTGCAGGCCAGTTCCCAGCAGGGGATGCACGAGAGGCAACCACACATTGATATTTGTCTCCCTCTCTCCTTCCCTTCCCCTCTAAAGATAAAATAAATAAAATCTTTATAAAATATTTAAAAAAACAAAAATAAGTACTAAAATTCCTTTCCAATACAAAAGCCAAGTATCTAAATAGAAATAAATAAATAACTGAAGTAAATTAAAATGAAAGATTTTCTTCCCTCAAAGTTTGGGCCAAAAATGTGGGTGCGCATCATACATGGTGAAGCACGGTGCACTGCACGCCGATGACGGTGCATGTGATGCCAGCGTTCCCCTGAGCGAAGTGCATCCCACCTGCCACTCCAGGGCGGCGCGTACTTCCTTCTTTCTCACGGCCTCGTGACAGCCCATCGCACGGACGCCCCTGATTTTACCAGTCCCTGGGGTGTTGGCTTTTCAGCTGTTTCCGGTATTTTGCTACAGCGCCTACAATGCATGATGCTGCAATGAATGTCCTTGCAGGCAGGCAGGTCCTTTCGTGCCCTGTGTGTGAGCCTTTCCAGGATGAATTCCCACCAGTTCACCCGCCCCTCCCAGGCCCCCTTCCTGAACTCCCAGTGCTCTAGCAAGAGGCTCAGCAAGGACCTGCCAGACCTGCCCCTGGGCTGCTCTCAGCATCGCTCTACCTGACATCTCAGTGTCAGCCTGATTGTGTTAGTGAGCTACTGCTGCGTAACAAATCACCCTGAAACTTGGTGGCTGAAAACAACAAATGCATCACCTCAGAGTTTCTGTGGGTTGGGAAGCCAAACACCTGGGTCCTCTGGTTCAGGGCCATTCCCAGGCTGCTCTCGAGGGGTCTGCTGGGGTTGCAGTCGGGGCAACAGTTGTTGGGGGAGAGACACAGTTCCGAGAGCTTTCACGACACTGTTGGCAGAATGCGGCGCCCCACTCAGGTCCTGCCATGTGGACCTCCCCACAGGACAGCTGCCAGCCTGGCAGCTGGCTTCCGCCCGAGCAGGCAAGGAAGACAGCCACGGAGGGTGAGTGGGATGGAAGCCCGTCTTTTTGTCACCTCATCTGAGAGGTGCCATCCTGTCATTCTTTGCCGTATCCCGCTGGTTGGAAGCAAGTCACTAAATTCCAGCCCACTCTCAGGACAGGATTGCACAGGATGTGAACACCAAGAGGCAGGGTCCTGGGAGGCGGTTTTAGAGGCTGCTTCCCGTGCCACTTATATTCCCATCCCCAGGCACTGAGCTTCCCAGTATCTCACTGGTTCGTCCTCCCAACGATGTGAGTGGGCATACAGCAGTTCCCCGTATCTGTGGTTTCAGTTACCCACAGTCAACCGAGGTCCAAAAATACTAAATGGAAAATTCCAGAAATATACAATTCATAAGTTTTAAACTGCATGCTGTTCTGAGTAGCTTGATGAAATCTCTCACCATCCTGCTCCGTTCCGCCGGGGAACGTGAGGCGTCCATCTGTCCAGCGTGTCCAAACCCACTGCCCGCCAGTCTGTAGTCGTCTCATCGGAAGGTGAGCGGCAGCCTTGTGCTACATCGCAATGACACCTGCGTCCTCACCGCCCCTCATCCTGTCACCCCCCACCATCCCGAGAAGAAGGGGAAGTTCAGGTCAACAAGACATTTAGAGAGAGCACAGTCATGTGGCTTTTATCATAGTGTATTGCTATAGTTCTTCTATTTTATTATTAGTTACTGCTGTTCATCTCTTCCTGTGCCTGATTTATAAATGAAACTTCACCGCAGGTGTGTACGTATAGGAAAAAAACAGTACGTACAGGGGTTTGTACTATCTTTGGTTTCAGGTACCCACTGGGGGTCTTGGAACATGCACCCTGCGGATAAGGGAGGACTACTCTACTTTGTTCCTCTCTAAATGAGGATGGAGGCTCAGAGAGGTGGAGTGATTTGCTTGTGGCCACACAGCTAGGAAAGGGAGAACTGAAAACTGGATCTTCTGGGGTTTTTAAACCTCAGAGTCCACCATCGAGACCAAGTCTGACCCATTTCCACTCCACCCAGAGAGGTGAACCCTTTCCTCCTCGGCTCCCCAAACGCCCACCGTCTCGTGTGTGCACGCCACACCCCCCGGCTGACTCCTGCCTCCCTGTGCATCACTGAACCGCTGGGGCAGGGTCTGGCCCGTGTCATCTGTGTCTCCCTCACACTGTGCATGGCAGAGTCTCAGGAAACGTCTGTTGGATCCAGCTGTTGAATGAGGGTGAATTAGAGGAAGTCAGGTCCCCTGGGAGTGTCTGCATCTGAGGCTCCTCTGTGATTCTGGAATGAAAGGCTGTTTTAGAGCCAGCCCGGGAGACAGAGGGAGGTGGGGTAGAGGGGGCCGGAGGAAGCACAGTGCACCTGAAAAAACAGGCGGGCAGCTTTGCCTGCTCTGAGAGGCCGGGAGGAGATGCAAGGGTTCTGCCATGGGAACTGCTGGCTTTGGTAGCTGCAGGTGCTGTTTGCCGAGGCATCGTGTCCACCCACCAGGTCAAAGCCTGCGCCTGACCCCCAGTCACTGCCCAAGGGCTCCTAGACTCCGGTCTCCTATCCCTCTGTCCCCAGTTCCTTCTTGTCACTGCCAGACAGATCTGATCACGTCATTCTCTGGCTCGCTCTTGCCGGCAGCATCAAGTCATCTGAGAATCCTGAGTGCCGTCAGGCCCCGTGCAGCTGTGCACAGCCCACTTCATGGGCTCCTCTCCAGACCCTCCCGTCACCCACCGCTCTGTCCAGGGCACTGGTGTGTATGCCCTCCGTCCCCCAAACATGCCAAGGGCAACCCGGACTTCTGTGACATGGTTTCTTATATAAACTACCCCCCCCCACCTTTACCAATTGGTGAAACTCAGATGTGGCCTCCTCCATGCAGCGGAATTCATGGTTTTTTCTTCCACTCCTCTAGCCTTTGTCGATACCTTTAATATTAAACCCATCACGCTGCCCTGCTCGCCTGCCTTCTGTCCAGTTAGCTGTAAGCTCCCCAGGGGCTCACTGTGGCCCCAGCACTTTGCCCAGTGCCTGCGGCTCAAACAGTGAGTAACAGCTCAAGAGCCAGTGGCGTGCCAGCGAAGCAGGTGGGGTGGGGGTAGCAGAGACCCTGTCCCCTGCCCTCTGCTGACCCTCAGTGAGAGCAGGGCCTGCCTGACACCGCTTGAGTCGGGGGGGGAGTGCTTTGGTAACTGCACGTTTCCTGTCAAGGTTTTCGTCTTGGTCATTCAGGCTGAGACCTCAGGAAGAATACTGAGGGGTGGGTGGAGCACCTCTCATGCGTGCATCTTTCTGGGACAGTCTCCATGGCCTTTGTTGGGTTTTAAAATGGGCCGTAATCTCTGCTTTGGGGAAGGATGGCTTTTAGGTGGTTCAGTGGTCAGGTTCCCCTGGGTCTGATATTCAACCCAGGAAGTAGGGAATTCACTGGGATTAGGTTGAGCCACAAATAACAGTAAGTCCTGAACAACCAGGGGTTCAGTGGGAGTGCTGTGATCACAAACCCTATTATCACCGTGGACATTCCCACTGTCCCAAGCGCAGCCAGTCCTATGGAACAGGTGGCATCACTGTCCTTGTACCCAAGCTTGGTTCCTCCCTGCCTGGGGCACTGTGAGGGATGCAGTTGGGTTCCCTACTATTCAAAAATCCTGATATGACTGAACCCTGTCCAGGGACTTTCTCATTTCCCAGCCTCCCCGTTCCTCCCACCCATGCCTGAGGGCGGAGGGAATTCACAGCCTCACTCCTGGGCTTGAGGGAAGGAGAGTTTTTCCTACCGTCACTTCCTTATGGGAACTGCTGCCCAGGCTTCGGAGCGGAGTCTGCAGAATGTGCTTCGATGCAGAGACTCACGTGCAACTAGCAGCACCCTTCTGCAGAGGCACACACAACACACAGGAGCTGACACACTCTTTATTTGCCTGGAGGGGCCCCCGGAAGTTGATATAGTTGCTTCTATTCATTCGGTTAAGAGACCTCTTATGGAAAAGCAACCTTAGTGTAGCCAACGTCACAGCTGACAGATTCCGAGCCAGTGGGATTGATTAATGCAGATTTCATTATTAAAGTCTCCAAAGTATAAACTGCCCCTTGGCTGGCCCTGGAATGGCCTTGATGGCCCTAACGCTTGGGCCTTCTCCCTTACCAGAACCTTCCTTTCCTTTCAAAGGCAGATGTGAGTCCAGAAATATGTCAGAGGCCTGAGCTGTACCTCTGTGCCAGGCTGCTGAGTGGGAGGCCCCGGAACTGGCTGCAGAAGAGAGAGAAGAACCAGCCAAGTGAGGGCGTGGAGGGTGGGGACGTGTCACCACCAGATCTGGCCTGTTCTGTTCCTGGCCTCTCTGGACAAAGGGTCCTTTGCAGTCTCTCCATTGGAGCTTTTTGTCTGTCTGGGACTCCTTCTCCCCTCTTTCCACTTTTCCATTTTTTTCTCTCTTCTGCTCTCCGAGCCTTGCCATTTTCTCCCTTTTATTTGTTGATTTTTGAGAGAGAAGAAGGGATTATATATATATGGAATATATACATATGGAAGCATCACTCGGTTGCCTCTTGTACACACCCTGACTGAGGGGTCAAACCCGCAACCTAGGCATGTGCCCTGACTGGGGATCCAACCTGCACCTTTTAGGGTACAGGACGATGCTCCAACCAGCTGAGCCACTGGGTCAGGGCGCTTTGCCTCCTCTCCTCTTCCTGCCCCTTTTCTACTTTGCTCTTGTGCGAGGAGGACTCCTCCTCGGGTACAGGACCCTCATTGTGTTTATCCCTGGGGCCCCTCGCTGGGGCTTGATTCATAATTGTTGAAGGAATAACCAGGCGAGCAGAGGAACACATGAGTGAGTGAATGAATGCTTTTTCCTGAACCACCCTCTGATTTTTTTTTTTATGCCATAATCACCCGTTCTGGAGGGAAGCTCGTAGCAGGACCCATCAGTCTGATTTTTCTGAGTGATCCAGTTCTTTCCCACTGGTGTCTGCATTGAAACAAAACTGCACACATGAACCTCTTTTTGGAACCACGAACATTTCTTAATCGGGTGGCAGGGCTTTTCTGGGCCTTCGTATTTCTGAATCTTCGATGAGTGGAAGCAGAGATAAAACAGAACATCTCAAATGGCCAAATATGTGGCTTTGGGGTGGCCTCGGTCTCCGTTCCGGAAGGGATCTGTTGGTCATTCAGACAGACATTGTCCTTGGGCCCCAGATGTTGGCAGGATAATCAAAAGCAAATATAACTCAGGCAGGGATATTAAGGGTTCTGTTTATAGAGAAATAAAAGTATTACCAAAGCCACATACTCAAATAAGTACAAATTAGCAGTGGAACTGAGCAAATACCTTAAATCAGGATGTGTTTCCGCATTCCCACCCGTCTCCTCCTTCCTACCGCACTGGTCCCCCACCCCGCTGGGAGGGCCGTGGCAGGTTGGGGTGGACAGCTGACCACCGCTGTCCGCCTCTCCTTCAGGCACGGCTCCAGCTGCACTCTGGGCCCGGCTGGTGGAGATACCCCCCCAGATTCTGCTTGGAGCCCCACTTTCCCTGGACGCTGCTTGTGTGTTTCTTTCCCTGAAATTGGCTCCCTCGTCCCTCCCATTTCACTTTCCTTCTGACCAAGAGTGACTGTCCCCACAGGTGCAGAAGTCCTGCCAGCCGATTATTCTTCGAGCTCTAACTTGTCTGGTTGTCTCTGGCCCACGGGGAGTGGCCCTTTTGAGAAAGGCCATAATCTGTTGTGGTCTGGGGAGGAAGGGCGTTCTTCCCTTGGGCTATGGGCTGACTTTATACTATGCTGCTGAGGTTTCCATGACTATTTATAACTCATTCATTCATTTACAGTCATTTCTCAAGGTCCTGTTATGTGCAGGGCCTGGCGCTCAAGGGTGGGGAACAGAGACAAATCATTGGCTGGCTCTGCCCTTGGGGAGCTTGTAGCTTGGTGGGACAGGTGGCCCGCAAAGTAAATATTGATGGGGTGGTGTCACAGGTGACACTGGACACTGCTCAGGGAGCAGTGGGGCTCAGGGAGCAGTGGGGCTCAGGGGAGGGGCCCCTAACTGCTCCCGAGTGTGGAGGAAGTCTTCCAGGAGGGCATGTCCTTTGAGCTGAGCCCTGAAGGATGGGTAGATAAAGGAAGAGAAGTTAACATGGTCTCTAGACCCCATGGCCTTGGGTACCTCGGAAGGCATGAAGTTTCACATTTATTTTTTTTATTGCATTCCCGTGCAGAAAGGGGTGTTTTTCACAAGGAGAGATGGCCCCTGCTTGGGGTGGGGCGGAGCTGTGAAAGGCTGCCTGGAGCTTCCTCATCCTCCACCGACCTGTCCCTCATCCCCCAGGTCACTTAAAGCCCAGGCCCCCTTCTCACAGCAGCTGGTGTCACAGGGGAAGGGCCTTCCTGAGCACTGAACCTTGGCATCTCCTCTGGGCAGATGAATTTTACAGCAAGCCGCCCTTCCTCATTCCAGTCTCAGACCCCATTCTGGCTTGGCAAGGGGCCTTGTATCAAAAAAAAAGTCCGGTGTGTGCGCGCATGCGCGCATGATACAGGGCTCTGTGAGCCTCACTCGGCCTTTGATGAGGGGCGGTTCTGCCCTCCCTGGGACCCTGGTAGCCCTGCGAACCTCAGGCGATTACTGCCTGGCAGGTGTAAGGTTTGCCTACCGGGCCTCTTCTTCCTCAGACTTGTGGTTGTTTGGGAGAAAATAAACACGTGATTACTAAATCTTTGGGACATTGGCTTAATGGTTTTTAAAAAATTATAAACGTTTCCTTTGGACCCTTAAATTAAAACACCGCTGTAAACAGTAGTGTGCCGGAGATGCTTGTGGAAGTTCTGTGCTCGTGACTCCAGACCGGCAGCTTGAAATCAGCCTTTTTGCCACAAAAATCAGCAGATGCTCCGCATGAAGCCCCCACCCTGTCTCCGCCTCTTCCCGTGCCCCCTTCCAGGAGCCAGGAGTTGATAAATGTTTTTCTACCCGCACCTCGGTGACTATCTGGAGCTGCTCTGGCATTGAGGCTTGAGTTTTAAGTCTGGGCTCTGCAAAAACAAACAAGCAAACAAACAAACACTGTGTGGCTTTGGGCAAACGAGTCCTCTGTGGGATCTTCCTTCCTTCCTTCGTGAAAAGGGGAGAACAGTGCTGTCTGTCTGTGTACCTCAGAAAGCTGTGAGAGCAAGGGAGGGGGGTCAGATCCAGGGGCCCTCCAACTGGTGTGAGCCCCTCGGGGGCAGAGCGAGGTCTGACCAGCTGGTCACTGAGCGCTCAGAACTTGGCCCCGCCCCCTGGCCCGAGCAGGTCGCTCTGCGTGTGGAAGGGTGAATGAGTGTGGTGCGTGGTGGTGCTGTGCTTCCGTGTGCGTTTTCTCATTAAGTAGCTCTTTTTCCATTTAAGGCTGTGGATGGGCTTGGAAAATTGTAAAGTGTCATACAAACTTTTACAGTCCATGGGCTAATCTCCCTGGGCCTCAGTTTCCCCACTCATGAAATGAATGGCAAGACAACTTGTCATTGCAGCGCTCAACCTGATACACCCATGTCGTCACTCACACAGCCCACGCTGGGCAGTGCTACCCACTTGGCACCCTCCAGGAGTGCTCGACCCCCTCCCCCACCTGCCCTTTCCAGCCAGGCTCCTGAGAGAAGCAGCAAGTCCCCTCCCTGATCTGCCTGCAGTGGAAGGAAGAGAGGAAAAAGCAGAAGGAGACCTGGATCTCATTATAAACTGTCCAGCTCCAATCCAGGGGTCTAGGTGGGAGGGTGCCGTGGGGCTGGGGTGGTCGTCTTCCCTGACAGGAAATGAAGGCTAAGTCCAAAGTCCTCTCTGAGGAGCCCTCGGAGTGGCCTGGGAGACCTGAGCACTGGTCTGTTCACCACCTGAGCACTGATCTCCCCCCGCTTCTCCTGTTAGCTCATTCTCCAGGGGATGCGAAAGCCAATCTGGACCAGGAAGACAAGGGTGGAGGGCTGCCCACCCCCCAGGCGGCAACACAGGCAGGCTGGACCTTGGAGACCAAAAGAGAGAAAGGGAGAGGCCTTCCGTGGGCAGTGGAGGGACAGCCCTTGAGGGAGGGAGGGTGAGGCTGCAGTGACCGGGATGTCCAGATACCTCTCAGGGGGTCGCTCCATCCACAGTGTCCTCGGGAGTTGATGAGGAACTGAGGGACCCACTCAAGAATCACTGATGAGAAATCTGCCGTGGGGTGGTTGGGGGAGGGCGGGAGGGAAAGAACCTTTCCTCATGTTCTTCAGCCAGAGTAGGGTTTGAGGGGTTGGGAGAGACTGCAAATGCCGGGAAGTTTCAGCCACAAGAAGACCCAACACACGAAGGGAGTGGGTGGTGAGAAGAAAGAGGAACTCTCCTACTTTAAGTGGCTCCTCTGGTCCAGGTGCTTTGCCTAAGGTGCCTACTTTAATTCTCAGACCAGCCCCGTAAGTATAGAATAACTAGTTCCCTTTCTGGATGGGGTTCACTCAACTTAGTCCCTCGTCCAAGGCCTCACAGACGGTAACGGCAGAGCCTAAACCTCCCCTCCCTGTGTGGCCCCTCTCCTGCTGCAGGGCTTCTCTTCCTCCACGTTCTTGGCGAGCTCTACACCTTCTTTCCCTTGGCCCAGAGCGGGCCCTGACCCATGGGCAGCAGGCAGATCCTCCTAGTGACGCGGGAGTGGGGAGGCCAGCAGGTCAGGCACAGGCCTCTGAGGTGGGGCTGCGGATTTCTGTTGAGTTCCCGGGCAGCTCTGCTGGCCTCAAAGCCAGAGCGGTTTCCTTTTCATTGCATGGCACTTATTTTAGGACGTTCTGTGGTCTCGAGTGTTTCAGGGGCTGAAGTGTCCACCGTTACTCTGCGGCGGGGCAGTATGGTGGTAGTGCAGGGAGAGAGCTCCTTTGGTGCCGCGCCACCTGGGGTTCAATCCTGAGTTAAGTAGGTGGGAACAATTCCAAGATTGGGGAATAAAAATAAATGAAAGAAACTTAGATGAGATAGTCTTTTAAGCTGCAGGTACCCCCCACCCAGGTTCTTCATAAAGGAGGGGGAGCAGGGGATGCGGCACCCAGCATTTGCACAGGACACCTCTCTTTCATGGACGCCTCCACTGAGTTCTGCTGCCGCCTTGGGAAACTTTCCTCCCAACCACCTTCAGCTGAAGGAGAAGATTGTATCCTCACCTACTCTGGGCTTTTAGTGACAGAAACCGACTCACACTAGCTTATGGGGGAAAAACGGCTACATTGGGGATACCGAAGTAGCCCCCAGAGCCAAAGGAGAGCTGAGAACTGCTAGGACAGGGACCAGGGTAGGACCTGGGTTTCCAGACCCTGGAATGCCACCAGTACCTCCTCATTCTCTGGCCTTCTCCATGAGCTTGGAGTTTGGACCTGTGGCCATTCACAGATTCCAAGCTTGTGTCTTAGCTTTACTACTAAAGAGCAAAGGGCAGGCCTCTTGGTTACAGTTGAAAAGTCCTGGGGAAGGTCCGTGATTGGTCCAGCTTCCATCAGGTGCTCAGCCCTGGACCAATCACTGTGTGGCCAGGGAGGCAGGGTCATGGAGGAAGATGGAAGATGGCAGCTCCTGCAGACCACATGTAGGAAGGGGCTGGGGGAAGTACCCCCAAAGGGATTTGAGGGAGCAATGCACAAGAAGGGGTGCCGGGCCAACCAAACACTAAGTGGCCCCTTCCCCTCATAGGGGACTCATTCACAAAGCTCAGTGGCTGGCTGCTTGCTTTTCAGAGCCAAATGAAACCAACCCCAAGTCGCAGGTCTTGGGTGAGAATGGGGGTGTGATGGGAAATAGCGGAGCATCTCAGACTGCCATTTTAGCCAAAGTCTTTTCTTCTACAATTCCAGTTTTTTCCTCCAAAGCATGTTGTAGCAGGTGTTTTTGTCTTTCCACTTCATAGACAAGATACCGAGGCTGCCCTGGCTGGTATGTCTCAGTAGACCAAGTGACAGCCTGAGAACCAAAAGGTCCCAGGTTCAAATCCCAGTCAGGGCACATGCCTGGGTTGTGGGTTGGTTCCCCAGTTGGGGGTGCGCAAGAGGCAACCGATCAATGCATTTCTCTCACATCAATGTTTCTCTCCCTCTCTTTCACCCTCCCTTCCCCTCTCTCTAAAAATAAATAAAAGAAATCTGTGAAAAGAAAGAAAGAAACTGAGGCCCTAAGGTTGTTCAATGAGTCAGGAATAGAACTCTAATCAGAACCAGGCTTTCCTGGCTCTGAGGCCCTGCAGGAAGTTTCTGCAGGGACCGAGGCAGGACATGAGTCTGGCTCCAGGCCCCGAACCTCACTCTGGCCTCCGTCCAGGAGGGAAGAGGTTCTCCAAGGTCAGCCTGTCTACCCACAGACATGTGCAGAGTGCTCACTCTGGGTCAGGTTCAGAACCAGATGTTCAAGCCGAATGCCCCTCACTCACCCTCCATGTAAAATCTAATGACCACTGAAGGTGGGGAATGCAGTGGGAAGAGGGCACCTGGCCTGAGTGGGGAAGAGGAGGGCATGGTCAAGGGGGGTTGTCAGAGGAAGTGGCCCTTGAACTAGGGGTAGGGTGAGCTTGACAGGGAGAGAAGGGATGAAAATGCATTATAGGTCAAGGGAGCAGCAGCTGTGTGGACACACAGACACGCAGGAGCGTGGGATTGCCTATGTCCTGACCCCAGGAGCAGCCAGGCCTCTGCCCTGGGTAATTAAACCCTCTCTTAACACAGAGCTCTCCCAAGGTCAGCTCCTGCCCTCCTGTCTCCCTGCAGCACCGGTGTCGTTGCCCCAGGCTAACGGGTTTGCTTCTTGCCCCCAGTTCCACTCACTATAATCTCTTGCCCACCATCGGTCTCCTGGTACAGGCCCTGAAGCCCTGCGAGCCGTTCCTGACATGTCAGCTCTGCCTCTGTTTCAGAATCCCGGCGGAGGGCCATCTTTGAATACCACCGTGTGGAGCTGGACCCCAGCAAGGTCACCAGCAGGTCGGCCGTGGAGTTCACCCCCTTGCCAAGTAAGTAGGGGTGGTTCCCACTGACAGGGGAAGGCGGCCTGGGACAGTAGTGTCCTAGAAAGAGCTTGGGAGTCAAACAGACTGAGTGCCATTCCCAGACCCACTACTGGCCCCTGGGTGGGTGCAGCCACCTCACACCTCTGGGCCTCCATTTCCCATTTGTCCCATGGGCCTAACACCACCTCCCTCCCAGGGCTTTGGTCAGGGTCAGAACCACAGTAGGGAGCACTGAGGACATAAATGTCAGCCCTGATGCTAACTGGCACTTCTCAGGCCTGGGGTGTGGTTTGTGTTTGACAGATGACAGCTATTGTCACTAACATGTAATTGAAGCCCAGGAATCACGTGCCTCTGAGAACTTAGACTGAGCCCCAGGAAAAATAACCGGGAGCGGAACTGAGTGATCCACAGTTTATCGTTGTGTGTTCCTTAGTTGGGGTGGGGGGAGGCTGGAGCCCACAGACGGAAGGCCATGAACGGGTTTAGCCAGCCCCTCTCCGAGAACCACAGGGCCCCGGCCCTCTCCCCTCTGTGGATCCCGCTCACCCACAGTTGAAGGCACGCCATGGCCAAGGCCCTCGCTGCTGCTGTGGATGCCACAGGATCAGGCTGGGTGCTCTCCAGGATCTGGTCAGAGCAGCTGGGGAGACTGAGGGAAAGGGGGACGGCACTCCAATTCTTGTATTTTTTAAAGAGGGTTTTAATTTCATCTTCTGTCCCACAGTGGCTCCCAGCTTCTGAAGCCGTGGCCCTTTCCCTGCCCTCTGGGATGTTTCTTTCCTGCTTCTCCACACCCCCACCTTTTCCTCTTCCCTAGAGGTTCTGGGAGCAGGGCCTGGGAAAAGAAGTGGAGGAGGCTTCTCAAATGTTAGGCCACATGTCTTAGTCCGGGCTCTTAGCAGGTGTCCTCCCCACCCCCTCAAAAGAAGAGAGACCCCAGACATCATAGGGTCACAGAATTAGGACAACTTGCAGGTCTCAGCCCCACCCCCAGCCCAGCCACCCTCCCTCCAGGCAAGAGAGGCCTGGGCCCAAGAACCAGTGGTCCCTCAAGAACCGGTGAGCGCAAACCTCAGATCCAAGGACTTGAATCAAACATCACGTAGGAGCAAGGACATCCAAGGACAGGGCGAACTTCCCCGGGCGGAAGGAGCGAACTGTCCTGGGAATGAGTTTCTGGGCCACTGTTTTACATCTAAGCCACTTCCCACCCCTCCAGTGAATTTCGTGAGCATTTAATGGCATGCAGGACATCTGAAATGCAGATGAGAGATAAAGGTCAGCAGGTTTTATGAACACCCCAGGAGGCTCCCAGGGTTTGATTTCAGTTTAACTAGAGCCATTTAGGGGCCTCCAGAATCACTGGGAATGACCAGGCCATGGGCTCCCAGGAGGGTGCAGATGGTAGGGGAGGGGACAGTGCTCCCAAGGCTGCGATTGGAGCTTCTGGGAGGTCAATGAGCTTTCTCCTCAGAAAACCCTGCATCCCCCAGCCCAGGCTTGCTCCCTTACCTTGGGGTGAGGGAGGTCTTACCCAAGGTTCTTCCAGAGGTGTGGGTGGGCCATCCTTAAGCCATTGCCCTCTATGACTAGAAGAGGCTCATGAAAAGGTAGTGTGGGGTGAGAGTAGGTGCTGGGCAGAGGGACCCCACAGATGCTAAGAGCTCAGGCCCTCCGCTCAGACAGACTTTGGTTCACACCCAGACTAACTCAGTAAACCTCAGTTCCCTCTTCCGTACAATGAGGATAACAAAAGCATCTGTATAGCAATTCGGTACACACGTTCACCGCCTCCCACGTGCCGGGCGCTGTTCCAGGGATACATCAGGGAACCAAGCAGCTCTCATTCTCAGGCCAGGCCACTTGCTGCTCATTTCCAGCCCATGGCCTTCCATCCCTCCTTTCAGGCCTGCAAAGACCTGAAGGGCAAAAGGACATAGTGCCACCTACAGTCAGTCCCTCCCACAAAGCGTCTAAAGGTGACTACTCTGTGCCCACAACAGCTTTTCCCCGACTCACCCAGGGCTGGTTCCCAGCTCCCATCTCGTCGGGGTCCGTGGAGCACAAATTGGTTCCCTAACTGATGGGTAGTGGCAGAGTCCCACGGAAACTCATATAATAAAGAAATGCGTGCGATGTTTATTGAACAGTTGATCATTTTTCTGTAGTTAGTTCTCACCTCCTGCTGCTATCAGCCTGTCTGCTCACCAGGTGAGCCCTTCCACTGCAGCGTTTCCAGGTGAGGGCCTGTCTCTCCCTGTAGTAGAACGCATGGGCTTTGTGTCAGCCGGCTGCCACTCAGAGGTCGTGCTGGCTCACTTGAGTGGGCGGCCTTTGCTTGCAAGGGAACAACCCTTAAAACCCAGTCCCTGCACCTCCTGCCCCCCTGGCTCTCTCTGCTTCTCTGCCTGGCTGGTGCCAGGAGGGTCCGTGCTCCCTCCAGCACCCTGCTGCCACTAACTTCTCTGCTCCCCGGCTCTGCCCTGCCCAGGGGGTCCCGCCTCCCCACTCAGCCCAGGCTGTTCATGTTCTGGCTGCTGTTGAGAACATGCCTGGGGCATGTTCCTCCCAGGCCTCCGCACAGGGCCCTTCTGCCTGGACTTCTCCCCCAGCAGTTCTGCCGGCTCGCTTCCTCCCTTCTCCCTGTCTCTGCCCAGCCTCCTCTCCTCAGAGGCCTTCCCCAACCTCCCTGCATAGAACCCATCCCCGCTGGTCATACAGCCTCCCTGTCTGCTCTATTTTTTCACAGCGCTTCTCGCCACCAGGAACCTGGTGTCGATGTGTCTGTGTGTATATGCATGACTGTCCCCTCCGCGACTCAGTGGGCTACGCGCAGACAGCACCTCTGTCTTTTCCTGTTCACCAGTGTAGCTCCAGCGCCCGAGACAGTGCCCGGCCCATGTCAGGCGCTCAGTAAATATTTATGGAAAGAATGAATGGAGAGATGGATGAGTGAATGAATACCTGATAGGAATGTTGAGAGGAGCGAGTAAGGCCACAGTCAGTAACAAGGAGCACTCACTGGGCTCACCACGTGGCCGGCACTGGGCTAGACGCTCTCTCGGTATCATCTCCTGTCACCCTCTCAGCAGATCTGCCGGGAGGGCAGGCAGCGTCATGACCCCTCCTGCGTGAATGAGGTGCTGAGGCACCAAGAGGTTAAGTAACTTCCCAAGTAAGATGTAAGCCTGGGAACACTGGGAGGCCCGCACAGCCCCTGGGGTGGCCCACGTCCAAGAGGAGAGGACGAAGAAGGAATGGAAGTCTGTGTCCGGTTTGCCCTCGCGGCGGGACACTCAGACTTCCCTGGGAGGAGGCCAGTGAGGAGGTGGATGGAAGCCAGGAGCAGGACGCCGAGACCACCCCTTCACACGGCCCCAGCGCCCCTGGCCGGCTCTGCCCGGGGTCAAACCAGGACATCTTAAAAAGTCATCTTGGTGGTTATAGACACCTAACTGTATTATAAACATTAAACTTGTTAAGAAGCTAGATTTTAATTGTTCCCACCACATGAAAAAATGATAATTCTGTGACAGAGGTGTTAGCTACAATAGCAATCATACACAATATAAATAAATCAATATGTTGGACACCTTAAACTTAATATCTGTTAAATATATCTCAATCTTTTTTTTTTTTTACTTTTATTTATTTATTTTTAGAGAGAGGGGAAAGGAGGGAGAAAGAGAGAGAGAGAAACATCAATATGCAGTTACTTCTCACATGCCCCCTACTGGGGGCTTGGCCCATAGCCCGGGCATGAGCTCTGACTGGGAATCGAACCAGTGACCCTTTTGTTCACAGCCTGGCACTCAGTCCACTGAGCCACACCAACCAGGGCTCAATTTTTTAAAAACTCCTTTTCAACCCTGTAATTGTAGGCAATGGCCCAGAGTATAACTTCCCAGACTAGGTGACATTCCTTTGTACTTGCTTATAGCTCCCTGTAATTCTCCTTCATAAACCTCATCAAAATAATAATCATGTGGTTATCTTTGTTTGATTATCTGTTTAGTGTCGGTCTCCCCATATGACTGCAAAGCCCAAGAAGGCGGGGACTAGGCCTTACTGTTCAATCCCCAGTACCAGTTCGGGGTCTGAACTCCTAGGAGATAGAAAGAAGGAAGGAAGGGAGGGGAAAAGGAAGAGAGAGATGGAGGAATTGGGACCGGACTCAAGTGAGGGTGGGATCAGTGATCTTCAGGCTCCCTGCTAGTCAGAGACCGCGTGGTTCAGTAAGGACTCAGAGTTCAGGAAAGCTGCACCTCTTGGAGGCCCATGAGAGCCTGGTGCTAAGGGGCCACCGCCTTCTCTCTTGCAGCCTGCCTGCAGCATCGGAGCTGCGACGCCTGCATGTCCTCGGACCTGACCTTCAACTGCAGCTGGTGCCATGTCCTGCAGAGGTTTGTGCCCAGGCTGACCCTCTGGTTCCCGCAGGCAGACTGTGGGGCAGGGGCAGAGGGTAGCACGGCCCTGCTCCTTGCCTCAGGCCTCATTGCCAAGAGGAGGGCATCTCTAGCCAAGGGTCTGTTCTGACCCCTAGCACAAGAAGGTCACAGAAGTGAGCTACTCCCTGACGCTTGAGGCCGATCAAGGTTACTGCATGGCAGGGTCCCTATGGCATTAGGCTCCTGGAGATTCCAGCTACTGCAGCTCCCTCCTCACACCTGGAAAGGGTTAGTTCATCCTAGGGCAGGGCTTCTCAGAGAGGTCTGTAGTTTGCAAGCCTTCCAGAATCAGCTAAGGCTCACAGATTCCTGGGACGTGCCCAGGCCCCTGCATCAGAATCTCTGGGAGAGAAGCCCAGAATCCTGCATTTCAACACGGTGCCTCATCTGCACACAAGCGTGACGTCTGCCAGCTCAGAGAGTGGGGATGACCCAAAGACCCATTGCTGTTGGGTAAGAGCCCCGTGACCCCAAAACACCACCTCCAGATCTTTCTGAGGCTGCAACAAGGTTTCCTAAAACCCAGGGGCGTGGAAATGTCAGGCATCTGTGGAAAGTTGGGGCAAACAAAGCTGTGTTTACTTGGTTTTAGAAGCACAGAAAATTCTGGATAAGATGCAGGTTCAGGGATAAAGTTCTTAAATCCAGTTCATCTTCCACTCCTTGTTCTGAAATCATTTCCTCACAGATCAGACTCAGAAGTTGAGCCCTGTTCTCCTGTCCAAGATAAGTAAATGGCGGAAGGAAGAAAATAATAATTTCTTTGGGGACTAGGTCTCTCATGAGAGTGCGATGCTCTGTGACCTCCAAGAGCCTTTAAGGCGATCTTTAAAAATGGAAATTACGGAGTCCCTGAGTTCCGTGCAGCTGTCATGCATCTGTCAGTGTTTCCTTCGCTCCTTTCCAATCTCCTGGTGTTGAAATGGAAGCCGTCGCCTTTACAGGCGGCCTGCCTAGCGCACAGGACCCATCTCCAGGCTGGGAGGAGAGATGGGGCCTCATCGGGCCTCCCAGCTGTTCCCCCCGCAGCTCTTATTCATTCAGTTTGCTTTCCCAGTAAAATGGGCTGGGGTTATATGGTTCAGAGAAAGGTGGGTGAGGAACACACTGTTATTTTAACTCCTCAAATACCAAACGGCATTTTTGCAAAGGGTTCAGAGCCCTTCACGTGAAAGGCACAGAGCCTCAGAGAGAATACTCATAGGGCTGCCCCCAGGTTGGTTCTTTTGGGACTGGTGGCCTGCGACGTGGTCCCTTGTGTGCACTTTCATGTTTGAGAGCCACCATCTCCTTGAGGGGAGATCGTCCAAGCGACCTCAGATGAGCCCTGGAGCCCTGCGGCTGGCAGTCCCCGCATGACTCAGCACCCAGAGACAGCTGAGCCGTGCACACTGCACAGTGAGTCAGATGGAAGCAAACCCCCGCACTGACGCGGCCCGTGTAATGCACGTCCCCAGCCCCAGAGACCGTGCCAGTTCACTGTGGGTTAGCCAGGTTAGGGGGGCCAGGGCCTCAGGTGTGGACCCTGTCTTTGCTGTGGCAATGTCAGCTACAGGACAGAGAAGCTCCATCAGAATGTGCCAGGCTGCCGTGGTTCTGGAAACCTCCGGTCCTCAGATGCCTGTGGGCCCAGGCTCACCCCAGTGTGGGACCCCCCCTTGCCAACTCTCTGGAGCCTCATCTCCAACCAAGAGCTGATCCAGGTCTCTAAAATGTCAGAGGGCAGGGTTGACGCAGTGGGGCGGCCACCGTGCCCTCTCCCACCAACAGCTGCGGCGATCACCACACGGGCTCTTGGCTCACCCTCTCCCTCTGCCTGCTCTGCCCTCTGCAGCCTCTCAGGGCTTCCCCTCCCTGCCCTAGGGCTGGATCTGATTTAGGCAATTTTCACTTACCAGGGCAGGTGTTTTCCCGTCATCCCACATTGCCCCCCACTCCTGAGTCTAAGGGTGACCTTAACTCCAGGATTTGGCTCAGGATATAGGGGCCTAACCCTTGCCTTGCTGCGCCATTGTGAGGGTCCCATGAGAAGGTGCAGGCTCGGCCTGTGGCTGGGGCAGCAGCAGGCACTCAGGGGGCACTCAGCAAATGGCACTTCTCATGCCTTTCTCCTTTGAGTCCGGGTTCGTTGGCTCAGCTCTCGGAATGTGATGCTCCGAGAACTATACTGAAACCTCAGTCTTTGAAAGAATCGTTGTGGTCTAAAAGAAACTTTAATTCCCACCCCCCCGATAGGGCCCCTAATCCTCCATCCCCCACAGTGAGGGGCCCAGAGGACCTGAGAGAGAGCAGTGTGCGTTGCTCTGCCGCAGGGGGAGCAGCCCGGAGACATCTCCGGAGGGAAAGGCTGGCCTCACAGATGGGCAGGCGGCTGCCGGTGCAGAGAGTGAACTGAGGTTAACTAGCCATGAATTCTCTCAGTACTGGTGGCGCGTGATGTTATTTTTCCCATGCAGATGTCCCTGCACTGGAGTAGGGCTTGATGGATTCCTTTGGCACCAAAGAGTGAAGACTGGAAATTTGAGCACGATGCCAGGGAGGAAGGACCTCCTCTGCTTCCTCCTCGTACCCCCACCCCTTCCCTGGGGAAGGGCTTGGCATCTTCCAGCCCAGCTGAGCCATACCATGTCCCGGGAAACCCTGGTCAGCCCGTTTTTGATCTCTCCCAGCCTGTGGCGGGACCCTCACTTCTGCCCTCCGCTGATCATGAAGGGGTGCTGGCCAAACCTGCTGACGGCCACCTTCCCCCAGCCTCTCCTCGCCAAGCTCATGCCTTTCCACCGGAGAAAGGGGTCTCAGTGAATGAACAAGTCTTCCCCAGATGAGAACATATGTGTGAATTCCCTGGGTTTTTAGCAATTTCAGAGCAGCCCCCAGTCAAGGGGGCCTGAAAGGTCATTAGATGTCAATGCAATCTAGCCCCTTACACAAACCATCTGGGCAGCTGACGCCTTGGTCCTTGGGAGCTGGGCCAGAAGGAAGGTAGGCATTTCACGGACACCTTCCCCTCCTTCTGGAAAAGGACTAGATGGGGCAGAAGGTTATGACTCCGATTCCACAGCTTCCTGGTGCTGAGGACATCTGCCCAGTGGTCTTGGGGGCTTTGGCCGCCTGAGCCCTGGGAGGCTAGCCCCCTCCTCACCACCATGGGAGAGTCGTTGGTGCACGGGGGGGGGGGGGGGGGGGGGGGGGGGGGGGGGGGGGGATGAAGGGGAGGGCTTCTCCATCACTCCCTCACCTCCAGCAACACCTCTGACCTTGGTTCCCCCCGCAGATGCTCCAGTGGTTTTGACCGCCACCGCCAGGAGTGGCTGTTCTACGGCTGTGCCCAGGAGGTGAGAGGCTTGTGAGCCAGCTCGTGGGGACCAGTCAGGCCCTTCTCTGGGAGCTCTCCTCAAGGTGTCTTTGGCGCTTGGTGAAATTGCCCCCTCCACCTGGGGCTGGGACCCTCTGGGAGGCTGTGTCCCTAGCGACTCCAGCCTTCAGGCTGCTGAGGGTGGCCGTGGTTCCGGAGGTGAGGAAGGCTGTTCCAGGCTCCTCCCACGAAGGGTCCCACACAGGTTCCTTCTCACCACTGATGTTTTCCAGAGTGTCCCGCACTTTGATCCCGGGCGGGAGCCTCCTGTTGTCACACCTTATATCAACACACGCGTCACCCGTGTGCCGCGTCCTTTTCCCCTCCCTTCCTCTCTCCATCTCTTCCTGCAGCTCTAGCTACTCAATGGCATGCTGCCCTACACCTGCTCTGATCTAACCCTAACATGGCCCCAGGGGCTGGGGGCCGGTGCCCCCCGGATCAGAGAGAGTTCGTGACTTGGCCTGCATCTCACAGTTGGTGAGATGGCGAAGGTGCCCGGTGCCAGTGTTTAAACGAAAACCCCCAGACCCTGCTCCCGGGCACCCCTCCCTGTCTATTTTATTAGTAAGGCTGAGTGAGCTGTCTTTTTCTGGCCTTAAAAGAATCTTGCCCAGCAGCCCACTTCTGACATTGGCCATTGGTGAGTGTACAGATTTGCCCTATCTATTTAAAATTGGCGTCTCAGCTCCTTCCTTGGGAAGGGTGCGAAGCAGCAGACAGATAAATTGCCCTGTAAGAGAAGATGCTTCCAGGATAAAGTGTGAGGCCTAAAGGCATTCAAGGCACAGCTTTGGTTAGATCGCCCTGCCTGGACCATGCACCAGAATCTTAAATTTTCTGGCCGCTGAGGGATGGACATGTCCCTGCTGTCCTCCTCTGTGCAGAGTGCCCAGTGGCGGGGCCTCCATCCAGGGCAGCCCGGGTCTCTCTTACAGGCAGAGGGCAGGACGTGTGAGGACTTCCAGGATGAGGACCACTATGCATCCTCCCCCGACAGCACCTTCAGCCCCTCTGGGGGAGACCTCAGCACCACCTCCTCCTCCCTCTTCTCGGACAGCCTCACCACGGAAGGTAGCCATGGGGGGGAAGGGAGAGAAGCCGCGGGGAAGGGCTGTGGCCCTGGAGTGTCACCACCTCTGACAGGGGTCACCTCAGGGAATGAGAACTGCCCTGTCCTGCCCCAGATGAGGGACCTGAGGCTCAGAGAGCGGGGCTCACTTGCCGGTGAGAAGCAGAACTGGGTTTGGAACGAGTGGGCTCCATGCCCAGGCTGTGACCGCCATGCCAGCCCACGTCGGGGCTGTGGGGTGAAGTTCACTGTGGTGAGGGGGTACATGAATGCCCAGCCCAGGGCCAAGTAGTTCATATAATATCTCAGTTAATCTTCCCAGCAATCCTCACAGAACCTGTGAGGTCTTATCATCCCTGCAGAAGGAATAGACTCGGTCTCAACACTCAGACGTGGCAGAAAGATTGCCTCGTTTTTCTATGACTTCTCCCCACCCCAACCTCATCCAGCTGGAGGGCAGAGAACCCCCCGTCAGAACTTCTGGAGCAGGGCTCCCTGCCCCTGCGACCTCGTGCGCAGGGGTCGGAGGAGGGCAGCTATGTGCATCTTGGTTGCCACTGACCCGTCCCTGCCTCTCCAGGCCTGGCTGTCCCCAGAGGCTCCTCTGCCATCCTGAGGCTGGGGCAGGCAGAGGGGTGGGTCCTTCCAGAGGTCCATCCAGCTGAAGACACCACGCACTGTCTCCAGAAGCTGGTGCAGGTCCCTCTGGGACTCTGGCTGTGTGTAAGAAATTCCTCTCACCCATTTTCAGTGCATCCAATCTAGGCTTCAGCGCCTTGCCTTTAGGCTGAGACGGAGAGATTTGTGGGCTCTTACCACCTCCCCTGAGCCAGACACCTGCTTGAAAGGGGCACATGGAAAGGAGGAAAGGAGCAGAGAAAGAAGTTACTATTTTAAAAGACTATTCAGCCCCAGTCCCATTTTGCAGATACAAAAACTCAGAGGGCTCAGGGGGCAACAAAGATTACTCAGGGTCACAGGAGGGAGGTAAGTGGTGGAGCTCTCGCCTTTCTAAGGCAGCCTGGAGAACGGGGGCAGCAGCCCAGAGGGTAAGCAGAGGAAGGCGAACAGGTGAAAGAGCTAACACCTGGGGGCCCTGACCACGTGCCGGGTAGGGTGCTAATGTTGTGCACACTTTAATGCTCACTTCGTCTTCCTAATGGACCTGTATGGTGATACTCTTCCATCCCCATTTCGTGGAGGAGCCGCTAAGGTTCAGAGAGGTTAATGGCTTGCCTAAGGTCACACAGCCCAGAAGAGATGGAGTCAGGTCTCCTCTGGCTCCAAAAGCAGCCATTTTGCCCCTCGATTCCGCTGCTCTTCTCAGTGCTGAAAGAAACGGGAAAAGGTCTTCATGGACTCAGGGCACAGGGAAAAATTGTGAAGGCCGAACAAGCAAGGCAGAGCCAGATGGTTCCCATTAGTCCAAAGCTGCTCAGGAATAGCAAGGAGGGGGTTAGGGCCCGGGGAGTGAGAGCAGAGCACCCGCTGGTGCAGTGGGGCACTAAATAAACTACATGAAAAAGGAGCAGGAGGAGACCTTGCCCTCAGGGCCTTAATAATCAAGTCCAGGTGACCTTCCAATTAAAGGAAATTCCCGTTCAAAGGAAGAGCCCCCTGGCCAGTCACCCCCAAGTTAACCCCACGTGTTCATTGAGAACGCCCTCAGAGCTTGGCGCTTAGGGGTTGACCAGACCTCCGGGTGAGCCGCAGAGCATCGCAGGCCCAAAGCCGGCTGTGGCGGGCGTGGACAGCCCAGCACAGGACCGGCTTCCAACCTGCCTTGAACTACTCGGCTCCTGCCAGGGTGGGCTGTCCCCACACAGAGGCGCTGCGTTCTGCTGGCCGGCGTGACGGTGTGCGCGTCTCCTGCGGGCCAGGAGTGCATCTCCCTTCTGTGTGCCGTGTAGCAGTCCCCAGAAGAAGGCGTGAGAGTGAGGACAGCTGTGGCTTCCTGTCCTCCCAGTCCTGGGCGAGGCGGCAAAGGGGACCAAGTTGCACCTGTGGGAGGAAACATTTCGATGATGACTTTGCACACCCAATTCTCAGGACGTCTTGGCAGGACAGGTTTCAGTCGCCCTCCTGCCTGTGTGATGACAACCTGTACGTGGAGGCCTGTGGGGGCAGGTGAGGGACCGTGTCTTCTCAGGGGACAGGAGGATACTGTGAAGGAAGGGGACACAGACACAGCCAGAGGGACCGCCTGTGCAGGCCTGAGTCAGGCAGCACGGAAGTCAGCGGGCTCAGGCTGCTGGCAGGTGTGGTGGGGCTGGGTTGTAAGAGTTGTTCACTTGCGATCGAAGGCCACCCACTCAAGTGAGCCAGCACGACCTCTGAGTGGCAGCCGGCTGCCACAAAGCCCATGAGTTCTACTACAGGGAGAGACAGGCCCTCACCTGGAAACGCCGCAGTGGAAGGGCTCACCTGGTGAGCTGCTGAATGGAACGCTCTGATAGCAGCGAGAGGGGAGAGCTAACTGCAGAAAAACGGCCACGGGTCCGATGAACATGGCCCACATTTCTTCACTCTGTGAGTTTCCGTGGGACCGTGCCACCACCCATCAGTTAGGGAACCAATTTGTGCTCCACCAGCCCCGACGAGATGGGAGCTGGGAACCAGCCCTGGGTGAGTGGGGGAAAAGCTGTCGTGGGCTCGGCGTGGTCACCTTTGGTCACTTTGTGAGAGGGGCTGGCTGCGGGTGGCGCCGCGTCCTTCCGTCTGCCAGGGGCAGATGTGGACTGGGCTACAATGGATTTTCAATGCTCTGGGTTTGAAACAAGTTGATTCAAGTTAGGTTAATTTTCCCAGTGATGTTTAGGGTTACTCTGGTCAGTTTTGATTAACCAGTTCGTTATTTTCAACTTGCAGGAACAAAACAGACTCAGAGGTGTGTTTTAAATACCTTGTTTATTGAAATTCCTGAAGAAAACGTAGCTTTCTATTATGTCTATAACTTGCTGTTTTGTTTTCCTTTCAGTTTTTAAGAGTCCTTTTAAATTTTGATTTCTTTATAATTATGTAATAGTTAAATGATGATTTACATAGATCCAAAGTCAAAGCTACAAAGGCAGGTACATTAAAAAAAAATCAGTTTTTAGTTTTTTCTCCTCTTTCCCCTATAGGGAGCCATTTAAAACTATTCTCACAGTTTACCTTTCCACTACCTAATGTGATGTCTTGGTATATCAAGACTCACTGGAATGAACAGCAGAGCAGGATGCCATGTCCAGGGCTGGGGTGTGACCAGGCTGGGTCTTGAGGAGCCCACAGTCTAGGGAACTATGGGACCTGAGATGCAGCAGAAATAGGTACCAGATGCAATGGGACACTGAGGAGGACACACCCATGTGTCTTCTGGGAAGCAACAGGGTCGGGACTAGGGTGAGACAAGGGAGGCGCTCAACACGTGTAAAAAAACCTCAGGAGCCCTGGCTGGTGTGGCTCAGTGGATTGAGCACTGGCCTGCGAACTGAAAGGTCGCTGGTTCGATTTCCAGTCAGGGCACATGCCTCTGTTGTGGGTGGGGTCCCCAGTTGGGGGTGTGGGAGAGGCTACCAATCAATGTGTCTCTCACACACTGATGTTTCTCTCCTTCTCTTTCTCCTTCCCTTCCCCTCTTTCTAAAAGTAAACAAATAAAACCTTTTTTAAAAAGTCAGGAGGAACCCCACACATACACACAAAAAAAGCAGTAGTCAGGATAAAAAATACTTTCATGCAATATTTGTAAAAACCAAACTCGATACCAAAAATTGCCAAATGTCAAAATTGTAGGTAAAGACAGGACCCGACCCTGCTTCACTTGCCTCACCCTAATCCCAGCGCTAACCCTTCACGCATGGGGCAGTTCAGGGCTGGGACTTGAGAGAGAGGGAGAGTGAAGGGGAGGAAGGACATGCCCTGCGGCAGGAACAGAATGTGCAGCAGCTCAGCGACATGCAAGCCGAGGGTGTCGGAGAGCCTTGGGCGGCCAGTTACAACCACCCCAGCAAGCTCGAGTTGTGGCGAGTGACATAAGGAAAGAAGATTTGGGGCAGATTGCAAAGGCCTTGAACACCTGTGAACAGAGGGGAGCCAACAAAGCCTTCGAAATGACATGGAGGGTGGAGGTGCCCGAGGGGAAAGGGGACAGGATGCGTGTTGGCAGCCTTGCGTTGTGGCTTGTTCCATTTGTTCAGAGTTCCGAGGTTTAAAGCAGTCACCTGCGGTCCTCTACAGCATTCTGGCCACGTGGAACTCGTGCCTTCCTTTCCCCATGTGACAGCAGGGAGGAACCACAGGAAGGGTCAGCCACCAGAACTTACTTAGGAAGCTGCAGGACACACACCTGGAGGTGGAACTCTGTCCTACGCATTGTACCCTAGGGGAGGTTTCCAGGCAAACCTGACCTTGTGACCTGCTCATCCCCCACCCCCACCCTTCCTCAGCTTCTCATTGCCCCTCAGGAGAATTTGAAAGGTCCTCAACTGGGTTTCCTGACAGCCGTGTCCCCACCCCCAGCCTCACTCTCAACACCCCCTGCTCCCATCCTGTCCACCTCCAGCTCCACTGAACTGCTTTTTCTCAATTGGCCAAGTCCTCGCTGGCTCTGGACCTAGCCCATGCTCTTTCCACTGCCTAGACCCCTTTCCCAGCCCCACAGCACTCCCCTCCTTCTTGTCTCCCTTTGTCTGGTGAGGCCCCAATCAGAGCTTCATTAGGCTGGATTTTAATTGTCCCTCCATCCATGCCACCTGTTAACTCCCTGATGGCAAAGACCATGTGTGTCCTCAGTGCCTACTCCCAATTCATAGTTGGCACTCAGTAAGTGTTTGCTGAGCGAATGAATGTGAGACTAGGCCAAGTTGGCTTGTTCATGGCCTTCTACCATTACGCTGCTGTGTGACCTGTGGGCAAGTCCCCTCCCCTCTCTGTGTTTCAGTTTCCTTGCCTCTGACATGAAGGTGTGGACTGACCCTCCCTACAGTGTCATCCGGACCTAAAGTGACAAAGGCCGTATGAGTCCACTAATTTTCCTCCTTCTTTCCTTTCTTTTCCAAGATGACACCAAGTTGAATTCCTATGCGGGAGGAGACGGTGAGTACAGAGCTGCCTGCCCCAGAAGAGGGTGCAGAGTCACCCGGCCTCTTTGCTTTCATTCTCGGGGGTGGGTGGGGGGGAACAACTGCAGCCTGAGCTTCCGGGACCTCCTGCTGGGTGGGAAGGCAGGGGCTTCCAGGCACAGGCCTCCTAGATTGACAGAACATGTGTCTATGTTTAGACATTCCCATCTCAGTCAGGAACCTCCCGTGGTTCTTCTCCCAACCTCTCTGCTCCTGAATATCCACCACCCAAAACGGGGAGAGGGAGGAGGAGACAGGGCTGCATGAGGGCCGGGCGTGCTGGGGCCAGGCCGGTGGCCATCAGCCTCTTGCCCCCACAGGCCTCACAATGAGGGGTGGAGGCAGCTTCTCTCACATCAACTTTCCTTTGAGTCCCCACCTGGGTTGGCAGAGAGTGCACAAAAGTTGTCTGCCACAATTTTTATTGGGTGCCAGAAAGTGGGATCCCCTGCCCCAGGATTCCCTGGGAGGCGGATCTCTCTGATGAGGTGAGGGGTCCCCACCTGTCTTGCCTTTTGCCCAGAGCTAGCTCAGGTGCTCCCTGCCAGCACTGCAAAGGGGAGGGGGAGGTGCTTCCTGCCCTAGGGCCTGGGAGGTCTGGGGTTCCAGCAGGAGAGAAGAGGCTGTGAAGGCAGCGCAGAGATGGAGCTACTACCCTTCTATGGGCAGCAGGTGTGATGGTGCATGTGTGTCGGGGAGTGTGGGTGCAAGGTGGGAGGGTGCAGCTGGGCCACGGTCCTTTCCCTGTGCCATGCGTTCATTTGCCCAAGCCCTGACTGTCAGATCCGCAGGGTCACTGCTGGCTGGCTGAGTGCCAGGTCAGGGGAGGCCAGCTTGGAGGTGTGTCACCTCAATTCTCCCACCTGCTGGTAGATAGAGGCACAGACCCTACATGCTGCAGTGCCCCAGGGTCGTTTCTCTCCTGGGTTTCCTCTGCTTGCAGAGAAGCAGGGCTGGGGAGGGCAATGATTTTGGATGCACATGCAACAAACACCCTTTTAAAAATTCCCACCCCCTGTTGACTCCCATCCTACCCACTAGCCATGTAAATAAGATATTAGATATTCCTGTTGTTTACATGCTCCTCTGTCTCTATTTGATTATTTCACATCCTGTTAGGGTAGGGAGAAGAGGCACATAGCCAGCCCAGGTGGTGTTGGGAAGTTAGGCTTCTTAGTGGCTGGCACTGACCATGTCCTTGGGCAAATCACTTCACCTCTGGGTTTCCATTACCTCAGCCACACAGGAAGGGTGGGACTGCATGAGCTTCCAGCTTAGCAGTCTATGGAAATACTCAGTTTTCTCCTTGGGATATATTTCAAGTGGTCCGGGTGTTCTCAGAGAGTGCCTGCTGGCTCATGAGCCTGCAGATGGCCAAGCTCGTCTCTTTCATTGAGCTCCTCCGATGGGTTGGCCGTTTTGTTTTCTAAGCACTGAGGACGTAGAAGTGAATTAGACACTGCAGGAGGTCACAGTCTGGCGTTACGGACAGTGACAGGTAAAAGTGCAGTCACTTCGCCATCATCATACCTGGCACTTACTGAGGTCGTCCAAGATACCAGCCGTGGTCGTCAGTACTTAACAAGAATTACCTCATTTTGACCTTCACAATAACCCTAGCAGGTGGTTACTATTATCTGTGTTCTACATAAGTGAAAACTGAGATGCAGAAAGGTTAAATAATTTGCCCAAGGTCACACAATTCGTAAGTGGCAGAGTCTGGATTTGAACCCAGGCGGCCAGATTCCAGCTCCAAGCTCTTCACAGCCTTTGTGAATTCCTTAAAAGTACGTATGTGGCATGGGTGTTGGAGAGAACTTTTATAATCCTTATTCGATCGACATTTGGGCAACTTTAAGTGATTTTTCAAAACCTGATTTGAGAGAGAGGGAGAAACACTGATTTGCTGCTCCGCCCACCTACGCATTCCCTGGCGCATGCGCCCCACAAGGCAGGCACGTACCACAACCCTGGAATGTGGGCTGATGTTCTAACCAACCCAACCACCCGCCAGGGCAACTGGAAGTGATTTTGAGAAGACGCCTGAACCACGCCGAGAATGTTAATGCCGTGCTCGTGGTCCCACCCACTCCAGTCCCGCGACCTCTTGTGTATTTGATAAGTAGACGGAAGGTTCTGTTGGCTTTCGTCTCTGGGACTTTGTCAGAGCCCAGGACTCCATGGCCCCACCTTCCCTGCAGCTGCCCCGCCCTCACGCTCTCTCCACAGGCCTTCAGAACAACCTGTCGCCCAAGACAAAGGGCCCCCCGGTACACCTGGGCACCATCGTGGGCATCGTGCTGGCGGTCCTCCTCGTAGCGGCCATCATCCTGGTGGGGATTTACATCAGCGGCCACCCCACTTCCAATGCCGCACTGTTCTTCATCGAGGTCAGCTCCGCCCTCTGCTTCTGCATTAGCGTTCCCCCCGGCCCCTCGCCATCCCATCCCTCACCAGCCACGTGCCCAGCTCCTGTTCCCACCCGAGTTACTGCCATTGACTCCACCCAGGAGATCTCATGCTGGGTAGTGCTCTCTTAGCCCCCAAGCCCCAGGGCTCTGCACCTCAGAGCTCCTCCAGCCCTCTGTCCTGTCTGCTTTTGCACCCCCACTTGTGAAATGAGGCCCCAGGGCAAAGGAAAAAGGCGAGCTACACATGCCTGTTCAGTGGCTGTGCAGCGATCTCTAATGAGGATGGTCTCTTGTGGCCAAACTCCGGCCCCGGCATTTATTCAAAGCCATCATAGAACTGAGAGGTCTCTCTGCCTCTTCCCTGTGTGGGGTTTTTAGAGTAGAATTGACCAACTATAATAGTAATGAGTTACTTTCTTGGGGAGCTTTCACTGAGGATGCCACAGTTTCACAGTCTCAGAATCTGAAAGAGCCAGCATGACAGTAAGGCCCAGCCCCCTTCATTGTGAGCCACCGAGCTCAGCAGCTCCTGTCCCGGCCCCGCTCTCGGCTTCTCACTGGCTCTCCTGGTGGCACAGTGGTGGCACCTCTGTGACCGCAGTCTCCTTTACAGGGTGCGGGAGCCCAGTGACCTCATTACCCAGAGGCCGAGGTGGTTCCTCCTTTTTGTTTAGACTCCCCCTGTTGCTTGTGAATCTTAACCGGTCATTGTTAAACCTTGGCCTAGCTGGTATACTGATGGGGATGCTGACAGGGTTCTGAGGCAGGCCCAAGAATCTGCATTTTCATAAGACCCCCACTGACCTCAATGTAGGAACTGTTATTTTGGCATTCCCAGAGCCTCCCAGGTCGTTCCTTATCTCACCTGCTTCCTCACGTCCCACTGTCTCAGGGCTCCACTCTGTATGTTGCTAAAGCTTCCACCTCAGGTCCTGCAGCCCTCCTATCCCAGCAGGTTTCCCAGCAGCAGAGGGATCAGAGCAGGGAGTCCTCCAAGAGAGGGACCCTGAATGTCACAAGCTCTCCGTAGGCCCCTAGTGTTCTTGTAAAGAGAGTCTCAGGGCTGTCCCTGGGGGAAGGTCCCCAGTGAGTAAGACCATGCCTGTTGACTCTGGTCTGTGCCCTGCAGCGGAGATCTCACCACTGGCCGGCCATGAGATTCCGCAACCACCCCAACCACTCCACCTACACGGAGGTGGAACCCTCAGGCCACGAGAAGGAGGGCTTTGTGGAGGCGGAGCAGTTCTGAGAGCACCAGGTCGCCCCTTGGAAGGGTAGGATGGAAGACCCAAGGACCCCAGAAGAAGAGATGAGTCAAAACAAAGCAGAGAAGTGATTTTTCCTGGCCGCCTCTGAACAAATGCCAGGGGAGAAGGTGTGAGGGGCCAGAGCTACGGTTTGGCCATCACACTCCAATATTGAAGCAAGGGCAGAAAAGCAACCACATTGAATTTTTTAAGGAATGATAACCTAATTTCATCTTCTTTTGATGCAAGGGGTCTCCTCTTCCGGGGCTCTCAATGGTCTACTCAGTAGCTGCCCCAGAGGCCCTCTCCCACCCTGGAGATGACCAGATGCTCTGCCCCTGGTCACCTAATGCCCCTGTACACAAGAGAACTGAGCTCTGTTGGGGCCACCACATTCCAGGGTCCATAGACGCAAGAGCTGGTCCTCATGGCTATGGATTCGGCACATTCCGCCCCTGCTTCTGTGACTGGAAGTCTGGAGAAGGAGTTCTGGCACCTGTTAGACACAGGTGTGGCTGCTCTACACCTTTCATCAAGCCGCCAAATGGAGGCAAACCAAAGGAATGGAGAGAACTTGGGGAAATAGCATCTTTAGGCTTTGCTCTCTCAACTTGCCCTTTCTGCTGAGAACCAGTACTTCTGCATCGGACGTGGGTGCAGCCCATTTACCCCAGCTGTGGTCCAGCCTTGGCTGGACGAGCCATCGGGGGCCCTTTTTTCCAGGGACACATTTGGTGTCCATTGTATTCACTGGCCCTTTCCTCTGTCAGTGCCAGTAAGGACCACCCAAGGCAGAACTTTCCTAATTACTGTTTCGCCTCCTCCGAGTTGGATTTCCATCGCCATTAGAAACAGGGTGGTTTGTGGGGACATATCCAGCGGAGCACTTCAGTGGGAGTGTGTTGAGAAGCAAAGCCACTGGGATGGCTGGGACAGAGGACGCCTACACGGGAAGGAGGGACTTTCTACGTAAAATCTTGACCTGGAAAATTGCTTCCATCTCCCCAACTGTGTTGGAAGTTTGGGGGGCAGAGCTGTTAGGCTCCCAAGCGTAAGCTGGTTTTAAGGGAATTCTGTCCCAGAGATGAGTCAGGACTGCTGCCGCAGAGCAGTTACAATGAAAATCTACAGCTTGCCCTCATCCAAAGTAAAAATATCGGCAGTAAATAAATGGTAAATCGTACTCTCCACTTAGTCACCCCCTTCTCTGCCTGTCATTGGAGATGCCGCAAAGGAAGCAGTTAAAGTGCCCAGCCCCCTGAGGGGGGCAGGGCTCGGGACACACAAATAACCGGACACAGCCAAATGCTTGATGGGCAGTCTTCTCCACACTCCATGCTTTACCCGTGGTGAGGACACTAATGACAATCAGATTGGAAACATGCTGGACCTCATAAACTGGGGAGCTACAGGGAGGGTCAGAATTTGAGAAAGAAAAAGGAGAGTGCCCCAGAGAGAATAGGGTTCTTTTCGAACTTCTGAGGGATAGAAAGGCCTGTGATGGAGCCGTCTTCCTGAGCAGAGCACGACTGGGCAACGAGATGACTGGGCCCCCCACACTCCTGGCCTTTTGCTCTTGCCTGACCAGCAAGGCGTCTGTGAGCTTTATGTGTCTTAACTGGCCAGGGGGACGGTTTCTGTTGTGGCCAAATGCGGTGCACAGCACCATTTGCCCCACCCCCAAACCCAGCGCACCTCTTCCTGTTGGGAGCTCTGCCAGCTGTTCTGGATCCCCGAAGGAAAGAACAGGGAGATGGGAGAAAGGGGCGGTGCTGCCCAGAGGCCTGCAGGTGGTGAAGAAGTGCCAGGTGCCTTGGTGGCTGGGTCGGAGAAGCCTGGCGAACCCCTGGGATGGCAGTGGGGAGGGCAGTGGAGCTGTCTGGCAGCAGGTAGCCCGGTTTGTTTACCAAAAAGAACTAAAGATGTGTCATGAAGAGAGGCCTCGGGGCATGAAGAGTCTCTGGATGTCTGGAGCCAGAATGTGTAGCCCAGTGCAGCCTAGAAGTGGAGCTAGGCACTCACAGAGTTACGGCTGGGTCCCAGCTAGTCTTGGGACCTTTCTTGGGGGATACGCATTTCTTAGACCCAGGAATTTTACTCCACACTTAGAGAGGTTGCTGGGTGGCTGTGGGGAGTGACCAGAGGGGGATATCAGGGACTCATGGTCAACCCTCCGAGTTGGGCTGACAGTCCCGGAAGGCAGAGTAGCACTTCCCATGGTGTTGCATGATCGACCACAGAGCTTGTGGATTTCCAGGCCCCGCCTCCACACCGCGTACACAGTCTCCAAGGAGAACAGGCAGCTGGCAGGCACCTGCTCCACACGGAGCCTCTGGGCGCCCTCACGGTGATCCTGCGGGAGGTGGGAGGGCAGGGTCCGTGAGACTTCATCACCGTGACAGGAACGTCACCTGCGATGTAGGGCTCTGAGGAGCTGTCTCCGCGGTGCCCGGAAATCGGAAGCACTCAGGGAGCCTCTGTTTGACACAACTCTTAGGAGAGCCAACAAGAACATGGGAACAGGAAGAGGAACAAAGAGGCTGAGTGTGAGAGGGCCCCTGGGTCAGGCTGTGGGCACGACCACCTTGTTCTTCAGTCAGCGCTCTGAGATTTGTGGGTCTGTCCAGCAAGGTCCCAGGGGCTTCTGCTCCTAGAACGGGAGTGCACGCGAGCCCAGCCATCAACCTCAGCACCCAGGAACGCCCCAGCGAGCAGTTCGACTGGCTGCCCACCTCCCTCCCGCCGTAATCAGGGATCACCCAGTCGGCCCCACAGACCCCTGACTCTGGAAGCACTTCTCCGGGTCTCAACCTGAAGCCTGAAGTTGAAATGTCCTTTTGTCACTCTTAGAGGTTGTCGATGGACCCAGGGAAACAACTTTTTAAATGTGTTTTACCATAGCTCCTCTGTGTAAGACATCCCGGTATGTATATATTTTCAGGCATATATACGTCTACACGCACGTGCACTTCGTGGCTAAAAACATTGGATGAACCTGTGGTGTGCTCAGCCTGTAGCTTGGTTAGTTAAATTAAGGTAGAGGCAAAAGCTGCCAGCCAGCCACACTCATTGAACAGCAGAGCGTGCACCACGCGAGCTGCCCACTCACCTGGTTGTGAGCAGGGCCCAGACACCCTGCTCTTCTCCAGGTTGTGGAACAGGTAACAGATTTGCACAGAGCACTCACTGACTGGGGCTGCACACAGTCAATCTCTCTCTCGCTTTTTCTCTGTCCATCCCCGCTTTCTCTTCCTCCACCTTCCCAACAAAAACCTGCCTGAATCTACAGCACAATTAGAAGGATCTGGAGATCGAGGGCCCCCTAGCTCTCCTAAATGCCATGTGCTCATGTGTTTAGTGTGAACTCTGCATGGATTCTCAAATGTTAATAATAAAAGGCAACATTCTTTTAAGACCTGTTTTGTGCAAGATAAACTACACAGGTTTTTGAGTGGCGCTCTGCAGTTGCCACACACTGTAGTGCTGACGAGAGACAACTTCTCTAACGACCTTCAGGAAGGAGAACAGGCACAGCCTCCAGCAATCCGCCCAACAGGGTGCTCCTCCCAGCCCCTCAGCCCCGCCTCCGGGAGACGCAGCCTGGAAAGAGACAGACCCCAGCTGTTTATTTATTTGGGGTTTGTAAATCCCTGGAAGTCAACCTCATGGGTTTCTCATGTACTATTCTTGAGCTACAAAATAAATCTATATAAGTTGATGTTGCCACGTTTCTGGAAGCTTTGCATTCGATCCACTTTAGCAGCCTCATTGTGTTTTTATTACTTTGCGGGTTTTTTTTCTCTCCAACATGGTTAAGCAAACCAAAACAGAGGGAAAATGTGAACTCTCAGAACCGAAATCAGCTATGTCAAATTTCAGTCTCCAAACAAACCAATTTCTAAATAAACATACCACGTTTGCTGGATAGAGGAAATGTGTCAGAGAAGGCGATGGGGACTGGTGGAGAAAACTCCCAGCTATGCAGGGAGCAGGGAGTTGGGGGCAGGAGCCCAAGCCCCAGCCCTGTGCCTGAGGCGATGTGTGATGTCAGCCAAGTCACCCAACATCTCTGAGCCTCTGTGAAAAAAGGGGGTAAGAGAACACATTGATCTAAGATGGGAATATACTCCTCTCCTTAGCAAACAGCCTTGCCTGTTTAGTTTAGTTTAGTTTTGTTTTGGGTTCACACAGCAGCTCAGACCAAAGCAAAGCATCCCTTTCTCTGCCACCGTTCTCAGGGGGTGGCCAGCTTGTTCGAGTTTGCCCAGGATTTCCCTGGTTCTTACACTGAAGCCCTCGGTCGTGGGACACAGGGACCGTTAGTCCTTGCAGTTTACTGTGACCCCATTGGCTGAAGAGATAATGTTAATAATCCCAGGCACGTCAGAGTCTTGGACCTAACCATTCCAAGTGTGGTCCATATAGCCATCCTCGTGGGTTAGTTGGAAACCCAGAACTCAGGCCCACCCACTCCAGGCCCCTGGCATGAGAATGTGCATTTGAGCAGCTCCCTGGGTGACTCCTGGGAAATAAAAGCAAGTTTGAGAAGTTCTTCTAGGAAACAATTTTATCTACATGATCACAGCCTATTAGGGAGGTATTATGTCCCCATTTCCCCCAGATGAGGAAACCGAGGCTCAGACAGGCAGTCTGCTTGTTCACTTACTCATTTGGTCCATACTCACTAAGCACCTATTGTGTACCAGGCAGCATTAAGTAAATTAACCAGTTTCACACAGCAGGAAGTAACTAGTCCAGACAACCCCCAAACCCAGGCCTTTGAATTCCCATCTGCTGTTATTCCCTGTGTACCGAGGCCAGGGGGTGGGGGAGGCAGAACCATGTGGCCAAGGTTGAATATGGACACAGACTGTAGATGAAACAGAGGCGTCTCAGGCCTGAGAGCCTCAAAAATATTCACAGTGATGACTTCAGATACACTCTTGGCTCCTGAAACTGGGAGCTTATCTTCTGTTTATTTACATACCCCATGCGCTTGAGAAACATCCTCATTGTTGCTGCCTCCTTCACATCCCCACTCCCCACTCCAGGGATGGTTTGGGAGCCCTCTCCATAAAGCTTGACCGAACACTGAGGCCAGGCCACCACGCTATTTGTCATCTTGAATGGAGGACAATTGATGACTTCATTGGCCACGAGAAGGCTGGAGAGAAGGGAGGCAGGAAGGAAAGAGAATTCTTACGTGAATTGCAAAAACCAAAGGGAAATTCTTTGGGAGACAATTTTTCTGATGTTCACAGAACATTTTCACATTTGGCGTCTGGAGATAGCGAACTCACGCCCACAGGGCCCCGCGAAGCTAAAAGTGCTGGAAAAGGGACCACGATACAGGCCAATGACATCTCATCGTACTGCACCGGCCTTGCCTGGGTTAGAACTTTCCCTCCCAGCTTCAGTCTCTCCTCTTCAAAGTTTGTTTGGTTTGGTTTGTTTTTTTCCCCCAGAAATTGACTGTCACCACTATGAGATCAGATGGAATGTCTAATATGTGTCATATGAGACTCACCATGTCATCATGTCCAGCTGAGAAAAGTCTGGAAGTCCTCAAAAAAGAACAGATACAGTTTCTCCTCCATCGATGCACCTACCGTCCTCAGTTTAGACCCCATTTTGAATTCACAGAGAGGTCGCTCCCAGGAAACTCAGATGCAGTGGGTCAGGTGCCCTCTGCCCTAACCACCCTCCCTCAAAGAGCAGTAAGTAATTCCAAGGGCCCCTCCTCAAGGCCAAAAGGCGGCCTGCTCCAGGGCTCACCCTCTTCTTTCTCCAGAGCTGCCTGGTCCCAAGCCCTCCACAGACTGGGCAAAACCTTCCCAACTCGTCCTTTGCTCGTCCTTCTGCCTCCAGAGACAAGCACTCAGGCCTCTTCACCGGGAGGGAGGACGCAAAACCAACTGGGCCTTAGCAAAGCTTCCTGACGAAGGCCCTGCTCCGTTTACCTTTGTCCTATGACGTGAGGGGACCGTGGTGGGGGGTGGCAGATCACACTTGGTGAGTGCCAAGTCCTTCGGGCCACACATCCTAGAGGCTGTTACCTGCCATTTTCCTGTCTGTTGATCACAGGCTACAAGAATGGCCCTCTTGTCCAATCCCACAGCCCCTTAGTTTTACAGAGGGAAAACCGAGGCCCGTGAAAGGCAAGGTCACCTTGCCCACGACCGCACAGAAAGCGGGAGAGGCCCGGCTGTCGGTTCTCAGAGCCAGCAGGTGTGGGTGGCAGGGAATCACTGGGCTGTGATGCCACCAGGCCTGAGTTGAATGCTGGGGCTGCCACCCACCACCTCCATGACCTTACACGAGTTACTCAGTGTCCCTGCTCCCCTTCAGCCCTGGTTGAATGGAAGTGATGAAAATAATACCACTTGCCCCATAAACATTCTAGTGTCTGGAGCCAAGCGGTGCACTCAGTAAGTGCTCCAGGAGTCTTGGCTTCCTTCTTACGTGTTAGTTACTGAACCGACCTATGACTGTTCAGGACACGGACTGGATTTTCTGGTGATTTCTGCTGCCTTTATGGGCAGGCATTGTTTACACCAGAAGGCGCTCTGCTCAGCAGGCAGTTAGCAACTGCTCTGGGAAAGCCTCCTACTCTAATACAATTAATTAAGTAATTAATTAAAATTAATTTTTTTTAAAAACAACAAGCCCCCCCACTCACCCCAAAATGGGGACCATCACCAACTGGCATGCCTGGGGGTCGGGGTGGAAGACTCCCATTGCTTTGAAGGAAACAGCCACCACCGCGCCTCATCGCTCTTCATTCTCTGCTTTCTGCGTTGACCTGCAAAGCACTAGTTCATTTTCATGTTCCTTAAGGGGAAAAAAGGAACATGAGGAAAAGATATTGCAGAAATCAAACCCGGAACTTCCCTCAGGGATTAATTTTGAAAGGCAGGAAGGTTCCAGTGCCCAAGAGGGCTGTTTTGTGTGTATGTCAGATGAGGCATTGGCTTTATTCTTCTACTTCCTTTTAAGCTGAAATTAGATTAATTGGTGCAATGCCTTTTAAAAAACATTAAACTAATAAAGCACCTACAATGTGATCTGGTACGTAACAGGTACTTGGCATATTTGCAGAAAGCGTGAATTTAGAACAAGGCATGTTCTAAACTGAGAAGCCCTCTCACGGATATATTTTTTTTAATTTTTATTTATTAATTTGAGTGTGAGAGAAACATTGATTTATTGTTCCACTTATATACACATTCGTTTGTTTGATTTTTGTATGTGCTCTGACCAGGAATCGAACCCGTAATCTTGGTGTATCGGGACGATGCTCCAACCAACTGAGCTACCCGGTAGGGGCCTCTCAAGGATATTTCTATGGAAATTTTAAAAAGGCACGAAAGGCCAATCAATACAAGTCTGGGTGTGGCTCTCCTGTATTCAGATGGGCTTCGAGCTAACAGGCCCGAAGGAGGGCAGGATGAGCTCCCATGCTTTAGGCCCAGGGAACAACCAGAAAACCCAAACTTAGGCTCCTCGTTTCTCCCTTTGCCTGCATCCTCTCCTTCAGGAGAGAAGGCCCAAGTCCCACAGCCCTCAGACGTGGGACAAGGGACCATAGCACATTGAAGCATTTCCCACTGCCCCAAGCCCCAGGGCTGTGACTGCCAGTTTCTGATTATTAGACAAAAGTGCACAAATTCACTCTCAGTCCTCAACACCCAAATATGTGACTCATAGGCAGCCCTCGGCACAAAGGACACAAAATGAAGAAATAAAGAGCTAAGTGCCAGAGGCACTGGGAGCATTTCTGGAGCGAAGTCCTTCCTGCTCCAGTCTTCAGAATCCAGATCCTCCATTTCTGGAGGAAAATCACTTTCTGCGACCCAAACACAGGAGGAGAGCGGGAGGCATGGGAATCGTGGTCCAAGGCGATTAGAAACAAGCACCCAAAGGCTACAAAGGAACAGCTTCCACTCATTGATGAAGATTTACCAGGAAGGCCCCTTGAGAAGCAGAAGAGCTCCCAGGACCTTCTCCAAGGTTCCTCCCGGTTCTTTTGCTGGAATCAGATGATTAAAGAAATACCCATCACCGTGGTTTCTGTTATTTCCGCCTGAGCTCCTTCTTTTCAGGCAGTTGTGCAGATTCGACAAGGAGCAAGTACAGGAACCTACATGAGTGCAGGTCTGTCGCACCGAGTAAAACAAAGCTCCCCATCAGTCTGGCAAATACGGGCTCCCTCTGCCGCCTCCACTCTCACTTATAACAAAAGGATCCTTACATAGGGCTTTGCAGCTTTCAAAATGTTAGATATAGGCAGGCCTAGGAGGAATGAAAATCACCGGGAGAGAAAATGGCACCGTGGGAAGCTGCCTGCAGACCCTATCCAGGAGGATTAGGGTCTGGGGTTGGCCTATCAGGCATAACAAGGTGCAGCTTTCACCCAGCAACCAGCTCTAGCCAATCAGACACTAATAGCCCAACCTCAGGTTTCTGTGTTTAAAAACCCTGATCTAGGAACTGAGCAAGCCCCAACCTCCCTTGGTTGGCCCCACTTTGCCCCACGAGTCCCAAACTCCCTTGGTTGGCTCCCTAACCTCCCTCGTTGGCTCCACTTTCCCTCCTATTCCCCGCTAACAAACCCTGCTCTCCTCAGCTCACTGCATTCATCCTGTTTCTTGAGCGACTCCAACCTAACGCAAAACACTTTTGTAAGTTCAAGTCTAAAAGGCAGGGCAAGCTGAGCTCCAGCCATGGGACCATGGGAACACCCTGCTGCCATCCCTCCCCAAGTCCAGCCCACGCATGCTGCTGAGTTCAGTACCAGTAGAACCATATTGATATTGATATAAATCTTAGGTTTCACAACACTGTCAATCTAGCATCTCACCTGAGCACTGTAGCTCTCCTTTGAAGTTGGTGGGGTGGAAACTAGCACCCCATTTTAAGAACAAAGGAAGGTGCAGCTCAGAGCACTGAATGATTTTTCCCAGGCCCACCCCACCCCCTGCCCCCACCACCTCTCACCAGAATATGGCATCAGAACCTCAATGCCTCCTGCCACAATTACATAACCAAGAGAGCTAATGTTTATGGTCCATGCAGTGCAAAGCATCACTTCAGCCGGAAGGTAGAAAGGTAGTGGATGACCTTCTTTCACTGTTGGATTCCCAAGGATGTCCATCAAAATGCACTTCTTGGACACTTACCCTGGGCCCATCAAAGCAGTGAGACAAGATGAAACGGCGCGGAACAGAGAACATCACGTATGGCCTAAACTGGTAAGCAGATGGGACTCTCAGAGCTGTGGCAGCTCAAAGAAGGACCAAGGGGGGAGATGTAGAGCCGCACCGTCCAGCGTGGTGGCCACTAGCCACGTGTGACTGTGCAGCACTTAAAACGTGGCTGGCCCAAACTGAGGTGTGCTATAAGGGTAACGTACACCCCAGGCTTTAAAACCTTATCACAAAAATAAGATCACAAATCTATCGTATTAATAATCATTATATGGATTACATGTTGAAGTTGTAATGTTTTGGATATGTTGGCTTACATAAGTCATTAAAATTAATTCCACTTGTTTATTGTTACTTTTTAAATGTAACTACTAGAAAATTTAAAATTACGTAAGTGACTCACTCTGGATGGTGTTGGTTTGGAAGAATGATCAGCCATCAACTTGTTTTAGATGCCTAACGAAATGCTAAGCACTTTATGTGCATTTTCTTATTTAATCTTTGCATCATCTTCATGATTTCACTATTATTCCATCTGACAGATGAGGGAGCCATGGTTTAACAGACTTGCATCTATAGCTTTTAATATATAGCTTTTAAAACTATATGTAGCGTGATTGAAAGTGTCCACAATAAATTTTTTAATGGTGATCATCGATTATCAGGAAAATAAAATGTTTATATAATTTATTTTAAGTAAAGACATTAAGTAACTTGCCCATGGTCATCCAACTAACTGTGGAGACAGGACTGAAACCCTGGACCAATGACAACTCCAAGTTCATGTTCTTATTCTCGTAAGAATCCACAGAAGCAAAAAGGTTTTGGAGGGCATAGGCACTAACTCCCACTCACGTTAACTCTGTAACATCTGTGGAAGCTAGCCATCTAGCAGCTGCTTGAATACCTTTAGCAATGAGAAGCTCATTACCTAGACAGCAAGTTCCACTTTTGACTATCTGGTTATTAGGATTTTCCTCCATTAAATAAGGAGAAATCTGCCCATCCTAAGTTTGTCCTTGAGTTCTGAATCTTGCTAGAGGAGGTGGCTCACTTGAGCTGGGCAGAAAGGCTGGGCTGGCTTGCACTGGTCTCTCAGGAGAGACCTCAGGTGCGGGTCCAGCAAGTTCCTCACTGCTTCATGGGGTAGGGAGCCCCATCTTCTGACACCCCACTTTTTCCACCTCAACTGCCCAGCACTTCCTGTGGACTGACCCAGCTAAATCTTGCTTGCCTGGCACACACTGCCTCCAGATGTGGCTGTGAGGCCACAGCTGCAGCAAATGCCTGGATTTCCATTCAGGGCAAGGCCTCCCACCGTTGAAAGGGTAATTATCTGCCTGCTGCGCGGACAGGTTCCCATCTGGTGAGGACCGAACATGGTCTCTTCAGAAAAAGCAAGCTTTTGGCCTGGCTCTGACACATTCCCTCAGCTACTCTAAGGAGGAAAAATGAAACTGCTGGAGTAGGAGTTGGAGGGTAGGGAGGAGAGGCACAGAGGGGAGAAGAAGAGGAAGAATCTAGGGTGCTACTGAACTCCTTGTAATCTCACTCCCCTTTTTCCAGCATATGCTCCTCTGTAAAAATTCATGGGGCTGCCCTGCCAGCCAGAGCTTGCAAATATGCCCAGGTAGACAGAACCCCGAGGACAGCTAGGAAGTGCCAGCTGTTTGCTAGTGGATGAAAATCCAAGACAGAAAAACACACGGAGGGATCTGCAAATGGGATACCTCTTGATATTGTACCTTGGGGTTCTGCTGTCCCGGTCTAGCCTCCTGCCACCCACTGACATCTTCAGCCCCTCACCATGGCAACAGAGCTATGAACCCAGGATTATTAACAGCCAAGAGAAGTGGCATCTCCGACCTCATTGCCTCCAGTTTCACCATCGAAAAAATAATACAAGAAATGCCTTTTGGGAGTTTTAGTAACGGATCTGAGCCCATCACTTGATCCCCAGGTCTATTCTATCTCCTGAAGCTGTGGCAGGCCCCGTGAGGTCAAGGCTGCCGGCCAGCCATCTGCTAGCAACCTGGATCGCAGGTCGTTCCGAACAGTTAGCACAGCTAGCGTGGTTAAGCTCAAGTAAACCCGTAGAAGCAGTATTGATTGCCAGCCATGTCCCAGCTTTGTCCCCATCATGTGTCACAAATTTGGGAACATTTTAGAAATGTGGAAACTAGGCCTAGAAAAATGAAATGACAAGATCATCCAGCAAAAAAAAAAAAAAAAAAAAAAAAAAAAAAAAAAAAAAAAAAAAAAAAAAAAAAAAAAAAAAAAAAAAAAAAAAAAAAAAAAAAAAAAAACCCATGTAGAGAAGTTATCTGAACCCAGCTTTGTCCTGCTCTACAATCTATCCTTAAAAGAACCAACCAAAAATTTTAATACAGAACATTTCTAACATACACAAAGCACCATGAACTAGTACCATGAACTGCAACATACAAGCAAGTTATAATAACCATCAACACGGCTATTCTTGCTGGAGCTCTAAGCCCACCCCTCTCTTTTATCAGATTATTTGGAAGCAAACATTAGGTATCATGTCATTTCATCTGTAAATAGTTCAGCATGTATCCCTAAAAAATAAGGATGCTCAAAATCTGTACTCGTAGATCCTGCAAAATAATGACCCTTGGTGAGAGATTACCAAGAAAATGTCCAGAAAAATTGCAAAATTTACATCACCCCCAAAGGAGAAGGAAGCATTTCCTGACTGCCTGTGGCATTTCATCATAAAGTGGGGACAGTGTAGTCATTGCCTGCTCAGTCCAGGAATGCCCACCTGGCAGCCCAACCTCACGGGGACCTGCCCACCTGGCTGCACGGGCGCCCCTTTCCTGCCTGTTCCCTCTGAGTACCGTCTGCCTAAAGAAAACGTGACCTAACCAGTTCTTTCCCACTGTGCTGTCTTAGAACTTGTTTCCTGGGTGGCTGTTGTGTGCTCATGGAATAATGTTAACATTTACTCAACATGCCTACTATGTATCAGACACTGAGCTAGGGGTTTCTGTATGTACAAGGACACTAACACTTGATTTAAAAAAAAAAAAAATTATTATGCCCCGGCCAGGTGACTCAGTTCATTGGAGCATTGTCCCATACACCAAAAGGGTGCAGGTTCAAGTCCCATTCAGGGCACATACCTAGGTTGTAGGGTCAGTCCCTGCAAGGCAAGTGACAAACTGACATCTCTCTTCTCTCTCTCTCTCTCTCTCTCTCTCTCTCTCCTCCTTCCTTTCTCTCTAAAATCAATAAACATATCCTCAGGTGAGGATTTTTTAAAAGTTTAAAAATTTTATTGATTTTTGTTGTTTCCATTTCCATCTGGTTTGGAATTCCATCCGAAACTGGAATATTATGGACGGGACTCTACAGATTCTCTGCAGGTCCTGAATCCATCAGTCAGCTGCATAGCTGCATTCCTTGAGCATGTGTGTGTGTGTGTGTGTGTGTGTGTGTGTGTAAGCCACCCTGCAAGTCACCCCGGAGGGTACCAAGAATAGAATAGAATTCCTGCCTCATAATTCCAGCGGAAGAAATTCCTCTGTAGTCAGGTCTGCAAAGAGCAATCTCCTCCTGCCATGCCGCAGGGCTTGCAATTCTGTCCTAGGGAGCCTGGAATTCTGGTTGGGTGGACAAGACAAAGCTCACAAATAAGTAGACTTACAAGGCGAAACGACCAACTGCTACAGCACATGTAAGAATACCACGTCATGGGAGTTGTGAGCAATAACAGTGACATGTGAAGAGGGAAACCAGACACGTGTGGTGGGGGAAGTGGTGCGGGGCGGGGGAGGGGGGGCGGCAGTGGCCTGTTTCCCAGGAGCCTGCGCAGTTTGCTCTGCACGTCCTGTGCAACAGGCGATGGCGGCCACACGCTGAGCTCTAGTCTTGCGCCCCTTCTCACCGGGACACTGGTGATGGCCCTTACCGAGGGTAGCTGGCTTTGGTCCCGTCTACATTCTTCTTTCATCAGGCCAAGGTGTCCCCTAAGTGCTCTGTGTTCTCTGTCCCTTACTGTGGACCCTTCTTGCTGGCGGTGATGGCTCCCAGGGCTGGCTTGCTAACCCCAGCACGCTGGGTGAGGCTGCAGCTCTCTGCATCTCCGGCAGATGGGTTTGCTCATCGAGTCATCGGTTATCCGCACTGTGAGGATGGCAAGGGATGTGAAGCACTGTTGGGGGCAGGAGTTATACTTCCTGGGGTCAGGGCTGAAAACAGACTTGTAGTTAGGATATTTACAGGCAGAGGTGATGGGGAAGGGAACTGTGAGGAAAAAAGGGAGAGTTGGGACCAGAGCATATTCAGAGAACTCCAGCTGGAGGCTGGGTGGTGGTGGAGGACGAGGGGGTGGGGAGAATCGTGGAGGTGTCTGGAGAAGCAGGCTGAGGCATTTTGCGAAAACCTATAAAAACATGCTGAGGACCAACACAGGCGATGAGGAGCTAATGAAAGACCTGGCAGAATTGTCACCATACTTTAGGAATGTGTTAACCTGGCACAGCAAGTAATATGGAGTGTAATGGAGGGGGAGGTGGGGGCCAGGAGACCGCTCAAGGGCCCAGAGTATTATCCACACTTAATAACTGTCTGCTTACGTATCCAGCATCCCCTCTGGAATGTGGGTCTCTTCAAATAAGCTTTCTACTGGCTCTCAGCATCTTGAGGAATGGGCCCACCCTGCACTAATTTTTTGTTTTCCTAGTGCCTGACCTATAGTAGGTGCTCCATAAATATTTGTTGAAAAAAGAAAAAGAGAGTAAGGAAGAAGGGAGAGAAGGAGGACAGAATAAAAACCAAATACAATAGGCTGTGGAGATGGTTTGGGGGAGAAGGAATGAAGGCCCTTCAGCAGTGGTGGAGGTGGCAGCAATGGCAAGGTGGGAAGCCACACACGTGCCAATTAGGGACTTGGCAAGTGATTGGGCGTGGGAGGAAAGCAAGGACAGACTCGCTCTCCTAGTCTGCTTCAGACTAGAATCTAGGATGGCTGGGAGAACGATGGGGCCATTAATAGAAATAAAATAGGAGGAGAAGCAGGTTGGTGGGAAACGGATAATTTTCATTTTGGACATTTTGAAGTTCGGGTCCCGGCAGGTCCACCAAAAGCAGCTGTCCAGCCAGAAGCAGGACATGGGAGCTCAGGAAGGTCAGGGAGGCACTTGCGCTGAAAGTACATTCTGAAGAAGGCATGCGTCTGCAGAGAGGTCCTAGTGGCGAGCATGGGAATCTGTGAGATCAGCCAGCAGAGAAGAGGGGAAACAAGAGGCTGGAGGGCAGAGCCTTGAGGAACGCCAACACTTATGGGAATGGAACAAGAGAAAAGGAAAATTGAGGAAGTGCAGGGTCGGGAGGGCGAGGGCGAGGTTCAAGCAGGGGGAGGTGAGCAGCAGCAGGGCCAGATGCTTCAGAGGCCCAGTAGGAAGAGGTCTGAAAAACAGCCCACTGGATTCAGCGACAGGCGGTCACAAACGCCCTCCGAGGGCACAACAACTGTGATGCGCTGAGAGCCGGATCCAGATTGTGCCGGGTAAGAAAGGAGTGGGTGATGAGAGGCAGCAGGCAGCCTGCTGAAACATGCTTTGAAGGGTTTTGCAACCCTGGAAAGAAGAAAGGAAGGACCACGGCTTGAGGGGGAGGAAGGGTTGGGGGAAGATGGGTGGATTTTGGAATGAGTGAGATGAGGACAGATTTGTAGGCAGAAGAAAAGGAAACAGTGAGGTGGAAAAGGAAGGAGACAGGGGACACTGGAGAGCAGAGCAAGGTCCCAGAGAAGGAGGGGAAAACCAAGAGGGTACATTTTTTAAAAGTGTTCAGATCAAAGCTGTACTAAGCATGGAGTCCTTCCATTTGAAAAGCAGTGAAATGTAATCCACAAAGGATTTTTATATGCTTTACCTCATTTAATCTCTGTGATGGGCATCTGTTATTATTTCTGTGAAAACACAGAAGGTTAAATGACTCTCACTCAAGATCACACATCTAATAAACAGAAGAACTAGGGGTTAAGAAGTCAATCAACAAACGTTCATTGATTAAATGCCTTCTATGCCTACATGGTGTTAGGTGCCAAGATCCAAAAAAACGAGAAATGGCTCTTGCCCTCAAGAAGCTTACAACCCAGTGTACTGAGCTCCACGTTACTGGCAGATATGCTTCAGGACATAGATGTGCCCAGCAGACGTCACCAATCCAGACTGAGGAAGGAAGATGAGTTGGATCCAAGGGAGGCTTTCAAGAGGAGGTGATGTGGGGTTGAGTCTGGAAGGATAAACAGGAAAGAGCTAGATGAGAAGTGGGCAGCAAGAGGGAAGGCCTTCCCAGCAAAGGACATTGGTGAGCAAGAGCCGGGGGCCTTTGGGAACTGTGAGTGACTCACTCTGCTGGAACACATGGTAGGCGTGGCAAGGTACACAAGAGGCATGCACCAGGATGCGGGTGGGAGAGCCATGCACTTGCTCTGAGGAATCCTAATCGTGTCCTTAAGTGAAAGCACCAATGGAGGATTGTAAGCAGGGAAAGGTAGCATCAGATTTGCACTCTAGCACAATTACTCTGGAGGACCCCTGCAGGCAGTGTAGAGGATGGGGTAGAGGAGGATGTTATGGGAAGCAGGGAGCCGAGTTAGGATGCAAATGTAGTGGTTTAGACAAGAAGAGATGAGGGCCAGCCTGGACCAGCAGTAGCATTTATAATGGAATAGACAATGAACATGTAGTATACCGTATTTTTCAGACTATAAGACTCACCTTTTGACCACATTTTTTGCTTCAAAATTTTTTTTCCTACTGTCCTCCTCTAAAACCTAGTTGTGTCTTATGGTCCAAAAAATAGACGCACCTAGGTTTTAAAGGAGGAAAATAGGGGAAAAAAATTTGAAGCAAAAAATGTGGTCAAAAGGTGAGTCTTTTTGTCCGAAAAATACAGTAATATAACAATATAATATTACATTTATATTACATTATATGTGTATGTCAATATGTATATCTATGTATGTTTATGTCTGTATGTATGAATAAAAACTGGACAGCCTTAGAGGAAGAAGGAGATAAGGAAATAAGGAAACAGAAGGGTTAGGATGATTCCCAGGTTCTGGGTTGAACGGAGGCAGGAAGAGTAGATGTTGGTGGAGGTGGGAAGTTGCGTAGACAAAAAGAAGTTCAGAGCATACTGGGCTGAGAAGCGCACGGGACATCCAGATATGGGATCAGGAGCTGACCTGGGGATGCATCTTTGTAATATATGTAAGGTAGTAGTTGGAGCCAGGGGTGGAGGTGAGTGTTTGGAGGAGAAAATGGTCCCTCCCGCAGCCTTAAGGAGCACTGGCGTTTGAGAAGTAGGTAAAAAAAATACAAAACTGGAAAAATCAATGTTCATGCCGCCTATCCCTGCCAGAACCAGTAAGTAGAGACAAGGGTTGAATCTTCATGGGCGCTTTATTCTGATGGCGGGTGATCTGAGAAGATGGTGGGTTATGTACCTTAAAAAACTGTCCTGACGTCTCATGTCAAGCCGACCTTTTTTATGAGGAGAAGGAAAGGGTAGGTGAGGGGGTTGGAATTCAGGGGAGAAGGTTAATCAGATAAAAGCTGCGGTCTGGAAACTCTCCTAGCATCACAGTGATTCTTTGTCTGCATCCAGACATTCTCTCCCTGGAGCACAAGGGCTGAGATAGCCTCTTGATCGCTTGCAATCCTCCTGGGGCACAAAGGTTGAATTGCTGGTGGCCCTCCTGGAGTCAGGATAGGTCCCGTGCATGTATTCCAGTATTCCAGTTCCTGGAACCAGAGCTTTCTACATGCATCAATCACTAAGCCTATTAACTATAACTTAAAGCTAAAAAAAGTCCTAACTCTTGAGTTCCCTCCATCAAATAGACCTGAGAAGGAGGTGAGGAGAGGCCAGAGAGAGAAAAAAATGAGAAAACGATGCCTCAGAAAACTGAGATGAAGCAAGTCCCCTGAGAGGATGCTGGTGAGGGTAAGGAGAGTACTATTTTCACTTGTTTTCAGGGGGAGGACGGATGGTTACCTCCAGGCTGGTCAGAGAAGACTTTAGGAAATAGAAGGAAAGGGAGGAAAAAAGGACCTTTTAAGATGAGAAATGGAGAGAGAGTTGAGTCCGTCTCCTCTTTGCGGTGTTTCCTTGACTCTTGCTGCAATAATCAGTGCATTCATAAAAAATAAAGTATGTCATTGGACGAAATGCGGAGAATCAGATGTTCAAAGTGCGTCTATTATGTGCTTCAGACCCAGACGCGCTGGCAATGGAGACCATCCAATGTGATCCTGCTGTCCTTAAAAATGTCCCTTTGATAAACACTAAACTGTTCTGTCTTCCAGAAATGTTAATGAGGAAAATAAACAATAGGGTTATTTAGGAGCGTTTCAAAATTGAAGTGGAAACCATAAGAGAAAACGAGAAACAAAAATAATCCAAAACTGCATGAACATTGCAGACCTCAGCTGCCCTTTAAAATCCTTTTCTCTGCCTAACGTGACATAGCTCTTCTCCAGCCAAAGATGCCAATTTCACCTGCTAACAGGCAGCGAGTGCGTGTCCTGCTGAAAGGGCACTGAGAGGAGGGAGTAACATAAAGAGAAGCAATGCACATAAAGACCTGAGTGTTGGTTAGAGAAACTTTAAGACTGTTATTGAAAAAGAAGTGATACGGACTTGCATTTTAGATGCTATGATGAACCCAGGTAACCTGACTGACCCTGCTGCTGAACACAAATAAAAATTCTGGATAAAAAAATACTACAAGTATGTTCTTCTAAGTATGTGAATAAAAGTAACAAATATTCCGCCAAAACCAAAAGACAGTAGGAACCCAGAGAGAAAAGTAGAGCAATTTCCAATCCAGTTAGCGCTCAGTTTTCAAGGCCAGTAGGGCTGAGTCTGCTGGGGTTGTCCCGCATAGTCCCTGGTCAGGACACAGCCTGGGTTTCAGGTCCCCGGCTGGGCACATGAGAGGGGCAGCAGACTGTTTCTCTCCCTCCCTTCCCTTCTCTCTAAAAAGAAATAAATGAAATCTTTTTGTTAAAAAAGCCCCGACCGGTGTGGCTCACTTGGTGTGAGCGTCGTCCCACAAAGAGAAAGGTCGCCAATTTGATTCCCGGTCAGGGCACCTGCCTGGGTTGTGGGCCTGGTCCCCAGTGGGGGCGCAGTGTGTAGGCAGCCCATTGATGTTTCTCTCCCACATCAGTACTTCTCTTCCTCTCTTTCTCCCTCCCTCCCCCATCTTTAAAAATAAATAAATTCTTTAAAAAAAATTTTAAAGAGCTCCAAGGACAGGAGACAGGTGGAGTTTCTAACTGGATACCCTCCCAGACAGGTGAGGCCCAAAGAGCTCTATCTTTACTATTAGGCTATCTAGAAATAATTTAACCCCTTCACCTGGAGGGTCTGTGACCCAAAAGGGCTTTCTTGATTCTTAGTACCTCATGAAAGTAAAACAAAAAACAAAAAAAAAAAACAACTCCTGAAAATGTGTAGCCAAAAACTAGCCCTAACACAAGTTTGCAGCCCAGATTCATATTCCTTGCATCATTTGAAAAGCCTCCAGCACAGAATTTATTTATTTTTTATTTTATTTATTTTTAGAGAGGGGAAGGAACGGAGAAAGAGAAGGAGAGAAACACTGATGAGTTGCTTTTCATACTCATCCCAACTGGGACGGAACCAGCAACCCAGGCATGTACCCTGACCAGGAATCGAACCAGTGACCTTTCACTTTGTGGAAGGAAGCCCAACCAACTGAACCACACCAGTCAGGGCATGCAGAGAATTTAATTTAAAATGGTCCTAAGTGCCTGAAGTGCTGGAAGAAACAAATACAATTTTCTCTAATGAACCCATTTTTATCTCAGGGCTCCCCAAATTCCTGCAGATAAAGGTTTAAGAAATAAGTTCACAGTCCAAAAAAAAATCACAAAACCTAATAAAACGAGACACCATGAATAAGAGAAGCAGAAACACAGACAGCAAAATCAGATTTACAAAGACTTTAAATGTAGGAATTATCAGAAGCATGATATTTAGGGCTTTTAAAAATAAAAGGGAGTAAGTAATGTGAGTAAATAATAAGAGACTACAAAAATGATCAAGCAGTTTTTTAAAAAGAAATACAATCTGAAAGTAAAATCATAGTTAAAATTAAAAACTCACTGGTCTGATTTAAGAGCAGATTAGAAACACTGAAGAAGAATTAGCGAATGAGAAGACATCTGATGACATGATTCAGTTTACAGCACAAAGAGACAAAGAAATGGAAAATGAAAGGATATCCAAGGATCTGAATGAATTCTTTAAAAATTTTTTTTAAATATGTTTATTGATTTTAGAGAGAGAGGAAAGGAGGGAGAGAGAGAGAAAGAGAGACATTGATGTGAGAGAGAAACATCAGTTGGGTGACTCTCATATGCAGCTGGACCGTGGATAGAACCTACACCCTAGATATGTACCCTGACCAGGAATCGAACCTCTGACCTTTTGGTGTATGGGACTATGTTTCAGGCAACTGAGCCACATGGGCAAGGGCTCAATGAATTCATAATAGAAAATCACATTCCAACACATCATAATAAAACTGCAGAACACCAAAGACAGAGACCAGATTATAAAAGCAAAAAGAAAAGTCAGATAACTTCAAAGCTGCAACAATTAGACTGATAACTGATTTCTCAAGAGCAACAGCAGAAGTAGGAAGATAATGGGATAATACCTTCAAAGTGCTAAGAGGAAATTACCATCAATTTAGAATTTTATATCCCCTAAAAATATCTGTAAAGAACAAAGGTAAAAAAGAAGGAACTCAAACAAATAAAAACTGAAAGCATTTGCTGCCAAAGACCCTCTCCAAATGAGATTGCAAAATATGTACCGTAGGCAGAAGGAAAGTAATCCCAGAAAGAAGGAATGAAACAAGGGAAGGAGTGAAGAGTGATAAAAATGGCAAAATAATTAATTCAATATGGACTATTTCAGCTATCCACTATTGACAACCTTAAGCTACAATAACACTCTATGGCACTAAAATTAACAAGAGGGTGTCTGCTGCCATCGGGCCCCTGGCTCTGCAGTGCAGGTCCAGCCATGGCTCTGTGCTGTCCCATGGTCACAGACCCCAACAAGGGCCACACACTGGCCAGAACAGTGAGAAAGCCAAGGCACGGGGCAGCCTCAGAAGCCTCCTGGAGCACTTCAGGTTCCTGCAGGACATGGTCTGAGAGGTGTGCAGCTCTGTCCGAAATGAGCGGCGAGCCACGGAGCTGCTCCAGGTCTCCAAGGACAGCGGGCCCTCCAGTTCCAGAAAATGGTGACGACGCTTATCTGTGCCAAGAGGAAGCAAGAGAACTGAGTGACCCAGGAATAGATAATTCAGAAGGCGACTGTTGGGAACGAAAGTGTTTTAAGGTCCTTACAGGGTTTGGGGGGAGGCAAAAGGGTAATGATTTTCTTGTGACTTTGATGAGTTAAGTGTGCAGGATAAATTTTTAGATGGGACACTAAAAGCCTAGGAATAGAATATTTAGCTTCCAAACTAATAGAAGGGAAACAATGAAGTGATAAAAGTAATCAATCTGAAAGAAGCGAAGACAGCCCTGGCTGGCTAGTGTAGCTTAGTGGATTGAGCATGGGCTGCAAACCAAAGGGTCGCAAGTTCAATTCCCAGTCAGGGCACATGCCTGGGTTGCAGGGTCAGGGACCATGTGAGAGGCAACCGCACGTTGACATTTCTCTCCCTTTCTTTCTCCCTCCATTCCCCTTTAAAAATAAATATTAAAAAAAGAGGGAAAAAGAAAAATAAGCATAAACAACTAAAATCTCAGTAACTGCATTAAAATGTACTTGAAAGCAAAAATGTATTATTAAGTATGAAGATATCCCTTTATAATAAAAATACTGCAAAACTGATGGACCAAAAGGAAAACTTAAAATCCAATCATATAATGGTAAATAGCAATACCCTCAAGTGATCAATGAACCAGTCAGGCAAAAAAAAATCAGTAAGGATTTATGAAATTTGAATAGCACAATTACTAAGCTTAATCTAATGGACACATGTAGAACAACACCAAAGCAACATTCCAAAAGCTTACAAGGACAGCATGAAAAAGGAGAATTATATACCAAGTTCACCATGCCCATCAATGCAAATATCATAAGGCAGCTATTAGCAAACTGAATTCATCAATGTTTAAAAGGCTAATACATTATTACCAAGTTAGATTTACCCCAAGAATGCCTTGTAGATTTAATATTAAGAAATCAATTAATTATTCTTTTTTTTTTTTTTTCTTTTTTAACCCTGGTCCTGGCAGGTGTGGCTCAGTGGGTCGAGCACTGGCCTGTGAACCATAAGTTTGCCAGTTCAATTCCCATCCAGGGCACACGCCTAGGCTGTGGGCCAGATCCCCTGCTGGGGGCCTGCTAGAGGCAACTAATTGATGTTTCTCTCACACATTGATGTTTCTCTCCCTCCCCCTCCGTCCCCCCTCCACTCTCTCTAAAAATAAGTAAATAATATCTTTGAAAAAGAGAAGAGAGAGGAAAGGGAGGGAGAAAGAGGGAGAGGAACATCAATGTGTGGTAGACTCTCGCATGGTCCCCACTGGGGACCCGGCCCACAACCCAGGCACGTGCCCTGACTGGGAACAGAACCAGTGACCCTTTGGTTCTCAACCTGAGCTCAATCCACTGAGCCACACCAGCCAGCACTATAAATAAAATCTTTTTTTTTTTTCAACAACAATAAAATAATTTTTTTAATTGTTGTTCTTATACAGTGTTCTGTTTTCTACTCCCATCCCGTCCCTCCGCCCCAGCCCTCCCCAGCTCCCTTCCATTTCCACCCCCAATTATTCATTTTCTTAGCCATGGTAAGTAACATGTGTTTTGGTAGGAAAATGTCTTTATATTCAGGAACAGCATGTCAAAGTACTTTATGAGTGGTGTGTCATATATGCAAATGGTTAAGAAAAGATACATATGTATAATATATATGATACATAATAAAGCAAAAATAGTACAATGTTAATAATTTTTGTACCTAAGTCATAGGTGTGTACATTTTACTATTTAATATTAGTAATTAAAAATAGTAAAATGTTATTCCCCCCTCTCTCTTAAACTAAATAAATAAAATCTTTTTTTAAATGTTTAAAATGGTGTTTCATGTGCAGTTGGCAACTACAAAAAAATGGTTAATACAAAATTCCAGATAATAGTCAGCTCCGGGCTGAAGAAAGGGGAAGCAATTGGAGAGGTGCTCAAATGGGTCTCTGCACAATGTTCTTCCTTGGCCTGGTAATAGCTTCGTGAGTGTTCATTTTACTGTTATTTTTAAAAATGAAGCATATGTACGAGTTATTCTCATGGATGATGCTGTATGCATGCTATATTTCTCTTAACATTTTAAGCACACACATACATATATTAGGACTATAAACATACATGGTAAAACTATAATGAAAAGCAAGGGAATTTCTGAACACAAATTCAGAATAATCATTACCTCTGAAGGAACAGGGAAGGAAGAGGGTCTGGGAGGGGGCCCCGGCCACCTCAGAGGCCGTGATGATGGGTTTTTTCCCTTCTTAAAACTGAGTGCTGCATATACGTGGGAGTCCATTACCACACTTACATTTACATTTATTTCTAGTATGTATTTTGCAAATATTCTTTTTATTAACTCCATATTTAATAAATGTAAGTGAAAAGAAAACTCTAACAATACACTTTTTAAAGTGTTTGGCTGTATTCGTAAATCTGGCACGGCGTCAAACACTGAGAACAGCTACTTAATTAGACTCGTCCAGGCTGCGTCTTTCCTGCTACCTCGTGGCCGCAATGGTCTGAAAAGGCACTTGTGACGTGATGAACAGACAACTTTAGTGCATAATAAACCATAGCTGTCCTTTATGCAAGTGAGTAAAAGGAGAATGTGCCCTCCTTTGGGGTGTATTAAAGTTCTGCCGCAGTTCCTCCAGTCCCGCCGTACAGGGTAGAAATGGGGCCACTATGTCCTCTGGCTGCACTCAGCCCATTAGCTTCCTTTGCCTTTTCCCAGCATCGATTCAGGAATAAGACATAAAATACAACCAACTAAATGATCCTGTCATATTTGACAAAGGAAACATTTTTCTAGGATAAAGTACTAAGTATCTCTACTGTTAGAACAGAAAGTAAACAGAGCTTATCACGGGGGATCAGAGGCCCTCAGTATCAAAGGACCTCAAATTTAGATCCTTGGCCTCATCTCCGAACGAAAAACACTAGCAAAGTCACGTAAACAAGACTCAATGAAGACATCTGCTCTGCAGCTTTAAGCATATGTCCCAATACCAGACCACACTTTCTGTATTGCCCTGCAAGTTAATATTTGTTGTAAGTCCTATCATTATTTGTGATCAGTGATTATATTGCAATGTATTTCTTAGTCCGGCATGGTAATATTTTAAGTATAAATATTTAAAAATTTATCACTAGTTTTATAACACTGCTTGGATGTTTATTCTGTAACAAATCAGGAACTTTTAAAAGCTAAGGTTGCCAGACTGAGCAAAGAAAAATGCAGGACACCTATTTAAATTTAAATTTCAAACAAATAATTTTTTAGCGTATGCCCCTGCAAAATTTTGGACATACTTGCACTAAAAAAAGGGGGGTGGGTTGTTTACCCGAAATGAAAATTTAAATGGGTGGCCTGTATTTTATTTGGTAGCCCTAGTAATGGAAATAGCCAGCTTGTCCACCTCTGTGTTCTCCCAGAGTGGGTGGAAAAAGGAAGCATGGCTTGTCGGGTGTCTGCTGTGTATGAGACAAGAGTGTGACAAATGTGGTATCGTTTACGCCTTGAAGCAAGCCTATGGGGTATAAATTATCACTGCACTTGACCGTGAACACAAAGCTTGAGTAATTTATTCAAGGTGTGACAGCAGAGATGAAATGAAGAACCAAATTCAGGCTTGCTTCCCCAAACTTGTACTTTTCCCCAGCAGCGCGCATCCCCATCAGAAAGCTTTCAGATGGTCTCTTTAAAACAAAGGCTTCAATAAAAATAGGGGAAGAGTTCTGGAAATATTTCAAAGGCTATTCTATCATAACTTAATATTCTATACGAAATATTATATTTTCATATCTAATTAAATTTGTTTGCCTTGAGTGTAATGTGATTGTAAGTGAAATTTGCATAACCAGACACGTTTCAAAGAATTTATTTGATTGAAGAGTTTTGCCTTAGGAAGTTCGGGTAATCTCTTTGGATTTACAGTTTCTTCAGTAAACCGAGGGTGTTCTGTGACAGCTAAAGTGCTTTCCAGTTCTCTCTATGGTTAAGGGTTTCCACACCTCAAGAGAGAAAACGTATTTAATGTTATACAGCTCTCTGCTGCCACCTGCTGGAAAAATTACAGCGCCTATTTCTGCTTGACAAGCGTTCTTTTAGTAACCACACTTAATCCCCTTGATCCTTAGGTTTGTTTGCTTAGTAATTCCAGTCAATTAATAAGAATTATAGTTTTCGGAGTTTTCCCAGTTTCAGTGTTTTCAATTTGTAAAGAATTCCAAATGAGTCAAGCCTCAACTTTGACTTTCTGGAAATTAATTTCTTCACAGTTTACCCCATAGGAGAGTATTAGTCATACTTGTCCCGTGGTTTGTAATGACTGTCCTGCCAAATCTTCTCGTACAGAATTTGCTTTCATTGCTATTAGGGCCGCGTTCATGAGGTCTGATAAGAAGTATTTAATAGAACAAAAGAATTTTTTTCTTAAGGTATCTTTTGAAGATTTCTGAAACATTTCATTTTTGTGTTTTGAGAAGAATATAATGCCTGTGCACTTTCACACAGACACACACAAACTGATACGCATGCACATATTTTTTTAAAAATCTGATTGCTTTATGTCTAGAAAATCTAGTTTTTTTTTAAGGGTGTACTTACTTTTATTTTTAGAGAGAGGAGAAGGGAAAGAGAAAGAGAGGAAGAGATAAATCAATGTGTGGTTGCTTCTCATGTACCCCTGGCTCAGGACCTGGCCCACAACCTAGGCGTGTGCCCTGAGTGGGAATTGAACCAGCAACCCTTTGGTTTGCAGGCCAGTGCTCAATCCACTGAGCCAGGGCAGAAAGTCTAGATTTTTAATTAGAAAAAATTTTTCCTAAATTAAAGGCTAAGTGCTGGCCTTAATTTTTTTACATATCGACTTTATTTTTTAGAGCAGTTTTAGGTTCACAGCAAAATTGAGTGGAAGGTATAGAGATTTTTTGCTCCCTGCCCCCAACATGCACAACCTCCCCCCACATCAACATACTCCACAGAGTGGTATGTTCGTTAAAATTGATGTGTGTAAACCCATCATTAGCCCCCAAAGTCTGTAGTTTACATTAGGGTTCACTTTTGGTGTTGTACATTCTATGGGTTTTGACAAATGTATAATGAGATATATCCAGCATTATAGTATCATACAGAATTATTTCACTGCCCGAAAAATCCTCTGTGTTCTGCCTGTGTTCTGCCTATTCATCCCTCCCTCCTCCAAAGTCCCTGGCAACCACTGATCTTTTTACTGTCTCCATAGTTTTGCCTCTTCCACATGTAGTTGGAATCAGAACTGTATGTAGCCTTTTCAGATTGGCTTCTTTCACTTGGTAATATGCACTTAAAATTCCATGTCTTTTCATGGCTTAATAGTTCATTTCTTGTTAGCACTGAATAATATTCATCTGGATGTACCACAGTTTATTAATCTAATCACTTACTGGCAGACATCTTGGTTGCTTCCGAGTTTTGGCAATCGTGAATAAAGCTGCTATAAACATCCATGTGCAGGTAATTGTGTGGACGTTAGTTTTCAACTCCTTTGGGTAAATGTTTTGTAAGAAATATCCAAACTGTCTTCCAAAGTGCCTGTACTATTTTGCATTTTCACCAGCAATGAATGACAGCTCCTATTGCTCCACATCCTCACCAGCATTTGCTATTATCAGTGTTTTGGATTTGGGCCCTTCTAATAGGTGTGTAATGAGATCTCATTGTTGTTTAAATTTGCAATTCCCTGATGACATATTATGTGGGGCATCTTTTCATATGCTTATTTGCCATCTGTGTATCTCCTTCGGTGAGGTATCCGTTCAGGTCTTTTGCTCGTTGTTTGTTCATTTTCTTAGCGTTGAGTTTTAAGAGTACTTTGTATATTTTAAATTACAGCTCTTCATCAGGTGTTTCTGGCAAGGATTTGCTCCCAGTCTGTAGCCCATTGGCCTTAATTTTAAAAACAATTAAAACCATTTTCCAGAGTTCCCATCATAATGCTAAAGGTGAAGCCCAAATAATTCATCCATAAAATATAAAATATGGTATTAAATGTATTGCTAGTTGGGGTTGAGCTGGCTTTAGAGGGTGGAAGCCAAAGGCCATTTCCTTTGTGTCTGAATCCGTATTACCTCGGGGTTTTCTCGTCGAGCTGCCTGGAGCTCGATACCGTCTAAGGGTTCATAAAATCAGAATCCCAAACCATTCTGAACACTAGTCTTGGGGGAGGGCTTCTTCTAAAAAAGATTGTGAAAGGAGATAATACCCACTCACAGCTGTGCTATTTGCTCCTTCCGCGTCATCATATCCCAGCAGAGCTATGAACTGGCTTAAACAGTTGAGTACATTTATTTATTACCATCTTTCAGTTTATGATGATACTCATTTAAAAATATCCAAAACTACTTTCCAACACTCCTCTGTCTCTTCCATTTGTGGTGTAGTAATATACGATAGTGCATATTTTTAATATTTTCTCTAATAACACAAATAATATGGGCTCCTTACAGCTTGGAAAATATGGAAATGCACCAAAGAAGAAAAAACTTACTTAAATCTCCCTAATATTGCCATGCAAAAATAACTATGGCCAACATATTAATAGTGTCATTCCTTCTAGTATATGATATGCTTCTATATACATTTTTCTTCTTAAAATAGTATAATACTGTACATACTATTTCATTATAGACTTCTTAATACAGAACTTTTTCAGGCAAAATTTGACATGACCTAAATGTAATTACTGAAACTGGCTTCATGCCAGGATGCTGGAGTTGAAAACACTGGGAAAGACCTTAACTCCTTGGACTTTGGTTTCCTTGTTTGAAAAGTGAAGAATTTCTTGCTATTATCCTGCAAAGCCTATTTTTTTTTTTGGATCAAATCTTGACACCATGTTACATCCTAGGGACTCTATGTAACAACCCCTAGTTTCACATACCCTTTTAATTTTCTTGTTAGTATATATTTTCCCAACTGCTCTATGCAAATCATTTGAATCTCCCCCATTATTTTTGCTAGCAATTTTTGTGATTCAGCTGACTAGTCTTATACTATGTGGGTACCTAGCATTTTGTTGACTAGAATGTGGAGTGGGTCCCCAAAGCATTAGTACATAGAGCCCACAGGGCTTCTAAAATGGCCCCCTTTGAGGCTGTCTGTGCCTACCTCTCCCTGGTCTCCAGGCCGCCACTCTACTTGCTTACTAAACTCAGCCAGCCAGCCTTGCAAGTTCCTTGACTGTACATACCAAAATCTTCCCCGCTGTTCCCTCCCCCTGCTCCCCAATCCTTATCCTTCCCATCTACTAGTTTTCAAATCAAATGTGACTTCCTCAGAGGCACCTTCCAGACCTGTCTATTTAAAGTAGGCACAGGTGCCCACCCTTACCTTCTCATTTTCTGTTACCTCATTTCCTCCATAGCATTGCTGTCTAGCTGCAGTTTATTTTGTCTGTTTATTCTATCTTGCCCATTAAAATAACAAACTCCATTAAGGCAGGAAACTTTGTGGGTCCTGTTTTCCGTTGTATCCTTAGGACCTACCCCAGTGACTGGCGCAGAGCAGGCTTCAACAAATTGCTACTGAATGAGTGAATAAATTAATGAGAAGTTAATGTTCAAGGGAGGAGCGCCAACCTAGAAAGATTTGTCTTGGACTCCATCTTGCGAGGCTGGAGGCCCTCAACTTTCTTTGATTCCAGGCATCCAGACAGGTTTCAAAGGGAATCTTTAGAGCTGTTTTCCAACAGAAGTTTTGATGAAAGCTCTTGTAACTTATCCTATCGGGGGTGGGGGGGTGGGGAAAATAAAAAATAGACTCAAAATTAGGTTCAAAAGAACAGGAAGTGGTTCAGAGCAGATGTGAGGCTCACTTGATTGGGGCTCTTCCTTTGTACCCGCCCCCATTCTCCTGGCTCCACCCCTTCCTGTCTCCGGCTTGGAGCTAAGGGTGGCTTTTGGCCTCGGGCTCCAAGGATCTCATCATTGTTAATTATTCATGATGGAGGAGGGCACTATGGGAGCCCGCGTTTATTATTCATGAGGGGGCGGGGCCTCCCTCCCGCTGGGGCTCCTGGGAGGATTCTAAAATCTTCTCGAGGCCTCTGGGGCTCCTGGGAGGCTGGAGCGCCGCTCCGGAGCGGAGCAGAGCCGGACCTTCTCTCTTCCCGGAGGGAAAATCTTGAGGAGACTTTTTTGTTTTGTAAACATTAAGAAACTTGAGGATGGTGGGGCAAAACGACTAGATCCCATCTTCCTGTGATCCTTTAACCGGAAAACTGTCAAAATCTGTGGTAAAAAGAGATTTGTTTCCCCAATATTTTCTTGAAATAGTTTCAACTTCTGATGGAGTGAAGGGGTAAAAAATGCATCCCAGGGTGGTTTGAGTCTCCTGTCGGCCAGTTTCTCTGCTATGCCCTCCCTAGGTTACCTCTTCGGGGATGTTTTGAAGTAACACCCGAGCAGATGGGATGGGTCTCCTCAAAAGGGTTTTCTTAAAAGTTCAAACAAAATCGAAATCCCGGTGAGTTGCTGGCGGACGGTTTTTTCCGGAAAGGGGGGGTACAAGTTCACCCAAGAGGGCGCTCGAAGTCTTTCCCAAATAGTCAAAAGTGACTGGGAGGGACCCGGGGCGTGAAAACCCTGTAATTCTGTAATTTTGGTCGGTGATTATCGTTCTCCAGAGTGGTGAGGGGAAACCAATAATTTGGGTTTACACCTTTAAATTTCTCAGAAAAAAGTCTGCTAGCTCCCCCAAAACGTTCAGGTCTGAGAGGAAAATGTAAAATCATAAAAAGAGGCTTTCCTTTAGGAGAACCTGGGCTTTGTGTCTTAACCCTCCCGGAGGTTTGAATTCAATGTATTATTTTTCCCTGGTCACCACGCTGGAGTCCCCTGGGCAGCAGGGGCCCCGGGTCCCAAGGAGCCCGCACGGTCCTCAGAGGAGGGAGTCCTGGGCCAGATTTGTGTTTGATCACAATGATAATGCTTTAAAATGCCTGCTGGGGGGGGGACCCCAACAACTTTATGGATTAGATAAATTAAGATTCTTCCATTTGTTGGAATTATATGCAGCCCTGAAAATACATGACTTCTAGAAGCGTATGTTAGCAATGAAAGAGATTTCAGTTGTGACTGTAATTGAAAAAGGTTACAAAATACTGTGGCAGGTATCCCCCCCACTCCCCCCCCCTTTTTTTATTGTTAAAAAGAAATATAAACATGAAATTCTGGCTTGCTATAAACCAAAGAGTTTACAGGCAAATTTAATCTTTGTTTTGTTTTTGCTGTATTTTGTACACATTTTGACAAGGCACATGTTAGTATAAGTTCAATGATTATTTTTAAAGTATCTGCTCATTTAAATGGCCGTTGAATGCTGAAGCAAAGTGCCAGGGTATGCATGGTCTTAGGGGACGTTTTTCACTAAGCACCAAATTTCTGGGCCATGTGTTTAAGTATGTAACTGATTTTAAGTTGCTATAAGTTGATATGTAACCTTTTAGGATAAATACGTAACAATGTGATTTTAGCAATTTCCTGACACAGGAGAAAATGCATTTTGGTCAAATACACTTGTAACTCCGAAATGAAACATCTCAGCTGTTACTTCGTAAAGGAGGAGCTTCAGCGGGGAGTTGTGGTTACCCACTCGCGCTCGTGCATTACGTGTACATTGCACGTGCACGTTCATACACAAGGACAGATGGTGTTTTCTGGGTTGGGGCCGTAGTGACAATGTCACGTGTCTGACGAACAGCTTTTTTTTTTTTTTTTAGTTACTGTTTAGTATAAGCAAATTATCAGTGGCTTTAGTAAGTTTTCTCTAGGAAATGTTCATTTTGAAATCAAATTATGGAAGCCCTACCTGAAACTTGTCAGTAACTATTATTATGCAAAGGTGAAATTGAGGGAAATTTATTGTTTATTTATTTACTTGAGTCTTACTGATTTGATAAGTCATTTCACTCTTGAAGTCTCTAAAACGAAAGCTTCTATTTTTTATCCTTTTGTTTTTATTGTTTCTGACAAAAGATGTCAGTGTTTAGTTTTAGGGAAATAGAAAAACATTACTACAAAATTTTAAAGCTACATTGAATGTGTTGAATTTGTTATATTGGTTTCTTTTGTAGAATTTTTTCTGTATGTAAAATTTTTGCATATTTCTTTTCTTAGATTGTATTTTACCCAAATACATTCTTATTTTCTACTAAAACTCTTAATCTATCTAGAATATTTGGCTAAAAAGGAAAATATTTTTAAATATTTCATATCATGCTGAGATGAATAATAGATTACCGGTAGGAACTCTATAAATTGGACACCATATTAAAAGTTTTGTAAATATAGAGCAACAACTATTTCCCGTGAAAATATCAACCTCTTCATCAAAAACAAACCACAACAACAACAAAAACATCTCTTCATCACTATAATGTCCTTTTTTTTTTTTTTTTTTTGTCTCTTGTACTTTTGTTTTTCTAACCAGGATAAATTCACAAGATAAGAAAAAGGATGGCATCTAGCATAAATACCAGTTTCACTTTGATTCCCAACCAGAAATACAGACGTAGTAGTCGTCGGTCCAGCTGTGTTTCCAGCACCCTCTACTCAGATTCTCAGCCCTTATCAACTCTTGGAGATTTTAGAGCCTTGCCATTGGAAGTATTCCAAATAATCTTAAAATATTTGTCAGGTGAGGTTTGGGGACCATGAGCAGACTACGTAGACACTCAAATATTCTTATTTTTCCCAAGAACTAGTTTGTCATCTTTGGCCCCGCTAGAATTAATAGTGTTCATGTTACGTTTATTTTATAAAGCTTTATTGTTGTTAGGTAAGGGATACAATGAAAAAGGAGAATACTCAAACTCTTTAAGCATGCTTCTCATTATAGTGACATGGTAGTTTGACTGTTACATCCCAAAATATTTCTAATTTATTGAGCGCTGGATTTAAAACAATTTTAGATTTCCCTCTTTATTTTTACTATTCTTTAGTATCATTAATGAGCTAACATAAGTTTTTACATTGTCCTAACAGCGACATTTTTGCACTTAAGCCACTCACACATATGTATGTACTTTGCCTTTGGTAGTGAAGGATATCAGCATACTAAGCATGGTGTCCAAAACATTCAGCCAGCACATTGTTAATTATATCTCCACCGCATCAGGAAGCAAAAGGCTTCTACTACAGGACTTTCATAACCTTGAGCTGCCTGGCGAGGGACAAGACTCTGCTATACTGGAACACTACAGATCTCTAGGTAATTTATGAAGTAAGAATTGTTTCCCGGGTGGCGCACTTGTTCACTTTAGTGGGGAGGGCTAGGGCGGTGGGCTGGGATGGGAGTAAAGGACAGAAAACTGTACAAGAACAACAATTAAAATAAAATTTTAAAAAATTGTAACAAGTAAAGAACCATACTTAATTAAGGGGATTTTATCATACAATTCTGTAAGACTCATGGGAAATATTTTCTAATATATTTCTATGATTGTTTTACTCTTCAGTGTGAGGACTTTCCCTTAACAACATTTCCTTTCACTTAAATTTAAAGATGAGAGAATGCAATTTAATGTAAAAAGTGTGAGCCTTGTGATGTCATGTGGATACAATGTCACCTGTGCTTATTTTCTAGGTGGCTCACCAGTTTAGGAAATTGATGTATTTTCTGTGAATCTGATGAGTTGTAGCTTGATACCTCTTTTCCCTTTCAACCATAACCTGGGCCTTAACATAGACATTTAAACACATTATTGCGGAAGATTATTTCTTCTTTTATCAGAAAGTGTTTTTTAAAGCACTGTATACGTTTACTAATAAATCATTATGTTCTGATTAAATTAACCTTATTAAAGGAAATTTCTATGATCTTTTCCCTTGATTTGTATTCATCTTTCACCCCTTTTATTGATTTTATTCTCCCTAAGAGTGCTGAAATAAAATTCTAATTTTGACTTGACTAATGACACCAATTAAATTAGAAATCAACTTATAATTAAACAAAGCATGACAATAAAACCAAATATCAAAAGTGATGTTGAAATTTAAATAAAACCATACAAAGTTAACTAACTTTTATCTTTTAGTAGCCAAAGAATGCCTAGCTTTAAGATAATAAAATAAGACTATATGGATGTGTAAATATGTAGACCGTATTGACAAGTATATTTTATAAGACTAAATTAAAGGTATATACTTTGATTATAATGTTATTGGCTTCAGTATTTAATTAGGCTTAGTAAAGTCTGTAGCAGAATATGCAATTACTTTTTGCTACTTGTTATTGTAAATATTTTTTTTGCACACATCATTAGGTGCAGAGGAAATGGTGGTTGATTGCGTAAAAGTGCTTATTCTTTGGTTTTGATCTGAAAGAATTTCTTCCTGACCAAGTCTGTTGCTTAAACAAACAAAAAAAGCCTTAAGACAATTATATGGATAAGTCAGTTAAAAATACAAATGTGTATTGATCTTAATAGCTAGCTTTTTAAAACAGATTTATTCATGCAATGATTTCAACCTTACATTTAATTTTGATGCAGACACCTGGCTTATGACTGATTCTTTTGGTAAATGTTTGATGTACTTACCATTTTCTCCTGTTGCTATTCCTGTCTGATCTGTTCTTATTTTCAGACATTAAAATAACATTTTCAGAATCCTGCTCTTTGAGTATTATAAATTTTAATTTGCTTCTTCATGCAAAAACAGAGCAGATGGCTAGTGTGGAAAGAACATTACATCTGACTCTATTTTAGTAAAAAGAAATTAAAGAAGTTCATCTCTAAAGGGTATCGCAGAGCACCTGTGTTAAAAAAAAAAAAAAAAGTCAGCCAGTATTGGTTTTTATGTTAAATTGCAACCCTTAAAAATAGGAGTTTTACATTAGAAAAGGCAACCAACATACAATTATAGCTTACAATTCCCCAGCTATGACATGCCATGGGACTGGATGCCAAAGCACGAAAGGAAAAGAACTCAGCCTAAAATCTGAACACTGAAAATGTGTTTTTATGTACAAAAATAGGGAGGGTTTATGTTTAAGACTTAATTCTGGTCATATGTTACCCAAACATAACAACTTCCAAAAATAAATTAGATTCCCATATGTTCTATAGAAGTATATAATGTAGTATTTCTATTATGTTAAAAAGTAAATGTAGAGAAGATGAAAACTGAAGAAAGTAATGATATGCAGGTATGTATATTCCTGCCATATATCTTACTTCTAATTTGAGGATGTTTGCCCTCATGGGAATGTTAACAAAGTATTGCCATTTTAGGAGAACAGACCATTTAAAGTTAGAGGAAACAAATCATTCACTTCCTGTCACTGTAGTTGAAATTACATATCTCACTGGGAAATGGAAGGGATTTTGTTTCTTTTTTAAATATCTGAACACAAAATTCTATACATTCTTATCATACAACCTCCATAAAAGGATATATTTGTAGAAAGAAATAGATAATTAATCCAAACTGGACATTTCCTGTGAGCGAAAATGACTTAAAATCTCTGGAACTTTAAAGACTTGCGACTTAAAATGTTTTTTTATTTTCTGAAAAGAATACAAAATCTCTTTTCCCATTCTTTAACAATTCAAAACATTTTTCTTTGTGGACATGAGATTAATTTCAAGAGATACTGAAATATGTTTTCCATGGAATAAAGGTAATATAAAATTTCCCTAGTGTATTTAATGTCTTGTTATTGTATCTTTTTAAATCTAAATAATTTAAAACTTTCATATCTGTCCTGTAGTATCAATTCTGCAATATTTTATAAAATTTTATGTCGGTGCCTCTTAGGTAAACATCAGAGCCACTTGGTTGTCAACACATAAATGTTTTACACCCTTCCTCCCAAACTTTCTCTTACAACAAACCACGTCAGCTCACAGTCCACTACAGCGTACCATACTTGACTTTCAGGAAACATTATGCTTTATAGATATTTTTTAACTGATTGCATTGTCACCTTTTTTTCATGTTGTTGTTTTTGTTTTTTTCTTACTTTCTCAGGATTACTATTTAAAAGATGTACATTGCTGCTACCCACAAAGGAAAGACTAAAGTACATTCATAGGATACTCGCAGAAGTAAGATCATACTTCTTTTTTTTTTTAATTTATTGATTTTTTTTGGGGGGGAGAGACAGAAACATTGATTTGATGTTTCACTTATTTATGCATTCATTGGTTTATTCTTGTATGTGACCTGACTGAGGATTGAATAGGCAACCTTGGCATACTTTTGAATTAGTTCACAATCTTGATTGCCAGTGAAGATATTTTATCATTGTTTTATACTAATTTAAAATCTATCCTTAATTAGTAGAACTTCATGAATTAGTATTAAACCAATCAATGATAATTTAATATTTTACCAAGTACTCAAAGATTATAAAACACCAAAATGTAGTATATTTACTACATTTACTTTACTTATTATAAAATAATTTTATATATAACTAAGTACAGTACATCATTTAAGTTTATTAGGTTTATTTGAGTATAAAAGTACTTTTACCCCACATGGGAATCATGATGATGTTTTAAAGTAGTGATTTAGATGTTTTATTAAAATGAAATAATTTCTTTAAAAAATGAAATAATTTCTGAATGTTAAAATCTTACTGTTTAAATATACAAAAACATCAGAAAATATTTTAATATATAAAATGACAACCCTTTTATGGTAATTTATGAGTTGGATATGTATATCAATGTGTTGGGCATATGGGAAAAAATGAGTTTTACTGTACAAACCCAAATATGCATGCAATGCTGATGGCTCAGTTCTACAATCAGTAGTATGCAGACTATTTCTGAAGCACTGGCTTTTTTCATCTCAATATTTGCATTGAATTCAGGTCTATATTATTGCAGCAGCTTCCCAGATGATCTTCCTGCCATCCAATTTCTTCTGTCCCCAACACATTCTGCACACTGAATCAAGATTATTCTTCCTAAAGCATCACTTCCATCAAGTTAATTTTCTTGCTTAAAAGTCTTTCAGCAGCTACTCAATTCAGCAAGACAAATTCCAAAGGCCATAGCTGGTATTTGAGGTTCTCCCTAACAATGCAACTGTACTTGCTATTACTTTGAACCTAGTTAAGTTGGTTATATCTTTCTTCCCAAATAAACTGTTTTATTCCTACCCCTATACAATTTTGCCCTTATGGTTTCCCTCACCAATCCTTTTGTTATATATTTGAATCCTACTTTAAGACATTGCTTGTTTCACATCCTTCATAAGCTTTTAAAATCATTCCCAAATTTATAATTTCCCTGCTTTTATAGTGTCTGGTATCGTATTTTTCAGTCATTTTATCATTTATATATATTCTAACTTGAATTATCAAAATAACTTCACATGTGTGTATCTTATTCTCCTAAATAAATTGTGAGTTCCTTGCCCTGACTGGTGTGGCTCAGTGGATTGAGCACCAGCCTGTGAACCAAAGGGTCACCAGTTTGATTCCCAGTCAGGGCACATGCCTGGGTTGTGCGTCTGGTCCCTGGTGGTGGGTGTGCAAGAGGAAACCACACATTGATGTTTCTCTTCCTCTCTTTATCCCCCCTTCCCCTCTGTCTAAAAATAAATAAATAAAATCTTAAAAAATAAATAAAATAAATTGTGAGCTCCTTGAAGGCAGTCTTTGGGTTTTGGGGTTTTTTTTTTGTGTTTTTTTTTTTAATGAAGATTTTATGTTATTGCTTCTCAGCCTTTTGTCTAAGATCAAGTGTAAAGATTTTATTTATTCTCAGAGAGAGGGTAAGGGAGGGAGGAAGAGGAGAGAAACATCCACAAGTGAGAGAAACGATGACTAGTTGCCTTTTACACGCCCCTAACTGGGGACTTGTCCTGCAACCCAGGCACGTGCTATGATTGGGAACCCAACAGGAGGAGGGCCTGCTTTTTATCTTTTGTAATCCCTACCTATATAACAATGCTAATCAGTTATTTAACATTTTAGTTACTTTTAGTTAAGACTGAAAAAATGCTTACATAGTTCCATTAAATTTGAACGTCAAATCGTTTTACAGTTCCACTGAAAAGGATGAATTAATAGTTGTTCTCTTTACAGGTTTCCTGTTTTAAATTCAATGGCTGTGCAGTTCCTATGCAATGCTTAGGACTATCATGTTATGGCATGTTTTTACAGGTATATTTTTTAATTAAAGATTTTATTTATTTATTTTTGGACAGAGGGGAAGGGAAGGAGAAAGAGAGGGAGAAACATCAATGTGTGGTTACCTCTCATGTGGCTCCCACTGGGGACCTAGCCTGCAACCCAGGCATGTGCCCTGACTGGGAATCGAACTGGCAACCCTTTGGTACACAACTCATACTCAATCCACTGAGCTATACCAGCCAGGGCTAAAATATCAATGTGTGGTTGCCTCTTGCACACCCCACACTGGGGACCTGGCCTGAAACCCAGGCATGTGCCCTGACTGGGAATCAAACTGGCAACCCTTTGTTTCCCAAACCAGCACTCAATCCACTGAGCCACACCAGCCAGGGCATGTACATTTTTTTTAATGAAAGAAGAAAAGGAATATTTTTGAACTGTTGACAAATAGAGCATGTAATGTATTAAAAAAATAATAATCCAAAAAAAGAAAGAACAGAATAAAATTGTGAAGACATGAGAATGTGTTAATCTAATAAAGTTTGCTACCTCAGATTTTCTTCTTGGATTTCTCATTGGTAAGAAATGTTACATAGTTCTTTACCAAAGTACTCAAAGTTTCTATCCACTACTGTAAAGGCTAGAAGTAGTGTGAGGTGAGGAGTGTGTGTGTGTGTGTGTGTGTGTAATAAATTTTAAGTCTTGGCTGTTTATTTAAGATGTGACTTTAGAAATCAACTGTATGAAAAAAATTGTAACTATGGGAGGTGATAGATGTAACTAACCTTATTGTGGTAATTAATTTGCAATATATATGATATAAAACTACTACATTGTAAACCTTTAATTTACATAATGTTATACATCAGTGAAATAGAACTAGAAAAAAAGAAAAAATCAGCTGTATAATTTTAAGAACATTTTTGATTGGCCTTTTATTGTAAACAAAGAAGATAATATCATAATTTAATGTTATTTAATATTAATAATATATTATTAATATACTATTCTAAGCAATGTACTAACTTATTTAAAACTTACAACAATCTTATCAGGTCTATAATAGTCTTACAATAATCTTGCTTATGTCCCAGCCTACCAGCCTGTCCCAAAGAAATGAAAAAATCTATCTTGGACAGGTAATATGAACACATATATTTATGTAAATTTCAAAAGGTACAAAATGATATAAAGTTAAAAGTAAGTTTCCCTCCAAAGCCTTGTCCACTGAGTATCCTTCAACAAAATTAACTAATGTTAACGGTTTCTTGTATGACCTTCCAGAGATAATAAGGTCAATTTTTATACTACTGAAATCCAGGTCAACTATTTTAAGAAAAATTTACGTGATTGATTAACTTTTTCAAAATCTAATTATAGTTGACCCTTGAACACTACAGGGGTTAGAGGCGCCAACCTATGTACAGTCAAAAATCTATATATAGCTTTGACTCCCTCCAAACTTAAGTTGTTTCTTGGTATTCAAGGGGAATTGGCTCCAGGACCCCACACGGGTACCAAAATCCATGGATGCTCAAGTCCCCTATATAAAATGGTTTAGATCAATGCATACAGTCAGCTCTCCACATCTGTGTCCTCCCAACTTTGCATTGAAAACCGTACACAAGGTGTGGTTCAGTGGATTGAGTGCCAGCCTATGAACGGAAAAGTCGCTGGTTTGATTCTCAGTCGGCATGCACCTGGGTTGCAGGCCAGGTCCCCAGTTGGGAGCATGCTAGAGGCAACCTATTGAGGTATCTCTCACATATCTGTGTTTCTCTTTCTCTCTTCCTCTCTCTAAAAGTAAATAAGTAAAATCTTTAAAAATAAAAGAAAAAATCTTTTTTCAAGTATCTTTTCTTTTTTCAAGTACACATATTTGTTTAAAAAAAATCTGCATAAAGGTGGACCTGCACAGTTCAAACCTGTGTTGTTCAAGGGTCATTTGCATAATGATACACCATTGGAATTTCTTTTTCATATATGTCTAACTGTACATTTGGGTTCACTAAAAAATAATTACTAAATTTTGTCCTAATGAAATTTTTCTGTTGTTCACTTCCAAATGTCATAAATGCTTATAAATTGTCACATTAAATGAAATCCTGATCATTTGTAAGCAATATCATAAATGATAACTAGAGGGGGTCAGAAGGATTCGATTTTAGTCTAAAAGTAAGCCACAGTGTGTTTCTGGGTCAGATGTCTAGAGCTGTGTTCTAAGATTCGTTATTTTCTTCATACTGTCAGAGTTTGGGATTTAGTAGCATTGGAAGTTCTCTGAAAACATACTCTTTTTAAAAAAAATTGAATTTGAAGCATTTCTATATTTTGTTTATGTGAAATTTCTTATTAGTTTCAACAGTGCCATAGTGGATAAAAATTATATACCACTTGGAGCGTGCGCTACAACAGTTATGCATTCACAAGGCAGTAGTGACTTATGTTTCGACTTGATGGTCTGAACATCTGTGTTGTTTCCTTTATTTTATTATCCTCAGATCTTAACGGCAGGTTGGGACGAACTGGAGTGCCATCGTGTTTTTAACTTCTTATGTGAGCTGACCAGTCTCTCCCGCAAGGTGCAGACCACCGTCTTCAGCAAACCAGGTGAAGAACTACAACTCAGAAATAACATTATACAGAAAATTAAAATAGAAAAAAAAGCACAGTTCAAAAGTGTATTTAAAAATAAATGGTGGCATTCATTTATAGTACAAGAACAAAGAAATGTAAGGGAATGATAAACACCGAATTGGATAAGGAGGCTCAAGTAGCATGTAATTAGAGAAAAAGAAGTACTCAGAGGGCTTCAACTGTACTGATAATATTGTGTTCCTTAAGATGGTGGAGGATACAAAATTGTTCATGATAGTATTCTTTAAACTTTTGTATATACCTGAAATATTTCATATTTTAAAAATTATGGGACCCTACAACCCAGCAGTTTCACTCTGAAAAACTCCCACAGTTTGCACAAGGAGACATGTATGAGAACGAGGAGTGCAGCATGTAACTGTGAAAAGCGAAACCATTTAAGTGCCCGTTGTCAGGAAGATGGATAAATGAATTGTGGCATATTCATATAATTAAAACCCTCAGTAGTTAAAACAGAGGAACTAAGAGCCAAGTGTGTTAATATAGGTAAACTCAAAATGTAATTTGAGAGAAAAGGTTACCAAATGATACTTTCAATATGAAACCATTTCTAAACATATTAAAAACATGAGCCCTGGCTGGTGTGGCTCAGCAGACTGCGAACCAAGGGGTCACCAGTTTGATTCCCAGTCAGGGCACATGCCTGGGTTGTAGGCCAGGTCCCTGGTAGGGGACTCATGAGAGGCAACCACACATTGATGTCTCTCTCCTTCTGTTTCTCCCTCTCTTCCTCTCTCTATAAATAAATAAATAAATAAATAAATAAATAAATAAATAAATATCTTTTAAAATTTCAAAAATAGTAATATAATATAATAAAACTATTGAATGATATGCTTTAAGTGGATAAAAATGTATGGTACGTAAATTATACATGCTTCAATAATGCTATTAAAAAAACCCACAAAATACCACTGATACCCACTAGGATGACTGGAATCAAAAAGTCAGAAAGCAGGCCCTGGCTGGTGTAGCTCAGTGAATTGAGCACCAGCCTTCGAATCAAAGGTTCACTGGTTTGATTCCCAGTCAGGGCACAGGTCTAGGTTGCAGGCTGAGTCCCCAGTAGGGGGCGTGCAAGAGGCAACCACACATTGATGTTTCTCTGTCTCTTTCTCTCTCCCTTTCCATCTCTCTAAAAGTAAATAAATAAAATCTTTTAAAATAAAAATAAATAAATTTTTTAAAAGGTAAGAAAACAAGTGTTGGTGTTAATAATGTGGAGAAATTGGAACCCTCATACATTTCTGGTGGAAATGTAAAGTTGTTCAGCCACTTTAGAAAACAGTCTGGCAAGTTCTTTAAATGACTAAATATAGAGTTAACATATGACCCAGCAATTTCACGCCTATGTATATCCTCAAGAGAAATGAAAATACATGTCCACCCAGAAGCTTGTACATGAATGTTAATAGTAGCATTTTTTTTTTTTCCCTCTGTGCAGCCCACTTCAGCGCCTGCAGCCCACGGGCAGGGGCTGGGCAATGGTTCTGGGCCAGGGTGCTCTGGCACGGGGCACTATGAGAGACCCAGGGGGATGGGCCTGCTACAAATCCAAGCCCGTGCAGAATAGTAGCATTATTAAGAATAGCCAAAAGGTAGAAACAACCCACCTGTCCATCAGTGGGTAAATGGATAAGCAAAATGTGGTATATCTACAGTGGAGTATTATTTAGCCCTAAAAATGAAGTACTGATACATGCCAGTACGGGGATGAACCTTGAAAATATGCTAAGAGAAAGGAGCCAGTCACAGAAGGCCACATACTCTGTGATTCATTCGTATAAAACTCGAGAGCAGGGAAATCTGTAGAGACTGAAAGTAGATTATTGGTCGCTTAGGGCTGGGGATGACCAAGAATAGAGGGATAGGGGAGTGATAGCTAAAAGAGCAGGATTTCTTTTTGAGGTGCACAAATGTTCTAAAACTTACTTGGTGATGGCTGCACATATCTGTGAATATACTAAAAACCTTTGAATTGTACACTTTAAATGGGCAAATTGAATGGTATGTAAATTATATCTCAATAAAGCTGTTTAAAAATAATTCCTTGATAACGTAAAACTTTTACAGAGGAAAATGAAGTAATGCTTTCAATACGAAGCATATTAATGAAGTATGTCTTTGACCGGTCCACTATGCACATCACCCTTTCTAGGAAGAATGATTTACAAGTCTCTTGTCTTCATAGGAAATGCCCGGAAACTGGAGTTAAGGATCAGACTGTTCTGTAGGAATGTTCTGCTTGATCATTGGACACAAAGAAGCGATTCTGCTTTTTGGCTGACATGTATATTAAAGCCATGGCCAATGGTGAATCAGGCAAGATTGCTGTACATCATCTTTGGACCAATATCTCCTCAAGATGGTGAGCATCTGTTCTTTAGCAACATATGTTAAAAACTGGTTAATTACTTTTGCTTTAGGAAGCCTATCTTTTTGTACCTGCTACCTTTCATCATTCCTAATGACTAAACTGTTTCCCAGTTTCATAGATTTATACTACATTAATTTGTGCATAACTTAAGCTTCAAGACAGAAATGGTTCCCTGAAGATCATTACCAAGTATATTCCTATAATGTCTGGTTTACCTAAAATAGCTAATTTTCATTTTTAAACATTATCTTAATTCAAGATTATATTTGCTGCTGGAGGGGACCAATAGTGCCAGTAAATCAAAGTAGTAATTGGAATTGATGTTTTACTTAATTTTGGGTGGGTAATATGATTTTTTGTGCAATTTTTTGCATTCCTAATGAATTTTAGATTTAAAATCAGCATGTAGTTCTTTAGTTGGCTTTGCCTCATATCAGCAGGTAACCAGTTTAAAGTATGTTGAATAGCAGCAAGAAGCCAATCTGTGATTAAATTTTGTTGTGTAGTTCACAAAGAGAATTGGTTGTAGGTAAATAATCAAAAATTGACTGGATTACCCTGTTTTGGTATAAATGTTTGGATGATCCTCAAATACAGCATGTTTTCTTTTTCAGATTTTATTTTATTTCAGTAAGATTATATTAACTGTTTGTTCCAATTTCTGTTTTAGGGATAGCATTGTCTTTGAACTAGAAGCTATGCTTGGTGAAACTACCTTTTCTTCATTTAGCTCTTATTGCTGTGCTTCATCATATCAGTCAGACATTCAAATTTGTATTGTTATTAAAATTGACTTTCATTATGAAAGTAACATATATAAGTAATGAATTCCATTATGCAATCCAATTTCCTTTTTAAACAATCCAAGAAGTCTTTATCATAAATCCAACTATCCTGTCATAACCTAATTTTAGTTTCAATTATTATTCAGGACAAGTGGTTTGGCAGAAAATGATAGAAGAACCTACAGATGAATCCAGTCTGAAAGGTTTGGCTGATGCCATTAACTTACTACATGACGCAGGCATCAAAGAGTGGACAGCAGATGATGTTATCAGTCTTATAGATGAACTATCAGGTAAAATAATATATTTATCTCACAGAGTAACAGAAATTTATTATTAGAATTCAGATATAAAATTATAAGGGCAATTCTATAGGTAACAAATGACTTGTGTATTTGAAATTGTTAAGTGCTCTAAAATATTTTAAAAATTGGCATGTTTGAAGAGAATGCATATAATTAACTTATTTTCCTTCAATTATGAATGTTATAAATATATATTTATTACTATTATTATTTGAAAACTTCATAATTATTCTCATTTTGTAAGTTCTCAGAAACATCCTCCTAGGTTGTGTAAGAAGAAACACATGTCCTTTCCTAATGGTATGGCAGAGGTGAAGCGATTTTTCCCATTTATGCATAATCCTTGAGATTCTGAAGTTTTCAAGATTTCTTTCCTTTCATGGGATTAGGATACCTCGCTTGTTGATCTCTGTGTAGGAAAAATGCTTTGACTATTTTACTAGTACATTTGTAAGACCTGCCCTGACATGGCAGTAATCTCTGTCAAATGCTCCAGTTAAATGCTGTAACTGAAAAACTAAAGCATTTTTTCTGAGCTTTTCCCTTGACACTAATTGTATTTCCAATGAAATGATGTAGTAGTGCTTGTAATTAATGATGTTTACTCAAGCTATTGTGCAATTTCTCATTAAATAACTGTTCTTCCTCTAATAAAAGTGGTTCCTCGTGAGTGGCTTCTAGAAAATAATGCACGTCTCCTAATCCTATGTGGGAACGACATCTGTTTCACTTTCATGGCTAGTAAAGCTGTGAATGGACGGACCATTGAACTGGCAAGACTGATAGTCTTTTTGGCTTTGGTAAGTAAAAAATGAGTTTTTCTCTAACAGGTTGTTTAACATTATAGTTGACCTGCCAGGGAGCTGCCCTGAAGGAACTGAAATATGTACAAAACATTTTGAAAGAGTAAAGTAGTATATAAGTATATATTTTATATATACTTGTAAAATTTTGCATGTATGTAATAAACTATCATATTTGCAATTATTCTCTGTATTACCCTCTCCCCACTTCGTATCCAGATTGTCATTTTACTGCCAAGTTTTATTCTTTTTTATTTTTATTTAATTTTTAAAGTTAATTAGAGAGAGAGAGAGAAAGAGAGACATCGATTTGTTCTTCCATTTATTTATGTATTCATGTGTTCATTTTTGTATGTGCCCTGATGGGGGACTGAACCCACAACCTTGGTGTATCAGGATGATGCTCTAAACAACTGAGCTACTGGGCTAGGGCCCAAGTTGTATTCTTTTTTTAAAAAAAATTCTGCTAGAAAGTAAAGTACTCCATTTGATTTGCTTCAGAATAACCAGTGAGCAGCAGGGAGAGGATGTGGTAGTGAATGGAGATGAAGGTGAATCAAGATTGATAGGCTAGAAAGTGGGTACAGGGGGTTCATTGTACCATTCTCTCCACTTTTATAGTTAAAATGTTTTTTAAAACAAAACACTTAAAATCTTTTTAATATTTATTCATTTTACACAAACTGAGTTTTTACTATGGGCCATACATTGTGTGAGATTCTAGGACTGTGGAAATTAATAGGACAATTCTCTGACCAAAAGCTACTTATAGTCTTTTAAGAGATACCAAGGTATATATAAATGAATTCAGTGAGATAAGAGTAAAAATATATGTACAAAATGATACAAACAGAGGTAGTGGAAGGAACCAGCATGGGTGAGTGTTGAGCACAAAGAGGGCTTTCCCAATCCCAATTCATTTTAAAAAATGAATAGAAGTTCCCCAGGCAGATAGACAAGACAGATAATTTATTGTGCTACCATCACGGATGCCAGCTCAACCAGTGCTTCAAAAGCAATGAAATAATCTTCCAGTTGGCTGTTGTGCGGAATAATTGAATGTAATCCATTTCCTAGGAAATGGAGATGGGATCATTACCAACTCAACTGCTTAAAACATGAATAAACTTCTGTGGCTCTTTTTGAAATGTGAATAAAGCTACTAAATTAACTGTGTTTTCAATATAAATATATTTTTTATTTTTAAATATTTTATTTATTTTTAAAGAGAGGGGAAAGGAGGGAGAAAAAGGGGGAGAGAAACATCAATGTACAGTTGCCTCTCGTGCACCCCGAACTGGGGACCTGGCCTGCAGTGCAGGTATGTGCCCTGACTGGGAATCAAACCTGTGACCTTTCGGTTCCCAGGCTGGTGCTCAATCCACTGAGCCACACCAGCAGAGGCAAATATTTATTTGAATAATTAAGCAGATTCCCTCCAAAAGAGACAGAGAAGTGGAATTTCATGGCTGTATTCACGTAACTATAAGCAGCCCAGTATTATTTCTGAAGGGTAAAATGTGCAGAAGAGGAAAAGGAGAAGGAGAGGTTAGACAGAAAGGGAGGGGCCGGGTAGTGAAGGGTCTTCATGTAGACTATCTGTGGAGCTTGAACACATCCCCTAATAGGGAGCTGCTGAAAAGTTTCAGGAAGGGGAGAGACACGACCAGTTTCAGGTTAGTGAAACTAACCTGGTCACTGTGGCAGCACTGTAGCAAATGGAATGAAGAGGAAGTTGCTGGGGGTGAAGAAGCCTTCTCCCCAGTCCTTCCCTGATAACCATCTCAACTCCGATCGTTAATTTTCCCTAAATTGCCTCAGATTTGTCTTCTTTTTATCTTCATTTACTAGTAGTGTTCTTAAGCCATTTTATGTGTGGAATAAGTCACCTCTCCAAAGAGATTGTAAATTCCTTGAAATCCAGGACTGTGTCCTTGCTTCTTTCATAGTGCTTTGTGCCGTGCCTTACGCATAAGTAGTCAACACATCTTTCCTGTCAGATTAACATTACGTAGTTACACTGCTGTAAAGTTTATTTTCATGCTGTATATTATTCAGTTATGTGAGCTAAATTGGCCATTTAAAACATGAGCAAACCTTTTCAGATTTAGCTATTAACATGTAGTCTTTTCTTTAAATATTTCTCTCTTAAGTAAGAGAAATATTTTCTATAACTCTCAAGATGGAAAGTTGGTAATACTATAAAATTCTCTTGCCTATTGAAATTTCTTGTTTTTCTGTTACCCTAATTGGACTTCCTGAAAATAGAAGCACTGTCTTTATGGCTTACCATTGTACTTCCAGCTCTTAGCATGTGCTCGGTAAATATCTATTGAATGAACGAATGAGCAGAAGTCTTATTTTTCAGGTGCTTAATAATTTTTCAATATTCTTACACTATTAATATTCTATGATAAGAGGACAGGCTGACAGTGGAGAGGGATTAGGGGTCTGGGTGAAAAAGGGACAGGGATTAACAGGTACAAATTGCTAGTCACAGAGCGGTCACAGAGCAGTCGCAGAGATGCAGGTTACAGCATAGGGAACATAGTCGACGATATCATGGTGACTGTGTATGGGGCCAGGTGACTGCTTGAAACATCAGGGGTCCACTCTAAAAGACATGATTTTCTAGCCACTATGATGTACATCTGAAATTAATACAGAATAATATTGAATGTGAACTATAATTGAGAAATAAATAAATTTTAAAAATAATATTCTATGATAATCGTGAACTAGACTTTTATTTATGTTATATGTTTTCCACTAAAATTGTACCATTTGAAAGCAAAGGAGTGTCAGATATAAAAACATTTCCCACTTACAGATGCAATATAATATCATATGTAATAAATTATGTGAAATCATAAACTGCCATAGTTAATACAATTTTCAAATTCTATAGCTTTCTTTACATGAAGGTTTATCGTAATGCTTTGTATGTCTAAATCAGGTGTGCGAGAAAGAACTATACTGCATGGATTGGACAGTTAAAATAATGCAAAGACTCTGTAAAGTCTTCACCACTTCAGTGGATAAACATAACTTCCTGCAGAATGTGGCCAATGCCTTTGCATGTATCATCATGGAAATGCTGCAGTCCGTGATGTCTGGTGAGTATGCATGTAGATGGTGCACGGGTGCGCACAAGATGCAGTCTAGTCTCCACTTAAGACAGGGAAAGTCTGCGGAGACTTTTATTTCTAAGCTAAGAATAGTAGTAGTAGACATTTTTGTTTGTTTTTCCATGAGATATATTTAGATCCTGGTTTTGTCACTTTTTAAATCAGTTGTTTATTTTAGTGGAAAACAAAATTGAGTCTGTTCTTAAAGGAACCAATTTTAATTATGCAGAGCAAAAAATTTTAACTTGCTCACTCAACTATCATAATTGTCATAATAATATCCTATATTTATATAGTTTTTATATATATATATATTTTACAGTTTTATTAGGTAGCCAACATGACAATTAGTCCTGTTATACAGATGAGAAAACTAAAGCTTAGAGAAATTATCTGACTTGCCCTAGGTCATAAAGTTAGAAACAATAAAACACGGACCAGCACCCTTTTCTCCTGACTTCTAATTCAGTGCTCTTATAAAATTCCATGATTTCAAAGCTTAACATTTGACTTCATAAAGATCACTAACTAGTTTCTGTTACACATTATTAGTGAAAATTGGAACATCTTATGTTTTAAATAGATCATATACTGTAAAACTTAACTGTCATTTTCCCCCCTACTGTTCATTCCTGTGTAATGGCATATAGGAGACCATGATGAAGAGGACAGAAACTTTTTGAATTTGTTCCATCTTGTGCACGCTCAGGCTAACTTCCATAAGGAGGTCCTGTATTTGACCGTGGATTCTGCCTCTACCTAAATACTCAGAAAGCCTTGCATTTAGAGACTACCTCACTGAACTAACAATTAGAAGAATGCTACTTCTCCACAAAGAGTAGCATCCAAGGGACTTTTTATCACCTAAGTAATTCTAAAGTTGCATAGAATTTTAGTGGCAACTGTTTAGACCACTATTAATATAAAATTACAGGCAAACTCAAGAATATATTGAGATTTCTCTGAAAAACAAGTTGTGCCTCTTCAGATTTTGGTAAGCCTAACAATAAAATAAGTGGAACATTAGTGTCTCAGAATCTGGGGCCAGTCAACCTGCATGTGTGGATCGTTGAAACCAGAAAATTTTGCTTTATAATTGAGCAGACCCAAGTTCCTTAAACAGTATGTATCGCTTCACTTTGCTTAGGTTGTGTAGACGTAGCCTAGAATGTTTTGTGAAGGTTTGCAATATGATATTTTGGAATGTGCAGATACAAATCACATTTTTTACCACCTTCTTGGCATATGGTTCATACACATTTTGTATGAACTAAGATAAAAACCAAAGGAAGTGTGTGTGTGTATTCATATTCGTATGTATGTACTTACACATACATGAATGTATCTTTCCCTCTTTAAGACAGATCATACAAAAACCTATAAATAGGGTGTATATTGTTTTAATACAAATCATCTGTTATTTCCTGGGGATTAAAGTGTTGCAAATAAGGAAAAATATAAAATGAAAGAAAAATACCTATTCTGCTGCCAGAACAATATGCATAAATAACTTGCACTTCTTCCTAAAGCTTCTGTCCCTATCTTAAAGAACAGAACTTGAAGGGAACTGCAAACATGGATATTAGCGCAGCCCATGAGTGGGGTTTTGCTTCACTCAAGTGAATGAATTCCAAGAAGCTCCAGGACTGTTTCAGTCTGAGTAGGATCTGCCACCACCACTTTTACTATTAAAGTAGAACATGACAGTGCCTAACCGGGGCTGAAGTAGTGCTGGAGCCCTCCTGGGTGTCATTCTCTTCTCCTTGGGTTTGATCATTTTACTTCTGCTGAAGACACACCCCTTCCCACTCAGCTTTTTGGAGGCTGGCTTTCTTTTCCTAAGCTCTTGATTTAACTCACCTCATGAGCTCATAAAGGGAAGAACATTAGAAGATATAGAAATTACTTGCAGAAGTAGGGTATAAATTGTGGGAAATTCTCAAATATTTGGCAAGAGGGGCTCAGTAACAGATTTAATAGGCAATTAAAGGAAGTAACAGAGTTAACAGATTTCATAGGCAACTGAGGAAGAGTGAAAATTGTGGAGAAAATATAAACTGTGTGATAAGATTTTGCTGTATTTCAATAGCATAAGCACTTAACTTTCTTTCATGGAGGGTCAGAAATGAACTGCCTTTCTTTGATGGATTGTTCAACTCTAACTCCATCCGTGGCAGGAATTGTTTCTCCAGAGTTTGTAGCATTTGCATATTTATGCAAAACACAGTCTTTGCTTTTATCCTGTTTCATTTTCTTCCTCTCAGTTTCATTTTCTTCCTTCCAATTCATAACTAAATTATGAAGATTAAAAGTTGGCAAATACCAGAGAACAAAATAACACCTTAATTAGTTTTTTCTTTTCTCTCTCACCCTTTTTCTCATACATTCTTTTCAAAAACCTAATCCATTTAGAAAACACTGGTGATTCCAAGTTGATATATGCCGTTAGATTATTTGTGGGGAAAAATATAAAAATGAAGAAAAAATTAAAATTTTAATATAAATAATGAATATTTTAAATATTTTACTAGATAGATATTGTTTCCTTCGCTTAGAGAAGCAACTTGGCTTTGTGAGGTTTCCTTGCATTCCTTGAATTGCCCAAATCTCTATAGCAGTTGTTTTTAGAAACTTTACAAAGGAAAAATGGTTTAATTTAAAAGATTTTTGACCTAGATTTTGAATCTCATCACACACTTGAACTGACATGACTATTGCTGTGTATTTTTAAAGGCATATCATTGCATTATCCTTGATAATTGTGAGATTGTTATCTCACCCTCCCTGGAAATTTGGAACATAAAAAATCTGATTCATTCTTTGGGTGCAGTAGATAAATGATATCATCTTGCTACCAATAAAAAGTAAATGAAAATTTTTTCATTCAATTATTAATGGATAAAATAACATTTGTGACTAAATTTGCAGTTTCCTCAATTCAGCAGTCCAGTTTTTTGCTGAATACACTCATCATTAGGAATAAAATGTGATACCAAATTTTAAAGTGGCAGATTAATTTGCAAAAGCATGTATATTAACATGGATTTTAAGTGCTGCCTTATGCAGTCACAGTGCCACAAAAAAGGGACATCTGCAAAATGAAACGTTAAGGGACTGCCCATTTCTAACTATCTCTAGGACTGTTATAATAAGAATGACGTAAATTACTAGCAGGTCAGATCATTTATCCTGTACCTTCTTCTGACTTAGAAGATTAGCTTGGGCTTCCAGCTCTTTTATTCCTTTTGATAGTGATTTCCTCAGTCTCCTTTGACTTCAGTTTGTAGGGTGATTTTTACTTCTACTAGAAAGCAAGCCCCGAAAACTCAACGACACATCACTAATTTATCTTTACTGTTGTTTCTAAACACGCGTACATGACACCATAAGAATACTAATAACCAAAAAATGATGCTACTTTTCTTAGAAACTAAAGTTTATATCTTGTGGTAAATACTCTGTACCTTTTGAAACCGTAAAACGTCTATTCTTTCCTGGGTGCTTCCTTCTCCTGCCCTCCTGACTCCTCAACTTCGTGATTCTCACAATGCGGGCAGTAAATCCTTTGGGAAACCTTTCAGGCATTTAAGAGTTCAAGGCTGCTCTTCATGGCATGAACAATGGGCTCCTTTTCCATCCTCAGATGACTTAGTTCATGCTTCCAGTTGTTCTGTTCATAACAAAGATTTTTCACATTTGGAGATTAGAGCAAGTGTGCGGTGCTCAGCACAAGGTGCAATGGAGGAACCACCTTATGTTGATAAAAAAACAAACATTAACCTCTTTGTGGGGTTATGACCTGAGTTTACCTCTTTAAGTGAATAGCACTGAGTTATATGATTACAGATTTTTATGCCAATAAATATTGTGAGGGGTAAAAACACAAAGCCGCTACGAAAGCCCCTATGTTATTGGATGCCTTACTAGCAATGTAACGTCTTTACCAACTCCCCCAGCAGGCAGCTGTGAGACCTGTAGAATCAGGCTGTGGACCTAGGCTCCTTGGTTTATTGAGACATCACTAAAATAAGAAAGATGACCTCAAAGATGGTTGTATTGGACAGTCTTCTCTAGGTTAAGAAAAAGTGCCAAAGAACAAAGATTTTTTTTCATCAAGAAAGCAAATATAACTGCAGAAAATTCCTCAAGGTAACTATACTTTTAAAAAGCTTAGTGTAAATCTTGAATGCCTTTTAAATTAAGAAAAACTACTTAGAGGCATTCTAAGATCACTGCTTTCTTCAAGGTACACAAAATTGAGAAGCATATATTGTTATTTTTAAAGTATTGTGTTTATGGTAAAATATCTTTGATACTTAAATATTTAATATTTTCTAACTTTATTTAAGTTGTTATTTATTTACATTAATAAAGTAAAATTAGAAACATGTCTAACTTGTCCAGAGTTTGTCATTATGCAAGTTGCTGAATGTGTAATTCCTTTAAATTATTTCTTGTAGAGGAACTTTATTTAAGGTGTTAATTATAGCTCTAACAATGATCAAAATATAAAATATTAACATAAAATAATGTTGCAACTAGCTATATACTTATATATGTATATTTATGCTTAACAATATAGTATATGAATTTAAATAATTTCATTTACTTGCAACGACTCACAAATTATGTAACCATCTGTAAGTAGAACAGTATTCTACATTATTCTGCTACCAAATTCAGAGACCAAATTCTCAACTGATTAATATTTCAATTGCTGCTAAAATAGATATGCTATAATTATCATAGTTTCATACCAGTGTCAAAAAACAAATACATAATTAGGTATTATGTATTACTTGCAATTTCCCATGACTACAAGATCTTACAGTATTTTTCTAAGAACAAAGAAGTTAACTATTTCTAAATGTATCTTCCTTAGTATGTTTGAGTTTATAATGAAAGTTGTGTCAGTGACTTTTTCTGTTTGATTTTCTTTTTGTTTATAATAGATGGGAGTAAAACTAACTTAGAACAGGCCATTCTAAGCTTAGCAAACATTTGGAGGTTGATAAAGGCAAAGTATGTAATTTGCCTTTCTTTTCTTTTGTACTTTGTTAAGAGAAATTCCCATTATTTTTGAGTAATTTAAAACGATACTCTTAAGGGATTCTGAAGTTTGAATAATGCTCATTTTAAGCTTTTTAACAGCAAACAGATTTTCTGAAACTTAATAAATTATGTCATGCCAGGTTTCAAACTCAGAAAGTTTGGATTTGTTTCCATGCACCCAGAGCAATGAGTCTTAGGTGATTCTAACTTAGTGACATTTATCTTTCCATTATTTAACTGTTTCCCAAAATATATCCCCTTTCTCCTGAAATAAAATACGTCACTTTTCCATACAAACCCTTATTTTTAATCAAGAAAGCAGGTATTAGTGAAGTGATTCATAGTATTATGCCACATTTTTTTGTAAGTAATCCACAATTATTTAGAGATGTTTTTACTACATTGATGTAGGCCAAGTACAATCCCCATTTCACAGGACACGATTGCCCTATGACACAGGCTTGAAAACTGTATACAAAACCTGATATTACAGAAGTAACTTTTCCCAGTGTTTTACTATGTTTTAAGATGCCACTATACAAATAGTTTATCCCTGGCTGGTGTGGCTCAGTGGATTGAGTGCTGGCCTGTAAACCAAAGGGTCGCTGGTTCCATTTCCAGTCAGGGGACATGCCTGGGTTGCAGGCCAGGTCCCCAGTGGGGGGCTGTGTGAGAGGCAACCACACACTGATGTTTCTCTCCCTCTCTTTCTCCCTCCCTTCCCCTCTCTCTAAAAATAAATAAAATATTTAAAAAAACAGAAAAACCCAATAGTTTAAACGTGAGCTTTTAAAAACTATTATCAGAATGATGAACACTTTAAAACAGTTGTAAAGTGGCATGTTACAGCATGGACCTAGGCACAAAGTCATACAATTTCTTCCAAAATACAATTATTTCACAAGTAACTGAAAATATGGGTAACCGTTCTGTCCTTATATTGTGCCCAGTGCCAGTGGGACATATCACTGGTGTGTAACGGAAGTTGGCTGATTGTTTTCACTGAATTGATTAGTTGTTTCAACTTTGTACGGATGCAGACTGAAGAGCTTTGACCTCATAACAGACTTCAGAGCAAGCTTGGTTAGAAACTATACCTCGAAGACCTAAACCACAATAATTTACTCTGTCACTTGGACCCCTTCAAAATACTGACACTTGCCCTAATTACCTAGGTAAGGACCTAGAGCTGCTGTCTTGCCTCGAAGAAGGAAATTTTAGTTTGAAACGCAAAGCTATGCCAAAGAGTCAGAGGAGCGTTTTACTGGGGAATGTCAAGGCCTCACAGATAACTGAAGCTCCCCCTGACTGTGTTAACTCTTAGAGCCATGCTTTTCGAGTTAGTGTCTCTGTCAGATTACCTCTTTTTATTGCATACCACCATGTAGTACTGTACTTATTAACCTGCCCTTAACAGCTTAGACAAAGTACCACTGATGTTTGTTTGGGGTAAACAATCATCTTCTCCTCACGATGTGCCAAAAAAGTTTTGCAGTTGAGTTTTCATCGTAAAATATCATTTGAGGAGAGCAGAAAAGTGGACTACAGGTAAGTATTAAGAGTTGTTTTTCCATGGGGTTTCTCTTCTCAGAGATATTGTTTCCAAAGATAACACATCCCAGAATTGTAGAATTAGAAAATGGAAAAAGACATTAACAGTTTTCTAGTCCATCCCTCTCATTTGTCAGAATAAAATGAAACCCTGAAAGGCTCAATGACTTACCGAAGGTCATGTAATTTGTTGCCAAGACAAAGCTTCTAGAACAGTGTCTGTCATTGGCCAGAATTCTAAAATGCAAGTTTTTCATTTTGTGACATTATATTATACTGTCTTAATTTTATTTCTTTTTAAAACATGGGAATTGAACACAATGTTATGAATAAAAACCATTAAGTTCATCTTTCTTGTTTATTTTTAAGCTAAAAATCAAATGTAGAACAATTATGATGGGTTTTTCAAAGGGATAGATACCACAGGTTTGGGGCCCAAGTTGCCTCTGGACTCCCAAATACATGTTTCTTCAACCTTAGTATATAAGGTTTCTTCAACCTTAATTGGACAGAAGATATGTTGAAATTATTATTTTTTCCATAAAAGGAACATTCGACAATTTTTAAAAGCATTTATTTTGGGGGTAACAGATTTTTTTCCCCAAATAACAAGACAGGAATAGCCATCTTGTTTCAATAGTTTATAATTCAGCAGGCGCAAAGAATGAGGACTATATAGCTGTTTCTCTCTTTAAATGAGAAGCTAGAGCACAGGTGGTAGGGAAAAGGAAAAATAAATCTTAAACACTCATATGACAAGTTCCTTCTGGCTAGAGACTAAGACAAGGAAAGCCACATAACCCCATATTGTGCAGGCCATGAAGACAATGATAAAGTGGCCACATAGAGAGGCATGGTGCTCTTGGGCTTAAAAAGGAATGCCTTCGTGTGAGGGACAGGAACGACTTAAGGAAAGGCTATCAAAATGAATTTTGAGAAGTTCTCCCTGATAATTTTAACGAGTCTACATTTCAGCTCTCTGTGTTCTTTCTCAGCACCCTCCACTTACAGCTCAAACGGACACAGCACCTGCCAGCCATGCCCATGAGTTCCTGAGGTCCCAGCCTCGTGCCTCAGCCTCTGAGCCGAAAAAGCCCCTTGCTTGACAGGGGTTAACCGTATCCGGAAGGCTCTGGAAGAGGTCTGCTGGGCGGCAGGTCTTGCTGCTGTTGATAGAGGCATCCTGTTGGACGGGAGAGCAGGAGCTGTGGGAGACCCAGAAACGACAAGGCTCAGACGGGAATGGCAGCAAAGGGCTCCGTTCCTACTACTGGTCTCGGTCTCTGGGGGCTAAGAAATAAAGAACTGGGAGTTCCTCTCTCCTTTCTGTCAAGGCCCACGGTTGGGAAAGAATGGACATCTCCCCCCAGAACCCCACTCCCAAGTAAATTTCACTTCCTATCCTCATCCTCAAGTGAGAATGAGTCGCTAATTAATGCAATTCTGTAAGCATAATTGTAAAACACTCTGTCGGCATGTAAGATGTGTTTTTCTTTACTTACGGGGAGACAATGGACAACTTCGGAGTTAGAGCAACTTGAAGGAAAAAACTACAAAATTATAGCCCCTCCCATCATGCACGCCACTCCCTGCCCATTCTACCTAAAAAGGCTTCGCAGTATGGGTTTCCCTTTTTCATTTAAAAAATCATTTTAAATTATGGTTGCCAAGAAAACGTTGGCAGTTCTTATTCTTTTCTGAGTGGTCTGAAAAATGTTACATCAACGCATCTGAGAAAAAAATTGAAAAAACAAGATCTCTTTTAATTTTGTTTTTGAATCAATACCCGAAATAATGACCAGAAGCAAAAATCCACCGGTGCGTCAGCAAGCTGGATGCTCGGCCAGTCAGCTTCATGCTTCCCCGCCGAGCTGTGCTGTGGGCTCCGCCGCAGCTGCAGGCCACTAGAGCAGATAGATAATGTAGGAGAGAATGACCAGGCCGATGATGGCAAAGAACATCAGGATGAAGATGTCCAGCATTATGGAGTCCTTGGCTGGGAGGCCTCTGGATTCCAGGGAAATGTGAGCTGTGAGCACAGAGGTTGCAGCCAGCGGAGAGAAATGGCTCCCTCCCTCCTCCCTCGGCTGCTCAGCCTTCGTTTTCCCCCTCCCCCTTCCAAGGGGGAGACTAAGGGATGCTGCAGCTCCATCAACAGCTTACTTCCCTCCACTGCCCTCCTCCCCCAACATCCCACAGCCAACCAATCATGAAGCCTGGCAGCGGGTAACCAAGGGACTGCTCATTGAGACCAGGCAGAACTGAAGAGGCTCAATTTCTGCCCAGGAACCCAATCCCACCCCTTTGTATCTAAGAGGAGTCTGCATGACATGGACTTAGGAGGAGATCTGATCTCTATCCAGATCCCTTAGGAATGAATCTTCCTGACTGCCTGTCTTCCTTTTCTTCTCATGCATCACAGCAAATTATCTCAGAAAAACAATGGTTGGGAGTTGGATGAGCCATTGGCAAGTTGTAAGGGTCCCGTGAGTCTCAGCTGGCATCCCTGGGATGGAGCTAACACTTAGGGGTTTCTAGACTGTAGCGGATACTGCACGTGGTGTAATTTCAACCTCCCTGCCCGTCTTCAGAGATAAAGCTCAGAGATGGTCAGAAGCTTGCCTGATGCTTCACTGGGAATGGCAGAGACCAAGAATCAAAACTCGGGTCGCACACTCCGGAGTCCATACTGTTCCCTCTTGCCCAGACTGCCGCCCCACAGTCTGAGGTGCCCCTCAGCCCTGCTGTGAGGCGTTTTGGCTCAGATCGCTCCATTTACAGCGTGAGCACCAGAGGTCTCTCCTCCTTCGCTATTCCTTGTCTCTGGGGTCATTACCCACGTTCTCCTTCTCGTTCCCTTTTGCATCCTCTCCAGAGAGCCCCACAAGGTGTCACATCTAGAGAGGGCACCAAAGCATTTGCAGGCCCATCCTGTGCAGTAACAGAGTCCAGAAAGGCAAATTCAAGTGGCTTCTTCTGAGGGGATAGGAAAAAATTGACATTTTATTTTTTCTATGCTGGGCAGTGGGTATTCAATTATGTATTGTGTTGCTTTTATGCCTTTTTATATTTTAATTATTTCCTATGAAATTAAAAATTTTCCTATAACATCTCTGAGGCCTAGTGTCCATGGCTGTGTCCCCAAATTACTCTTCTGAAGGGTCTGGGGTGAAGAATTAGTATTTCCCCTCCTCACGCTGGTAGAAGAGGATCTAGCAACTTCTCCCATTGGCCCGTCCCCTGGAGGCAGAGTGCTTACCAACCCCGCCCCCGCCCCACCAGGCAGACTGACTATGCCTTCAAATTGCTCAGGTGAATGGAGCCTCCTGGGGAGAGGGGGCAGCAGCTCCCAGACAAAAGGGGGGCAGGCCTACAAGAGGCAAGATTTGCCAACTCATTCCCTCCTGGTGGGAAAATATTAGGCAGCCAGCTCGTTCAGAAGAGAAGCAGGTGCTGGTATTGTCTTTAATTATCCCACCCAGTGCTGCCTGGCACTCCCCACGCTGCTCAGCCCTGCTGACACGCAGGCCTGTCTGTCATTCTCCTGATTGTTATCATTCCCTTGATTAGGAAAGCTCAATTCAAGCTCAGTTCGGGGAAGCCCTTTTCTTCCCCATCCTGCTGTTATCCTGAAGCTAGAGAATGCCTTCATTCTGAGCCCCAACTGGGAAATGTCCCTCCCCACAAACAGCCAGACATGAGACGGACGGGTCACCCTGAGCCAGGGTGGAAGGGTCTGGATTCCTTCCCTACCACTGCCTGCTTCCCAACCCGACAGAAGGGAGGAGGCCACCTGGCCTTCTGGTCCAAGGTTAGACCCGGGGTCCTGAGGCAAAGAACAGAGCACAGAGATGATGAGATGTGGAACTCACACAGCCCACCCCAGCCCGGTGGCACGAGGCTGTGAGCATCACACCGGGTTCCCAAGGCCTCCAGCCCCAGACCTCCGGTCCAGCTGTGTGAGAGACTCCCACCAACATTCTGGGTTTCGGTGAACCCTATCTGTAAGGTGAACATCGAGGCAGTTACTTCTCTCACAGGGCTAATAAGCTCAAATTAAAAAACCTGTGTTGAAGGTCACATAAGGTATCACACGAATAAGATCAAATTAAAAAACCTGTGTTCAAGGTCACATTCATAAGGTATCACGAGTACTGCTTTGGTTCATCAGACCACCCAGCAGACAGCTTCCTCCCTCTCTTATCCCACTGCAGACTGTCCGGGTCTCTCCCTCATTTCCTTCCTCCAGGATGTGCCTACCATGGGCAGGCAGAGCTGAAACCACCTGCCTGCTGAGCTCATTCGTTAATTCAACAAATACTGGCTGAGCAGCTGCGCCTGGCCCTCTGCAAGCTGCCTGGCCCTCTGCAAGCTCCGGGGGTTTAAAATGAATCAGACCCGTTACCTGCCCTGGGAGTGCCTGGCTAGTGGGGAGACAGGCAGGGAGTACAGGGACTCAGGGAGGCTTCTGGGCGTGTCCGCAAGTTGGGCAGATGGATGTAGCCAGAGAGGAATCCAGAGCGGACCGGTGGGGAGTCCTCCACGAGCAGGGAGCATGTGCCAAGGCAAATTGCCACTCTAGGCTGACAGCTTCCAAACTGGTCTCTCCCTGAAGGATGGCAGGGCTCCCAGGAGAGTGACAGGCCGACGCCCCCAAACAGATGGTACACACACACCAGCTGCACGTCTGAGCCAGAGAGAAAACGAAGTCCGCAGGTAAAAATTATTATTTTATTTGAGTCACCAGATTCACTTGTGGTCCAAGTCAAATGTTCAGAATCATAACAGGCCAGAAGGATTTGATCCCAAGCACAAGCCCACAAGGGAGGGGACCAAACAGACCAGGAAGAGACAACCACCCCATATAAAAGGATGAATGACGGCTCACGCACACACACACACAGATGAAATGTTTGGACAGAGGCAAATTTCACACAGTCATTTGTTTCTTTTTAAATACAGGTCTGTGGGTGGTATTTCCCAGCTATTAAAAAAAAAAAGGAGGGAGGCCCAAAAGTGCTTATGTGAAGGGGGAAAAAGGCAGAAATTAAGCAACAGTTTTCCCTGGAGGGACATGAGGAAAACAGGAAGCAACATTGAGAAAACTCACTTTCTCACTATTGGGCTTCTTGCGTTTCATTACTGGTCCACTAATGTTATATTCTATTCACATTCTAGTTTTGATGTATCTTCTTTCCTGGGATATGAGCTAAAAGACCTCTGGGAACTGTGAGAGAAGACTCGGGCCTCCGCCCAGCCCCCACTTCTGTGCTCTTTTAGAGATGGATGGTTCTGGAAAGGAACGGGACTCCCAGCAGCCCCTGGGTCCCTCAGCACCAGTGTGACAGTCCCTCCTCTCTCTGGGGTGTATAAGAAAAGGCCCCCTATTTTTAGGATGGGAGGAGCAGAGGGCCAGCAGCAAGATTCCAGTGGCTGGCCTGCCTTGTTTTGGAAGGGAAATGAAGTTGAGTTAAAAGGCTGTTCCTTGCTCCTCCTCCCCTCCTCCCCCTCTCCCAACCCTCCTGACCACAGGTCCTCTGCAGGACGTGTCTTTGACCTTTGGTCCCACAATCCATGTTGTGCTTTGAGATCAAGAGGAAACAGGATGACCCAGAGCCTCTCCCAAGGCTCCCAGTATTGCTCCCTCATCCCCCAAATCACCCAGTGCGAGACGCTCCCTCTGCCCTCACCTGGCTGAGGCCAAGCAGGAAAAGGGGTGCTTGGTCAGGCAGGGGCTCCTCCCCCTCAGTCATTTCCTAAGCTCTCTGGTTTGGGGCAAATATTCCCAACTTGACTCACAAGCGCGAGGACTTGCCGATTGTGCCTGCAGCCCACCACCCCGCAGGGTGTGAGGATGCAAAGTTGTCCCTATGGGGCCTGAGTGGGTCAGGGTGAAGATGGGAGGGGGAGGCCCAGAGGGTAACGAGAAAGCCCAGAGATGAGTAAAACCAGGACAGGGTTGTCACAGCCTCCAGCGAGGGACAGAAGGGACTTGGAGATAGCACCACTCTCCCTTCCTCATCCCAGGGTCTGTGCGTCCAGTTTAGTAGCCCTGGGACCCTCTCCCAACATCTCAAGGGGGTTTTAGTTAAGTAAGGGAGAGGACTGGGGCCAAGAGCCCCCAGAGTAAGGCACCCATAGCGTGGGTAACACAGGGTCCTCTGGCGCCTGTTCCGCAGCTTGGGACACAGAGATAGCAGGTGAGAATGTGCCTGGAGCCTGATGCCTTCCCCCACCTCTGCCCCAGTAGGCTCTGTCAGCCCCCACCCATCTCCCATCATCCCCTCACTTCTGCCCAGCACACTGCAAGAAGGGTAGGTGGGCTGCCTCCATTCCTGGGCAGAAGGAGGAACTTTCATTCCAAAGAAAACGAAGGGCCCCCCCTCCCCCATCCCTGTGGGTTTTGAGGAAAGTATCAGAGGAGAACCATTCCACGTACCCCCACCTAAGCCCACAGACTCCTGCAGCCCGCACCCTGCCGCCCCTTTGCCCACACTCATGCTGGCTCACACACCTACAGACACACACACTCCTCCCCCCACACGATAAGTCCTGGAGATATGGGAGATCCTGTGGCTTTGCACAGTTCCAGCCCACAGGGGGACGGGTGGGGGAGGGGAGGCCACAGGGAGGACATCCTCCCATGAGGAGCCGGGCCCACCTGGCCCAGATCTCAGGGACTGAGCCTCAAAGGCCAAAGGCCCAAGGCTTCCTTGCCTCACCTTTGAGGACCACAGCCTCCAGTCAAGGAGGCAAGCCAGGGTCCTTGGGGGTTGGGAAGAGTGAGGAAAAAAACGGCTATGGGAGAGAACACCCTGTTCCCTTCCTTCCTGCAGCTGTCCCTACAAGTAAGAAAGGCCAGGACTTGACTCAGGCCATGCTTCCTGGGGAGCTCCGAGCCCACACCCGGTCTGCGGGCACAGGGGAGCAAAATCACAGTGTGCGGAGGGCAGTGTGAGGAGAAATGGACCCCCAAGTGGGAAGTGTACCCTCCTCTGGTGTCTTTGAGAAGGGGAGAGGGTGGTGAGGGGACCCCTCTGAGGGCCAGTAGCCCCATCTCTCGGAAGCAAAGCCCTCTCACTGGTGCCTACACAGTGGCAGCCCCTCACCCATCCCACCCCAGGGGCAAGGGCGGCGGGGCCCCACTCTGGGGAATGTGTGGAGCCCCTGCCCTGGGAGGCCTGGGGGTCTGGGGTGCACCCTGGCCCCGCAATGTTCAGGTGTGTGAGGTGGTGGGCGGGAGGGTCCGAGGGGCCAAAACAGAGAGAGAAGGTAAAGGCCTGGAAGCCCACAGGACTCCCATTCCGGAGCAGCCCCGCAGGCCTCGGCCTCCCCGGGGGAAGGTCCACACCTGTTCCGTCCAGAGAGAAAACCAAGACATTGGTCACGGGGAAAACCTGCCAGAGGAAGGAGCCCGCAAAAGTGGCAGAACAAGGCTTCAGTTGGCAAAAGCAGCTGGAGGAGGGTGGGAAGAAACAAGCTGTCGCAGATTTGAAAACACAAGAGACACTGAAGGGCGGACAGGCCACGCCCAGGACGATGCGATGCCGTGGAATGCACTGGAGGAGGGTGGGCGAGGCGGCGCCCGGCGGGCTCAGATGGCCTCCACGTAGTTGGCCGGCAGCATCCCCGTGTCGCCGGTGCGCTCCACGGTCCCGTACATCCAGCCGTCATCAATCTGCTGTACATTGACGATAGTGTCCCCATCCTGGAAGGAGACCTCATCCTCGTCGGCGGCGCTGTAGTCATAGACTGCGCGGTACCGCTTCTGCAGGGGTGGGGGCACATCAGCCCAGGGCCCCACGCCCCGCACGGCGTCGGGGGGCGGGGCCAGCCTTCCTTCCTGACTGAAGCCCTGAGCAGAGTCTGGGTGAGCACTGAGCCAGCACTGGGGGACAGGGAAGGGCTGGGCCCTGCCTTGAAGATTCTCACCTCTTCGCCTCACTTTCCGAGAGAGCCCACTTATCTAGCATCTACCGAGAGGCAGGCACAAGACAGGGACTGAGGTCACAACAGCCGGCTCCGCCTCTTGAAAGAGGAATGCAGTAAGGTCCCACGGACACACTGCCAGTTAGTTTCAAAATAGGATACGCCTTGTACACTGTTATCTGTATTGTTGTAAATGCCAGGCTTTCTTCTTTTTTTGAAGCTGTGATAAGCCTGGCTTCATTCCCAAGTTCAGGACAAAGGCCTATTCTTGGGAGAAAAATCTCCAGGTGTCACGAGAGATTTCCACCTTGCAACCTCAGCCAGTCTTAGGCTTAAGCTCCAGGAAAAATCCAGTGAAAGCACACGAATTCCAACTGTGTGGTCTCGGAGGTGGGCATGATTCTAACATACTCTGATCTTACTGCCCTTGACGTTGAATGGTCTCTGGGGGAGTCGGCTCAGCCTTGCGGTCTGGGGGCCAGGCCCTGGCACCTGCATGGGGCTGGCAGTGGACCCAGTACCAGCAGCTCCAGGGCTAGGTGAGCCCCTCGGCTGCCTCCCGTGCCCCCTGCTCCATCCCACTGCCAGGCCCCTGCTCAGACCAGACGCTGGTCTGCCCCCTCTCACTGCTCACCCACTGTGATTTCAGGGGGACTTCCCAAAATGCAAACCAGATCATGTTACTCCCTGGCTTCAAATCCTCCACAGGTCCCCCATCCTCTTCAGCACTACATTTCAAACCTTTTCCCCAAGCAACAAAAACCTACTCCCTTAGCCCCCAAGTCTAGGGGATGAGAGTTCCCTTATCACCAACTCTGGCTCTACCTTTTGGGCTCAGTAGCCACCATCTGTGCCTGTATTCTGCCACAGCCTCCTAACTCCTGTCTCTACTTCCGCCCCTGCCTTTTCTCAACACAGCGGCTACAGCGATCTTTTAAAAACACAGGTCAAACCCCCCATGCTGGCTCTGCATAGCTCATTAGTCACAAAGGCCTTCCTGTGCCTACAAGTCGCTGCATGATCTGACCTCATCTCCTACCCTCATCCCCTCTCCGGTCCCCTTAGCCATCCTGCTGGTCCTTGAACTCCCCTAGCATACTCCTACCTCAGGGCCTTTGCACTTGCTGGATGCCTTGCACCACTCAACTCCCTCACTTTACTGAGGATTTCGCTGCACTCTCTCCCCTTACCCTACTACAATCTTTTTCTTCACGGCACGTGCCACCACCTGACCTTTCGGTGTATATCTCCTTACTGCTTTGTCGTTTCTTTCAGACCAGAATGTGAGCTCCAAGAGGGCAAGAGGGTAGCCTTTTATTCAGAGTCAAATCTCTCCAGTCCAGGACATGCTTAGCATGTGAAGGACTGGCTAGTTTATTCCTCTAAGTATTGTCCCTCCTGCTCCTACATGAGCTGCTCTGAATTTCCAGGCACGCAGCCCAGAGGCACTGAGCTCGGCCAGGAGCTCCACAAGGGTGGCTCAGCCGCACCTGCCAGTAGCTGGAACCACCTCTAAGGACTGATAAGAATGCCTCACTTCCTCCTTTGCTCCTTCACTCATTCAGCAGAGTTGACGAGGGCCCGCTCTGTGCCTGGCTCACAGTAAGCGAACCAGAACAATGCCCTGTGCACTCAGAGCTTCAAGTCCAGTGGGGACACAGAAGTTAATGAATAAAACTGTTCTCAGTTGCAAAGCGTGCCCTAAAGGACACCACTGGGGTGGTGTGACAGCAACGTCAGGGGAGACCCACTTGATGTGAGATGCGTTGGGGGGCCCTCCAGAGGCAGGGGCAAGCTGAGATCTGAAGGACATGGGGGTGGTCATGAGCGGAAAAGTGCTTCGTCCACTCCCAGGTGGTTGGACTAAGAAAACCTGGGTGTGGGGGGGGGGGGCAGTGGGCGGCGGGGAAGAAAGTGGGGGGCGGAGCTGGAACACAGGGCCCTGCCCAGGAGGCTGAGATCCTTATCAGCTGCAGCTGACACGGGAACTGGGGTCAAAAATCAGGGCAAGCCAGGCCTCCTGGGTGGGGTTTCTAAGAAAAATCTCTGACTTGGGTCCTTCCCTAGGCCTCCCACCTCTACCCTCTGGCCAGGGATACTCACCCCACCCCCTCCTGGGGCGCTGCGCTGTATGGAGACTGGGGCTGCAGGCTCCTTGTAGCCACCGTAGGACGGGGCCCCCTGCTGCTGCTGGGGCTGCTGGAAAACTGGAAGAGGGGAGGAGACAGGGCTCGGAAACTGTCTTGCCAAAACAGTCCCTCCCAGAGCCCTCTCCCCTTCTCCCCAAGCCCATATCATGTATTTGCACCCCTACAGCCCCGCCCAACCCCCACTTCTCAGAGGTGACTATGTGTGCACACTTCCAGGTGCTGGGTCTGCCGCTGCAGGGGCTGCGTCTCCCCCATCTCACTGGGAGCACCCAGCACAGGCCTGTCCCGGGTTCATGCCCTCAGTGGGGGGTGGGGATGGGACCCGACCAGGGTGTATGTGCATGCACTCGCGAGTGCGTGAACGAGGCTTCTCCCCATCCTGTAGGTGGTCTGGCCTCAGGTCCTCCACCCTTGCCGGCCTCGTGCCCACCTGGGGTGCTGCTCGGGATGTGGTGAGGCTGCTGCTGCTCCTGGTGTCTCCGGTAGCTGCTGCTGTCCTGGGAATCTCGGCGCTCAGGCTCCATGCCCTCTCCCCCGCCGGGGCCCATGCGGCTCTTCTCGAACTCCTCATGGTATTTTATCTGAAGGGGCCGAAAGCACTGGGTAAAGGACCCATAGAAAACCAATCTAGTCTCCCTCCCATTGCCACTCAAGATCCTGGGATGGGGGAGACTCCCCCAGGGCCCTGGGCAGAGAAAGCCAGCTTCTCGTGGGAGTGCACCAGTTGCATGCCTTTGGACAAGCTACCTAACCCTGCTGGGCCTCAGGTTCCATCTCTATAAAACGGGACCTGGGTGTCTAATCCCGGTGTAACAGGAGAATGCAATGAGATGACCAATGGAAAACAGCCATGTAAGCTAAAGCACCAGACAAACGCGAGTGGTCACTTTCACGTGCTGATGGCAGGGATGGGGGGCTGTCCTGGTTCACTCTGGTCAAGAGCAGCCCAACAGCGACTGTTTATTGAGCACCTACTAGGTGCCAGGCACTGTGCTTGGTGTTCCACGTCACGGCCCATCTGACCTGTCAGCACCACGACAGGGTGATTATGACCACACAAGAAGGAAGCTAAGGCACTGAAAAGCAAAGGGAGTTGCCCAAGAACGTGCAAATTCCAGAGCAAGCTCTTCATCAGTACCAGGTGGTTCTGCCTCTTGGTGGAGGCCAGTGCCCAAGTGTGCTCTCCCGAGGACCCCAGCCTTTGGGGACAAGAAATGTCAGGCTGGACGTTCTCTTGGAGATGGATTCCTCCTCTGATCAGGTTCCAAAAATGGGCAATGTGAGGTCTGGAGAAGTCACACATCCCAGCACTCAGCAAGAACTGGCTGAACTGAGCATGCCAAGGCCCTGGAGACCTTCCAGAGCTGCGTTTTCACAGATCTGCTCTTCAGGTGATCGGCTTCCAACCCACCTGGGCTGCTCGTTAGAAGGCAGGTCCCGGGGCCTTCTTTGGCACAGGCAGAATCAGGGCCAGGGTTCTGGAGGACGCATTTTTTAAAAAACCTCCCCAGGTGAGTCAGAAGCAGGCTTACGTTTGAGAACCAGGCATCTAGAGCAGAGGTCAGCGAACTGGCCCAAGGGCCCACAGCCCATTTGCTCGGGGTCTGTGAGTAAGAATAATTACTTCATTTTTTAAATGACAGGGGTGGGGGGCCCAAAAGGAATATTTTGTGACACATGCACTGTCCCTGGCATTCGCATTTCGGTGCCCAGAAGTAAAGTTTTATTGGGACACAGCTGCACCCATTCATGTCCCTGTCATCTGTGGCCGCTTTCATGCTGTTACCACTGCAGAGCTGAGCAGCTGCCACAGAAGCCAAATGGCCCTCCAAGCCTAAAATACTTACTCTCTGGCCCTTCACAGGAAACATGTGCTGACCACTGCCTGCCCGAACACTTGGACTGCAACACGTAAAATGTGTTACCACAGTGCTCCCAAATCACATCTATTTTACAAATTACATACGAGTATCACTTCACAAATGCAGAAAGCATATTGTAAAACTTACACAAAAGATATGAATGAAAAAAGAGTGTAAGATGAGAAACAACCAGGGCCAGGAGTCTAAGGCGTTCTCCCCGCATCTCAGGGGCCGGTCACCCATAGCCCACCTTACAGACCCGGGTCTGCTACCTCTTCAGAGAGGAACTGGTGGGAGGAGAGCAACCAGGGGGAGGCCCACAGTTTCAGTGATCCAGGAGTACCTGACGGAGCTGGACTGGGCTGGGCGTGGGGGAGGAAGTGGGACAGAGAGTGACAGAATAGCTTCCCCTCACCCCCAGAGGAAACTCAGAAAGCAGGACACTGAGAAAAATCGGTCCTGTCCCAGGCAGGCCCAGGCCTTCAATTCTCTCTAGGCCTCGGGCCACTTGACTGGAAGATGATTCTCACTTCCTCTTCACCAGCATCCTGCCCTGTGATTCTCCCAGTGGAAAATGGGGGTGGGGGTGGGGGAGGAGGGAAGCAAAGTCTGCCCTCTGTCCTGCAGCAGAAGGGACCAGTGACCCTGTGCCCTGGAACCCTGGCCAGTGCCTGAGGAGCTGCGCAGCCCAGGGCGGGCCTCTCTGGCCTCCCATTCCCACTTTCTCTGCTGCCTTCTCTCCCCACCCTTGGCATCAGCTTTGAAGGGAGGACAAGCGTTAACACTTGGCCAAGCAGGGCTCACACACTGGTGACTGGGCTAAAGGTCTGTGGGTGTGGGCCAGCCGGCACACCTGCATCCCTCTGCTGCCTCCGATGATGGTTACTCGCTGCGGCCTGGGCTGGGAGGGCAGGCTGGCGGCAGCAAAGCCGGGGACAGGTCCAGGCCGGAGGCAGAGAGCGCCTCACTTAGGCGTTTGGGTCAGGACCGGCCCTCTTCTCCTCCTGCCCTTTCCCTTTCTGCCCAAGCAGGGCCCCACACCCAAATGGAGAAATCATAGGCTGAGCCTGTTCCTGAGGGGGCAGAGCCAGCCCTGGCCAGGCTGAAAACTCATCCGATCTCTGAACTCCCTCACAAAAGAGCACCCAGGGGGTGAAGTTCTCAGACAAGGGGAAAAGGTGAGGCTCCCCCACCCCCACTCCCCCAGCCTTGTCCAGCGATCAGTCAGGGGGGATAAGAAGAGGGCTCACCCCTCCCAAGGCCTCTAGGCTCACAAGGCAATTGCCCTTCTGACTTGTCCTGGGAGTGGGGAAGGTCAGCTTCCTGTGTTTACTTTCTGTTAATGAAAAGAGGCCAGACCCGGAGCCGAAGCCGATGACTGGGGGAGGACAAGTGCATATGTGGAGGCGGACAGAAGCCTGATCGGGCCCGAAGGGAGCCAGGAGGGGGGCTGGGGGCCCAGCCACCCTGGGCAATAGGCCCCTTCTCCGAGCATGACTGACTACCTGCAGTGGTGGGGGGACGACAGAGAGCCTGGGGAAGAGTGCACGTCTCCCTGTAGGAGCCGAGGCCTGGTGCCATCCCCTATCGGTGTCCCACAGGCTCGGTGCTCGTCACAGTCTGCAGTGTCCCTCCCGTCTTGGTCCTGAAAGATCATGAGCCCTTCACTTATTCGTGTGACCTTGGGAGAGTCTGTTGTCCTCTGGGCCCCAGTTTCCTCATCAGTACGTGGCACCACGGTACCATCTGCTCCCCGGTGGTCCTGAGGCTCTCGGCCAGCTCTAGGAACCTAATGAAACTCTAAGGTAGAAAGCAAGTGCTGGCTGGTGGGCTCAACCTTGCTCCTTAAAAAGACACTGTACGTGAACAAATATTTGTGAAATTAGAGCCAGCTGACCCAGGTGGGCGACATGGTGGCAGCCTGAACGGAAAGATCCCTCTCTCCACCGATGCACGGACTGCCTGTTACTGTCATTAGTGATGACCTTCACCTTTGCTCGAGAGTTTATCAAGGCTCTTTGCACATTACCTCCCTTGGCCTGAGTGACAATCACCCTAAGGAGTAAATCGGACAGGCCCACCTTAATTCCCACTTTACAGAAAAGGACAATGAAACTCAGAAGTTAAATGACTTCCCGCAGCTGAGCTTTCATTACCCAGTGAGAGCTGAGGCTGGGCACATGGGGACAAAGTCACAGCCAGACAGGCCCTTCCTGAGGACATGCGTGGGGCTGGGCAGCCACATGCCCGCATCCGCCCCTAGTCCTGGTTCACGGCTCCTCTTCCGGAACAAACACGAACAGCACCCTCTCAGTCTCGGAAGAGATGACAATCGCAAGGTCACGCTAACTTTGGGAGAAGAGGACACCAGGCATGCAAGCTTGGGAGAGGCGCACAGAGGAGGCAGCGGAGGGAGAGGGGTGAGGCTGCAGCTCGCTTTGCCTGGGCGCCTGGATAGAACGTCAGTGCAGTGTCCTCAACTCCGCCCCCCCCACCCCTCCCCAGCCAGGGAGGAAACTGTGTTACTGCTTTGCTGACTGACCTAATGGTTTGAGAAGCAAACGGGCACATTAAAGGCTGTTAGCACATCCGAAAGGGAAAGAAACATTTTCTAGATTCCAAGGGCCTGGGGCTCATGCCTGCTCCAAGCTCATGAAAGTTCTGATCTTCTAAGAGCCCAAATGGAGGTCACCCTAAGTCCAGAAATGGCAGCAGAGGCCCAGCTGAAGAAGCGTCCTGGGCTGCCATGGAAGGACACCATGCTCTGACGGTGCCATGACATCCGTTGAATGAATGAATGCAGTTAGGGACCCCGGCCTACGGGCTCTGCCCACCCACCGGGGCCCCCACTAGCCAGGACTGCAGGGTCCACTCCAATACTGAAGAAAACACACTTTCTCTGCTACTTGACATTCTCTTTTCCCCGAGCCCCCTGCTCCCGATGGCAGTGAAAATGAAGGCCTGACACCACACGCCGCTCCCACGTGATTCTGCATCACAGCTGACAAGGGGACACCAGGCTTCGGACGGAACAATCAGCTCACTAGCCAGGGGCTATTTTTATAACGTCTTCCATTTGTTGAGGGCCTAGTTGGTGCCCGTATATGCTTGATTCATTTCCTTTTCTCGGTCAGTCCGAGAAAAATGTATATTCTCATCCCCAAGGCTCAGGAGACGGTTAAAAGGTGGGTAAGTCAGAACCCAGTTCTCCCATCAGATCCTGAGTTCTCAATCACCACTAACACAGCTCCCTGTCAGAAACCAACCGTATTTTGTTCTTAAAAACAAACGGAAATCTGTGCTCAATCCCACTAGTAGTCAGAGAAAGGGGAGTTAAAACCATAAGGAGATACCACCACATACAATGAAAATGGTTAAGACAGACAAGTCTAAGGGAGCAGATCAGTGGGACCCTCATCGCTGCAGAGAGTAAATCAGCACGGCAGCTTGGAAAATGGTTCGACATCATCTACTAAGGCTGAAGGAACGTACGCGGTAAGACCCAGCAATTCCACCCCACACGAACACTAGGAAGTATGAATGGGGATGGCTCTCTCTCCTTCCTTCCCTCCCTCCCTCCCTTTATTTGTTTAATTTTATTTTGGGAGAGAGCTGGGGAGCGTGCTAGGAGAGGGCGGGAGGGCATGCTGGGAGACAGCCAGGGAGCATCTTGTGTGAGGATGTACATAGCGCACAGAAATGGTCCAAATATCCACCAGAATCAGTAAAATGCAGTATGAGTCGAAAATGGAATACTATACAACAAAGAAAAAGGAGGCCCCACAACTCCATGCGAACATGGAGATGACTCTTTAAGCCCAATGTTGCCCAAAAGAAGTGAGATACAAAAGAATACTTGCTACAGGTACAATATCAGTTCAAACAAAACTACAGTGTTTAGAAATACAGAGTTACATATTAAAATTATGAAGAGTAGCACATAGCACACACTTTGAAAAATCAAACTATATGATTGTACAACAAGCCCACCTTCAGGCCACTTGACTCTGGGGCTGGAATTTTGTTCCACTTCGCTATCTTCTACCAATTAGACCCACACTCTAAAAGCTGGTGCTAACCTACAGAATATAAGCTGCTAATTATTTTCATCAATGGAAATGCAAAGGATTTCTGCCTGCAGCAAGGATATCTCTGAAGTTTATGGGTTTATGGTCCTGCAGGACGTTAACCAGTTCTGTGCCCAACTGTATCCGGCACTTTCTTTCCTGACCAGGCAGCACCTCTGCCTGTCACACCCTCCAGCTGGTTCCTCATACATAAGTTAAATATACGGCAGACGCTCACTACACAAGAGGTGGGTTTTTTTTTTTAACACTTGGACAAGTCTTTGACGGGGGTGCCGCAGCGCTCAGTTTCTTGACTTGCACGGTGAGTGCTACACAGAGGGTTTACTGTGTGCTCCCTGAGTGCTATATTTCGATGAAAAAAGGTTAAAAGACGTAAAACTGTATACAGGAAATCAATATACAATTAAATTTGTAGGAAAATAAAAGCAGAGCTTCTCTATTTGAAGGCAGTGGCTCCCACAAAGGGGCCTCAGCAATTAAAGTCTCCCATCCACACAGCCACTGGAGCTCAGGGCCCAAGGCCAGGATTCTGAAAGGATACACTTCACCCCACAGCACGCGCCTCTTAGCCCTTTAGATGCCTTTCATGAAGACACAGTTACTCACCAGACATGTAACTTACTAGTATCTTGCCTCTAGTTTTCCACGCATTTTCTGTATTAGACAATGGCCCAACTTTGCGGCCAAACTTTACTCCATCCCTTAACTGCAGTGCAGACAGCAAACAGGGCCGTCTCTGAAGTAATAATAACGGACAATATTTATCAAATGCCAACCACTTGATGTTTTCCTTGCAACCACTTAAGGTAGGGCCTATGGTCCCCATTTTTACAGGTGAGGACACCGAGGCTCCGCGGGGCCTGGCCAGCCCTGGAATGTTAGAAGCTGGGGTTCCACTCTCACTGGCTCTTCCCACATCACCCTCTTGCCTCTCGGCAGGAAGGATGGCAGACCACACATCTCCAAAGCGTTTAAACACCACCTGGGTAGACCAGACACCTATTTTTAAAGTGCGCTCACTGGTGAACCCTCTAGTCTGCAGCACATTCCTCCAGGGAGGCGGATCATGTCTTTGAAAAAAGGCCTGGCCTCTGGAAACAGCTGGGAGTCCTTGGGGGCTAACCTGGCCACTGAGGGACTATATATAAACTCTACTTTTATATATACACACACACATATATAAACACTATTTGGGATACAAAATAAAAGGCGTGGCTCTAAACACCATCTTTCCCAAAACCTTCTGGACACGGGACAAGTGACCAACGGCCCTGAGCCGGGTTTAAGTTCCCCGGGAGTCGTGGGCTGCAGCCAGGCCGGGCACACGCTGACTCAGGACTTACCAAGGACTGTTGGGACTCTTCGCTGATGGTTCTCAGACATCAGTGAGCACCAAAGTAACCCAAGGAATGTGTTTAAATGCTGGTTCCTGGGCCCCACTCCTAGAGATGCTGCTTCAGGCAGCCTAGGGAGGGGCCTGGGAGCCTGCACTTTCAGTCAGCCTTCTCCAGTGACGCCAGCACAGCTGGCGGGAGACCCGCACCCGACAGACTCTAGCTGCATTCGCTATGACCAACAGTCTTCTAGGTTTGCGGTCACACCTCGTAGGCCCCAGCTACAGCTGCAAAAGCAGAACCAGGTCAGGTTCAACTCATCCCCCCCACCTCAGAGCAGAGGACAATCAGCTAATTGCAGCCCTGTGGTTAATGAAAAGATGGTTATCTCCTTAGGTGTGAATGTCTTGGACACAGTGAGTTCCGTTACCAAGTCTCCTCAGACGCTAACACCTCCAATAACTGGTGGGTGGGGGAGGGAAGAAGAACAGGTGTGTAGTCTGGGTGTGGAATATTCTGGAAACCTTCCAGAAAGGGAGGCAGGAACGATTGGGCTTGCTTGTCATCGCCTGCCCCTCACACACACCCCAGGGGCTCAGACCCACAGGCTGGAAGCAGTGAGTGAAGGGATTCGGGGATCAGGGTTATTGCTCGGGAGTGAGGTCAGTGATAAAGGACAAGAGTCTTCACAAGGAGAAGCCAGAGAGGCTGAAGAGGCAAGACTGCAGCTTTGTGAGCCCTCCTGGCTCTTCCCCTTACCCAAGGCTTCCCCCTCCCTCCAGTTTCCCCTGATGAGCTGTAAGATAGAGACCCCCCTTCCCCCTTTCCCTTTGGCCAGGCCCTGACTTGTAAAAGAGGGGGTGGGGGGTGCGATTAGAGCCCTGGGAGGCACGCCCTCCCAGCCTCCAGCACCCCCACCCCCGTAGGGAAGCCCTCCCTCTGTTTCCCCAAGCCTTGAGTTTCAAGCTGCAGGTCAACACGTAATTGTGAAAGCCATTCAGGGAAGTCTGCCACCAGCATCTTCATACAGTGAAATAGAAAATATCTGAAAACCCTCCAGGAGAAAGGACTCTTTTATGAAAGTTATAAGTCTGTTTTCTCTCTAAAGAAGTAGGACTGTCTGGCAGGGTGGGGCGGGGCATGGGGGGTCCACGACATGAAATCTATTTCATGTTGTAGTCACAGTTTGAAAGCCATGGTCTTGGGCATGGCGGGTCCTCTGGGCTGGGGCCCTGGCTTCTGAAACCACCCGGGCCATCGCTGGAGCTCACTCTAAGCACAGCCCATCCAACCTCTAAGAATGTCCTGGCAAGGGGGCCAGGCAGAGGGATGAGGAGCCAGGAAGGGGAATGGGAAGCACAGGGGTGGATGCCAGTGGGGCCACTCTGAAGCCCAGGCCCTCCGCAGCCTCCATCTCCGGTCCCTCAGCCCCGGGTCACCTGGGCAACACACCGACCCTCTCCCATTCCAGACTGAAGACAACTGCTTGCTCAGTCCTTCATTTGTAGGGTCTCCTGGTCCACTGGGCTGGCACTTTCTGCAGCCCTGTGCCCCCACACCCCATCTCCGGTCTGCAGCCCGTCTTCACATTCTCTGCTGTGGCTCACGGCGGTGCCCCACCCCCACGGGCCCAAAGCCCCAGAGGCAGCCTCCCCGCAAGCCCAGAGCCACACAGGCTGCAGGTCTATGGCTCAGCCAAGCAGGAAACTGAGGCCTGTTCCCTGGCCACAGGTCCCAGGGGGCCTGGCAACCCACCGCCCACTCTCCACACCCAGCCTCGCCACAGTTAGACATTGCTGACCGTCCCGGGCCCAGGATGACCCCGGCCAGGGGCTGCAGGGCCAGCAGGCAGAGCTGGCTGGGGTTTTTACACAGGAAGGAAGAACAAGCCAAGGTGGGGGAGGAAGCCGAGGGAGGGCGGAAATGACTGCGATGTCAGCACCCAAAGGCAGACAAGGAGGAGGGCGGCCCCTCCCCATCCCTGCCACCCAGTTTTGAAGTTCTGACCTTTGCGCTCAGACAAAACAGCTAGTCTGGACCCTAACACCCACCATAGCCAGGAAAAAAAACATGCAACTTCAAAGAGAGTGGTGGGGGGTCACTGAGCACACAGGCCCTCCCTGAGCCCCTCCTCAAAGTACAGTCCTTTGAAGGCAGAAATGCTATGTGGGCAGAGGGGGGCAAAGGGAGAGTCTGGGGCACACAGGAAAAAATACCTGGGAACCCCACACTCTTCCCTTCCCTCTGCCCAAGCAGCTGTCGGCCAGGACCACCCAGCGGCCCCAGTCATATCTGCCAGGCTGGCAGGGAGGGGACAGGGAAGGGTGGCGGGTCAGTGTGGTACCGCAGGGGCAGGGGAGCTTACATTACTGATCTGGTCCTGGGTCTTCTTGATTCTCTGGAGTTCGGGTGTGTCTGCCACCACGCTGAAGCCTTTGCCCTTGTTCTTCTCAAACTCCTCCTTGTAGCGCACCTGGAGGACCCAGATGGGAGAGGGACCAGAGTCAAGCTGGGGCAGCAGACAGGGCCCTGGCCCATGGCTTCCTCTGAGGCAGCAACCAGCCAGGAGAGGGATCCAGGCCAGAATGTCCCCTGCAGCGACATCCACCCCCACCCCCCCACCCCCAACTCAAAACAGAAGCCTTGATCAAAAAGTACTAAAGTAACAGCCATAATCCATGAATGCAGTGCATTCGGAGCACCAAGTGCTTTGCAACAAACTATCTCATTTAAATCTTGCCATATACTATTATTAGCTCCATTTTAGATAAGGAAATTGAGCCACACAGATCATAACCCCATGTCCAAGGTCACACAGCTGAGCAGCAAATGTCCAGAGCCACCGAGATGCAAAGCTCATGTGCCTGACTCTCAACCCTTCACCGCCAGCCCATCCTGCCAGAAAGCCATAATAGGGAGAAGCCTCTTCCCCGAGCTCCAAAGTCTGCCCCAGCCCTCCTCACCCTGGCCAGGATGCGGCCCTACCCGCCAAGAGCCCAGCACTGTTTTTAAGTGACCAGCTAAGTGAGGGCTGGGCCAAGGGACAAAGCTGGTGCCCACAAAGGAGGGCGGAGAGACAGCTACTCAGAAGACGCAGTGAGCCTTTGACAGGCCCCGGCGGCTTCCTGGAGCCTGCCAGGCCGGCTTCTGAGGTCGGCACCACAGGAACGGGCAGCACTGGGTCTGGACGGCAGGGAGTACTTCAGAACAGGGTTCCAGGCTCCGGGGAGAACCCCCCCCCCGCCCTGCCCTCCTCTTCTGAGAGTCCCATGGGTCCTCGAACAGAGGGACGCACGTCAGACAGCAGAAAGGACTTTGCACATACTCAGGGAATTGAAATTGGAGGGTTAGCTTGTCCTGCCCTGGGGGGTTCAAAGGACAGAATGGAAGCTGTAAGGGCCCACGGGACAAAGAACTGTGCCCTGGCTTCCAGAGACTTCACTGTCCGCCTCGGCAGCCAGCTGTCCCCAGCTCCACCAGCTGCCTGGATTTCCTCCATGGGGGCTGCACTATCCTGCAGGCGGTCAGCCCAGGACACGAGGACCAGGGCCTCGGGAGTTTCCAGGATGACAAGCCCAGGCATGGAATCATCTGGTCACAGGGCCGAGCTGCACTGTGACCCAACTGACAACACATGTGTGCAGCTGGGGCCACACCTGTCATTCCTCTGCACACCCCCCTGGGGTCAGGAGTCCTTGTTGGTCCCCCGGAGCCCCCAGCCCATCCACTCATGGGTTTTGTCCTAAAAGGTTCCAGAAACTCCTTTTTTTAAAATCCAGAATAAAAACAAAGGCCTGCACGTGCTGGTTCCCATCAGACGGGAAGTTAGCACAATGGGTAAAGGTGCCCACCCACCCCGAGGTTCCAGAACCGCCCAGCACCAGCCCATCCAGGAAGGCCTACGCCAGCATGCTGACTCGGAGGGTTGGGTTGGGGAGGGGAAACCCTGTAAGAAGAGGGCATCAGGGCAGGTAAGGTGCTTAGAGTCAGAAAAATGTAGCTCCAGATACAGAAGTCCCAAATCCAAGGCCTCTGGCCTCAGTTTCCTCAGCTGTGAAAGGGCTGTCACAGGAATCATGGGAAGGGCTCTTCCTGCCCCCGAGCTTGGGCCACACGCCAGCGGGAGCTGGTACTAACACAGCCTCCGTCTCCCGCTTGCTAAGTGATGCTGGGCACATGACTTAACCTCTGGGGCCTTAGTTTGCAAATCTGTAGAACAGGGACGATAATACCACCCATTCCAATCAATGGTGCAGATAACAGACAGTCTACAGCAGCCGAGTCATCGAGGAGCAGGCAGCAGGCCTCACCACATCCTGATAAGGGTAGTTGTGAAAGTGCTTTGTTAAAGTCCTGAACAAATGCCAGTCCGCACCCCCCCTTCCTCTACTTCCTGGCCTGGCGAGGGTCAGGACCCTAATCCAGGGGAAATTGCCGTGACAGTCCTGTGATGACATCAGCGGGTTCCCAGGCTCAGGAACTGCCTCTCTCTCCTTGCTGGGGAAGGATAATTCGTTTACCCCTGACGCAGGGGGTCCACAGAGGGCGGGGCGGGGCGGAGTCTGGGCTGAGAAAAGACAGGGGCCTGGCCTCAGCACCCTTTGCTGTGTGTCCTTGGGCAAGCCAGTCTCTCTCTCTCTGGGCCCCCCTCCGAGAGGAGCTAACTAGCTGATCTCTAAAAGCCCTTCCAGCTCTGGAGTTTGTGACCATTTTTAAGCACCTACAGCCCTTACTAAGGAGAATCGAGGTGGGGGAGATTCTCTGAGAGGCTGTCTGGTGCTGGAGCGGGTGACAGGTAAAAAGTGGGGAGCCAGGAGCATGGGGAGGGCCTTGCTTGGAGTCCCTCCATGAGGGGCTCCTTATCACCCAAGCAGGAGCATTCGCCCTCATCTGGGATGGCTCGCCAGGATGTGACGAGGGTCTCTGAGGAGGGAAAGGACCTGTCCGAGGTCACTCAACCCAGTTGCTGGTAGGGTGAAGATGCAACTCAGTGCCATGACTGGAAGACTGTCCCTGGGAGGCACCTGGGCGTCCCATCCTGGACACTCCCCACTCGGGGCCAGGACGGAGGCTAGGGTCTCCTCACATCCAAACGCCCACCACCTATGACACTCCCTCCTTACACGTCGACTTCCTAAATATTCTCCCACAGTCTATCTTGTTCACCGTTCGCCCCAGCAAACAGTAGGTACAAATATCTGTTGAGCAAATGATGAATGGATTGAATGTAGACCCAAAATTTCCAAACAAACAGGCAGCACAATTTGGAAACTAACTGCCTTACTGACCCAATGTAAGAGAAAAGATCCTGACTTTAATTAAAAAAAAAAAAAAAAACCCACCAACAATTTCCACTTATTTTGTGCCTCCCGTGTGCGGGGCCCACGCACTCTCTAACCCACTCCCTTTCAACAAAAAAGAAGCCAGGTTTGAACTGCGACGCACGTGCGGCGAGCAGACCTGATGACAGAGGTCGGTGCTGGAAGCCTCGGCTTCCCGGTCCTCCTCTTTCCAGCAGGACAGCGACAGCAAACGCTGACTGGGTGCTGGCCCTGCCCCAGGGACTGACTGTTCGGAAGCCCTGACACAAACTAACATCCCCACAGCAAGCCCTGGAGAGAGGTAACCACCACTTCACAGGTGAAGGCACTCTGGCTGGGAGACTTTAAGTAACTCGCCCGAAGTCACGCAGCTAGTAGCCGCAGATCCAGGATTTAACCTCTGACCAGCCGGCTCAGTAAGAGTGGCACAGGTGAGTCACCTGAGGTCCCAGGATCCGAGAAGAGAGAGCAGGGACCCTGCCCCAGGACGGGCACGGGCTCTCCCATTTCATTTCCTGTGGCAAGCCCCGGGCTGTGCTACGTCCTGGAGGTGTGACAGCGCAGGAGAAAGAGTGAAAGGGACATTCTCTCTGCATTTCTGCCTGGGCCCAGGGGGCAGCACAGCCACCCCCAGCTCAGCCCCACCCGAAGACACTGCCTCTATTCAGCCTGGTGGGGGCGGGTGCTGGGGCCCAGCTGCCATTTCCGCCTCAGCCAAGCCTGGCCAGGACCACCCAGGGGGTCATTTCTGGTCAGCTCTGTGGTTCCTTCCCCCGCTGGGGAGGCTCCAGGTGTCCCAGACACCCAAAGTACCACTTGGGGAACCAATCTGGAGCCGGGAAAACAAAGCTGAAATAGCACAGGCAGCTTCCCAGAAACAGAGAAGGGCTGAGACACACGGATGCGAGCCCAGGAAGGGGCCCTGGAAAGAGACCAGCTGACACCCCGGTGGGGTGGGGCAGGGCAGGCAGAGGAGGCTCCCACTTCCCTTCCTGCCAGCCATAGGCGGGCTGAGAGCCGGCCCTGCCCCCACAGCGGCCACAGGAACCAGAACCTGTCACCACCCCCAGCCAGGCCAGCTCAGCCCTTCCAAGCCTCAAAGCAGCAGGCCCAGCCCCCGACCTCTAGGCAGCTGGGGTTTGCTGTCCCCGTTTTACTGTGGAGGAAAAAAAGCCACGAAGCCACAAGAGGCAAGCAGCCAGGCCCAGACCACACAGCGGGGGGGGGGGGGCGGTGGAGGGAGACAGAACCAGGCCTGCAAAGAGGGCAAGTCCTGCCCCCACTTTCCAGCCCCCAAGGAGCCCAACTGCGGCAGATCAGAGCCAGGCCCTCAATTCGAAGCCCCACCTCCCCACCTCCCAGGGCCCAGACCAGAGCAGCAGAAAGAGGGTGAGCTCAGGTCCCTCAGCTCCACGTGACCACCAGCCCAGCCCTAAGCCTCTCAACTTTTGTCTGCGGGACCAAAAGCTTTCAGCAGAATCACTGGGGCAGTCAAAACAGATTCCTGGGTCCCACCCAGAAGCTCCTTGGGTGTGTTCTGAGTCCCTGCCCCTCCTGGAGACAGGTGTGTCCTGTGGTCCTGGGTTGTGAGCATGGGGCTGGGGAGCTGCTGAGAGCAAAGGGCTTGAAATCTGCCTCTGGGCAACTCACATGGCCTCTCTCAGCCTCAGTGTCCCCATCTCTATGACGGGGACAACAGGAGCCCCTTCTCTATCAGCGGCGTGTGAGGACTGGAGGTCAAGGCCTGGCTCTCAGCGCGCACCTAACGGAGGGTGACTGCCATTCTCGAGGTTCCGCAGCCTGCCTGAGAGTCAGGAGCCCAGGAGATGACCCAGGAGGGCTCTGGGGAGCAGGGGTGTCCCTCAGGGATCGGGTTCCAGGGACAAAAAAGAGACCTACAGCCAAGCTTTTGTGAGGCCAACAAAGGCTGAGGGAATTAGCTCGGCTTGGGTTTCTCCTCCTGAGAGCAGGGACGTGTGTGTCTCCCTTGCCTCTGTCTGAGTGTGTGTGCCCCTTCCACACCTCTTCCCCCGGGTCCCTCGGGGTTCTGAATGATCCTGTCAAGCTGTGGGTTGAGTGCAGGTCACCCTATGATGCCTCCTTCACCTCCAGCCCCGGTGGACTCCCTACAGGACGAGGAGTCTGGGGTGGTAGCCAGGGCCTGGCCAGAATCTTCCCTGTGCAGACCAGCCCCACACCCGCCGGGCCTCCTCAGCTGGCAGAGGTCTGGTGTCCTCACGGCTCCACCAGTGACTACATCTCTCACCATGACAGGGGTGGGGGCCAGGCTGGCGGCTGGCAGCTGCTGCCAAGGAACAAACCAGCTTCCCCACTTGCTCCCCATCACTGTGGGCTCTACCTGGGCTGCACATGGTCCAGGTCACTGTGTTTTGGAGTGAAAACACCAGAGCCCAGATACTGAAACCTAACTCAGCTCGTGTGTCCACAGCCAAAGGCCAGCGCCTCTCTCAGCCTTGGTTCCCTCCTCTGACCCCCAGAGCAGGGTCAAGAACAAATAAGGCCACATATCTCCAAGCACTTGCTAAGCTACAAACGCATGTTTCAAGGTAGCGACAGTGCTCCTCGGGGAGTGGGGCGGAGAACTGGAAAGAACAGAAGTCTCAAAAGTTAGACAAAAACAGCATTCAGAGTCATCGGCACCTACTTTCTCCTCCACAAAGCGGGAGAGACCCTGCCGACTGCGCAGGGCTTCCGTGAGGACCAAATGAGCGGAGATGCCCAGAGCCTGAGGCTGTCAATACTGTCACCACCCCTGCTACTTCCCGCACGGTCCTAGCAAGGCCCTCCACGCCCCAGTTTCCTCCCCTGTACCATGGGGAACAGCCCGGGGCAGGTCCTCCCCTCATGGGACCCATGGGACCCAGTGGGAGGCAGGGGCCCAGAGAGGCCATGTCAAAACCACATGGCAGGAGCCCCAGCCCAGAGGGAGCCGGAGCGGTCCCCACTGCAGCCCAGGCAGGTTCTCCACAGCATTTTTCTGGCCCTGGGCACCCTTCCCATTTGGTTAAGTTCCTCAAGGGGTCTTTGCTGAACCACCTGCCCCCGCCCCATAGGCCAGGCCAGGTTTGTCCCAGAAGCCCTCCCAGACCCCCCAGGCAGGGTCAGCTGTTCTGGTATCAGGGCTCTTATTCCTCGGTGCCCCCTAAATACCGAGTTCTCCCGGGGGCAGGAACCCCACCTCCCCCACTGCTAAATGTAACATATGACTCTCCCCCCTACCCCTCCCAGCAGGTGCTCAGGAAAATCAGGCCCAAGGACACAGAGGCGACAAGCCATTCGGGCCAAGGCCACCTTCGCAGCCTGCCCCCTCGTAGGAGTGTAGGAGGTTTGGGGGCATGGCTACAGTGGGTAGGCTGTGTAACCCCAGACTGGCAGGAGCCTGGAGAGGTGAGTTCCCTCCTTTGCGGGTGGGAGTGAGTGGACAGGAGGAAGAGGGGACCAGCTGCCTGGAGGAGGTGGGCTTTAGGGGCCCCGCCTGAAGTTTCCCAGAGCAGAAAGAGTCAGGCACACACCTCTCTCCAGCCCACTTTAGGTGCAAGGTGGGGCATGCTCTCCCCCACTCCTTTGACAAAGTCCGGAAATGTGAAGTAACGGGGTTCGGAACTGGGGGCAGGGGACAGGCAAGTGCTAGGAGTTCAGCACCTTGGTCTTGCTGAGTAACCCCAGGGGGGAAGGAGCCCTTGCCAAATGCAGGAGTTTCAACAGCTTTCCCTGCCAGCCAGGCCCCAGCAGCGGCCCCGCCCCCTCACCTGACTCTGGAGCTCGCTCTGTTGCTTGAGGCGGAGGTTTTCCGGGGTGTCGGCCACCATGGTGAAGGACTGCTTGGGGTAGTGTCTGCAGGACAGAAAAATAGTTGGGGTCACTCTGGGGAACAGGCAGGAATCTCTGAGCTTCCTTACAGACCTCTGACTCTCTCCTGGAAACTTCCTCTTAGCCCTGGAAGTCCCTGCCCCACATCCAGGAGCAGGACTATAGTGTCCACCGCCCCTGCGGAGGGAGGCAGGTGTCCCTCAGACTCGTCCTGGGCTGAACTGGGAGACACACAGGCTTGAGTGGCTGGTGGGCCGTGGAGAAATGTCCTGAGCCAAAGGGAGGCCAAGGGACACCCTCAGAGTTTCAGATCACCACTGTTTGGGGACAGTCCATCCCTTCGAATCTACCAACCAGGGAAGTCAAGAGGGCTAGGCCAGAGAGGGAAGAAGATGAGGACAGGGCCAGGACAAAGCTTTCGGCTAAGACCAGACATGGAGTCCGACCAAGGAGAGGAAGGGCAGGAGGGAGACAGAGGCAGGAAAAAAGGGGAAAGGGACACGCATATCCAGGGGGCTTCCTGGAGGAGGTGGTGAGAGAGAAAAAAACGCACACATCCAGAGTGGTATTTCCAAGGGCTAACAAGGTCCAACTTAACTGGAGTACAGGCGAGAGATCAGCTTGACGCCAGAAAAGAGGCCACCATCAGGTGACAGATAATACTGTAGCAACGGCTGATGCGTGCCCTGGGCAGAGGGCACACAGGCCGCAGTTCATCCAGCTCTCACAACCACCCCACTGCCCTTCTTCGACAGATGACAGAACGAGGCCCACAGAGGCCAAACACCGCTGCCAAGGCACAAGGCCAGTAAGTGCCAGCACCTGGAGTGGCACCCAGATGGTGTCCCCCAGAACCAGCACCCTGAACCGAACCCTTCGATCTCCAGACACCGGACAGACCAGAGTCCTGTGCCCCAGAAAGAGGGTGGCTTGGAGGCAGCAGGAGCCAGGGAAGCCCTTGGAGCCAAGTCTGCAGGGAGCTCTCCAAACATCCCGCCAACCCTCGTTTCCCAGAGGAGGAAGTAGCGTGCTGGCACCAGGACGCCATTAGCAGTTCGGTGACTTCGTAATTAACTCACTTATCTCATCGGTTTGGCTTCTCCTCTCTCCACTACTTCTCTAGGAGGTAGGGAGGTTTTTTGTTCCCTGATTTATTCCAAGTTCCTAGAATAGTGCCTGGTATCCATTCAATATTTGGTGAATGAATGAATGTCACACCAGGCACTGAAGCTGGGTCTGCACTAGAACTCAGGTCTCCTACGTCCCACAGGGCCATCACGAAGTCCCCGGTAAGTCTACGGCCACACCACCCTGCACACGCCCGGTCTTGTCTGATCTCGGAAGCTAATTAAGGAGGGTCAGGCCTGCTTAGTGCTTGGATGGCAGACACAGTCCCCAGCAAACCAACTAAAGGAGAGGTAGCGCCGAGTCGCTGCGGTTTGCGTGCCACGTGCTGGCACGTGAGGGCTGGGGGTCCGCATGGGACCCAGCCATTTCAGGGACTGGTGGGTGGTTTCTCTAACCAGGAGCCGAGATCTGGCCATTTTTAGCCCTGGCTGACCACATCCCACCACAACCGCGACTACCAGCGGGTCCCTGATCACAGGCTGTCCCCAGGTAAGAGGACTGGCCACTTTCTGGCACGTTCCACCCCAGTTGGATGACGCGCCCTGGAGCTGGACATGAGCAGCCCCCTGGTCTCTGTGTCGTCAATAAACCTGGCATGTCCTCCAGTCGCCTGCAACACCTGGAGCCAGAGCCACTGGTGAACATGTGACTTCTCCCGGTGAAGAGCAGGACTCGGGCTTTGGAGAACTCCCCCCGGGGGCAGGGGCACCGTGCTGCACTCTGGGCCTGCCACAGACTCACTGGGTGACGGGCAAATCATTCCTTCCTCCCTCTGGGCTAGTTTCACTGTCTCGGACCTAAGCGATTCTAGCTGTGTCCCAATCCTCGCTTCCATGCCCCACCTGGCTCCTGCCTCTTAGGTCAGCCCGGGCTCCCAGCTGCCCCAGTGGAGGGAGGAAAGAGAGGAGACTGAAACGTAAACACAGGTGCCGGCAGCTGGCACGGCCTACGGATGAATGTGAAGCTAAGGCTGTGGGCCCAGTTCCACCAAACCAGGGCCACCCACAGCTGAGGGGCGCCATTCAAAATTCCCGAGCAGTTCCAGGGAAAGAGAGGATCAACTGGGAGTCTGTTCCCAGAGGCTAGAAAGAGAACAGCAGGAGGGATCTAAGTAAGATCTGTAGCAGAACTGGCTGGCCCTGAAGTTTTAAAGTGATAAGTTGCGGAGGTGACCCACCCACCAAGTAAGAGACATTCTGAAGGCGTCATGGGGTGGGGTCTGTGGTGAGAAGAGCATCCGTAAGCACCATAAATAGCAACTCCTGCAGCAGAGGAAGGAGTTAGGTCCAAAGCAGGGCGACGGAGGAGGCCTGCAGGGCAGCTCTGGCTCAGAACGTGAAGGGTCAGTTCTGAGAAGATGGCACCGGTTAGCACTGGGTGGGGGAGTGAAGCCGGTGAACACACGTGCACGGCAGCCAGTCCGCATGTGTGCGTTCCCCGTGTGCACGGTTAAAACGGAGTGCCAGCCCGAGTGGCCCAGGGACAGCTCGGCATGTGGCCCTGACACGCACTGCCACCCAGTTCCGGGGCTCCTCCACACACCGTGTCATCCCTCACACACAGCACGTGTACAGACGAGCCTTCTGCAGTGACGCGTGTCTCCTAGACATGGAGGCCAGCAGGCCCGCACGCAGCAGCGTGCGTTACAGGCCAGGTTCATACACCTCCTGCACCTCCGACGCCCCACCAGAAGGGTCTCAGGAGCCCCCCACCCCGCCACTGTAGAAAGTACCTCTGGGTGGGGTTGGTGGGTACTTTGTCCTCTCTTGGGGGCCACAAGACCCCCAGATCTCAGTGCCCACATGGCCAGAGCACTAACCCCATCAGAAGGGAAGGAGGGCCTGCCTAGATGTGGTCTCGGATTAATGTGGCAGGGGAAAGAAAGGGATTCTAACACTGCATCAGATGAACTAGATTTAAGAGGAGCTCCAGAGCCCCCGGTCTCTAACCCTGCTTCCTCAACCCCAACCCCAGGCCAGAGGAGGACAGGGGGACATGCAGCTCGGGCTATATTCCTCCTGCTGGGTCAACCCTGTCCCCTCCCTACAGCCCCCAGCCCTGGCTTGACAACCCTGCCTTTCCCTTCCTCTGCTCACTGCGCTTCAGGTTCCCATGGCAACCTCATCCTCGGCTCCAGGCAGGAGAGCAGAGAAGGAGAGGGAGAGAGGGTCTGTGGGGGTGGGGAGGAGACAAGCCAGCAAGGGTGTCCTCCACTGCGACTGTGGAGGACCCGCGAGGGCAAAACCAGGAGCCTGTGTCTGCAGGATCCCTGGAGACAACGTGGTGTTTTCAGAGGGGTGGACACAGAACATCCTCACTGTGTGCCCCCTCCCCCACCAGCATGATGGCCCTGGAAAGGGCTGCAACTGATTTGACCTCCTTCCAGAAACAATCACCGGGAATTTTACCTTTTCCCTCCCTCTCTGTCCTCAGGTTGAAGCTCTGCCAGCCCACTGCCCTCATGTGCCAATCGAGATGAATGGGTACATGTGTGTGCCACTGTGGGCACTAAGACGGACGGAAGAGGGGCCACCACCCCCAGCTAGTGACCCCACTGGAACCCCGGCCCTCCCAACAGACTGGGGCATGGTGAGGGAACAGGGGCCAGGACGGGGAGAACCAGGCATCCTGACCCTGGCCTGGAGCTGGGTCTGGAGCACAGCTGCTCTTTGTCCCTCCCGGGGCCAGCCTCCCTGTGCAGCATTCCAGGCGGTGGGCCCTCTGCAATGCCCCTCCCCACCCTCGGCAGTCAGCGTGGTCTAGGCTGCTCTGGGGGGTGCGCAGGGCAGGGCAGGAAGTCTGGAGGCCAGGAGAAAGGACCCAGCGCCCAGTAGGGCAAGACCAGGGACGGGGCAGGGAGTCAGGCAGCTCTGAGTAGTAGCCTAGGCCTCCAAGTCAATGTACAGGCACACACAGTGATTTCTTGATAGATCATGTCCCGTATACATTCCCTCTTGAAATCCGCCACAAGGCTATGGACTAGAAAAGGCAGGTATCGCCAGTGGGCCCATTCGATAGATGAAGAAACTCAACTCCAGTGTTGAGGAGACAGACTTTGCCCCACGCACTCTCCTGTCCACCACGGCCACCCAGCCAGCTAAGGACGAGCTGACCTCTCCCTCTCAGAGGGACCCCAGCCCACACGCAGCTCTCAGGCCTCTGTGGAAAGATGTGCTTGGCAGGGTGGGTGGAGAACAAGGTAATTCATCCTTCAAACCCAGCCTGTTTCCAAGCTCGGCCATGAGGAGACCCTGTGGGATGCAGGAGAAGGGGCCTCCGCCCCACAGGAGGAGTTATCCCTGACAACCTCTGAGCCCCCTTGTGAGGACAGGGAGGATGCTGAGAAGCGGCTGGGCTCCTGCTGATGGGCTTCCTACGGACGGGACAGCTTGTAGGCACAGCCCCACTCCTGGTCCTGCCCTCAGCTGTGCTCCCGGGGCCGAACGAAAAGACCAGACAGCCCGAAAGCCCAGCGCCCCCTTCTGCATGCAACCTTGCCTCTTCCAGCCTCAGACTCATTCAAAAACCACAGCTTTTTGTTCAAGGAAGAACAAAAATACTCCCAACAAAAGCAACAAGGAACCTTCGGTTTGACCAAGTGGGGGAGAAACAGTCCTGACATCCTGCCTCTGGAAGGAGCTTCTGATCCCCTGCTGGGAACACTGCCCGCGGGGCCGGGGGAGGGCTCGTTCCTAACCCAGTTTCTCACCAGTCCCCCAGGCCTGAGGGCTGATGGGGTGGGGATAGGAAGAAACAAGGAGGCATTGTTTGACCAGAGAAAAATTGTGAGCAGCCGAAAAGATCAAGGCTAGATGTGAAGAAGAACTTACCAGCCCTCAGGGGTTGGAGACAAACTATAAAATCAAAGCCAGCTACTGCCTCTGATGGCAATACATAAAAAGAAATGATTCTGCCAAGTTGGGCAAGGCAGAGGAACACGGGGCCTCAGTTTCCTCCTCTATGAAGTGGGGGTATTAGGAGCCCTGAGGTTCTTTGAGGCCCTGATGTCTCTGAGTGCAAGGATTTGGGGGTGAGGGTCAGGTATGGGGGCTGCCTGGAGGCTGCATCTGGCCACTGTGGATGCCCCTTTGGGCGTGCCTCCCCCCGTCCTGGACACAAAGCCCTCCCCCAACTCCCTGTGCTACCCTGGCTCCCTAAGACATCTGATCCCATTTGCCCAGTCAGAGGCAGAAAATTCTGGGGAGGTGGGAAAGCCCCAGGCCCCAGACCTGCACTGGGGCACTAGCGCCCCATCCCCCGAGAGCAGCTGGGATTTGAGACGGTTCTCTAGAACCCAGAGATGCTGCGAGCACCCGGTTCCACCAGCACAGGCCCAGCCCACTGTCTGAGGCCTGGCGGGAGGGGCAGGACCATTGTCCCTTATTCCCCAGAAGCAGGCACATCTCCATCCTTCTCGGTCCCTCACCCCACAGCTCAAAGAAACTAAAGAATGGACCCCGATATCTGCAGTCAGTGAAGAGGGGAAGGATACAATGGAGCACCCCCCTTCCTTTCCTGGCCCGTGTCCACCCCCCACCACCACTGGACACCCCAAAAGCTGGCTCCCGTCCTGGCCTGCAACTCCACCCCAGGTCTACAACCTCTGTTGAGTCACGGCCCCCAAGGAGGAGAGAGAACAGCACATGTCTCCCCACCCCCTCCCTGCCCCTGACCTCCAGACTCCTAAACTATTTTCATGAAAACAAAGGAGCAGGTTTGAGGTGTGGACATATCTGTCCCGCTTGCAGAAAATGTAATTTACAAAGCAAATAATCAAGGGTTATAAACATCCCTCCAACCAAAATGGAGCAGACTCACCCACCCACCTAGAAGCTTCAAGAAAGAATTTAACTCACTGGTCCTTCCACCGACTATTGCGCAAAAACAGGCATGCATGCCTCTGCCTCGCCATCGCAGTGTCTGGTGGCTGTGGCCTGGGAAGTGTGAGCACCATCGCGCCCCACTCAGGGGACCGCCCTGGCGTCTCTCCCCAGCCCCGTGGACTGGCAGAGCGTGTGTCTGGACACGCACCAGGCGCACGTGTAAGTGCGTGTCCATGGGGTCCCGCCGCCACCCCGCAGGCCGGCTGCACGATCTGGCCTGTGCCCTCCCTGCTGCCTCCCACTAAAGCAAGTCTGGTGCAAGGAGAGAAATGGAAGAGGCATTTTTATTCCTTACAGTCACTTTCCAGAACTTAAATTAGTCTTAAGATGCCACCGGGGAAAGAGACAGGTTTCTTCTCTCTTGATCAACGCCCCCTGCAAGATCCTGGCTCGGGGACAAGCCAGAACCTGGAGGCCTCCCTGCACCCCAAACTCACACTCTCTCACTGGGTGGGCCCAACTCCCTGGCCCAGTGCCAGGAGAGGCCACCTGCCTCTCTGGGTTCTGAGCAGGAGAGGCTGCTGAGAAGGAAGCCAGGCCTGGTCCACAAAGCAAAGCCAGGGTGGGAATCAGGACAAAGCTATATCCTGGACAAACCGCAGGACTCGGAGCCTGAATGTCACCAGAGGATGGGGCCAGAGGCAGGAGGGGAACAGGAAGGAATGAGAGCGAACACTCGGCACAGTCCCTGGCACACAGTAAGCACTCAATATTCTTTGGTCTCTGGTCCAGCATCCCAGGGCAGGAAGTTTAACTGTAGGGAAACCAAGGCTCAGACAGGTTACAAAGTGCTCTTTGCAGGCTGAGCCTGCTTCTGGTTTATCCCGGAATTTCCATGTCTGAATAGCTGGCACGGACCAACTGCTCAGCAGAAGCTGGCTGAGGGAGTGTGAATGCCTTGGGCAAGGTACTACTACAGCTGGAGTGAAACCCAGCTGGACCACAAAGCCCCCGCGTCTCCTCCCACCCAGGAAACATCCCAGCTGGGCCCATGGTCAGCTGGGCATAGCGCATGCCAAGGCTGTACAGGCTGGGGGAACGGAGAAGGATCAACCAGCTTCTCTGGCCAGGGATCGGAAGACAGAAAACCTCTGCCAGGCTGGGTTGGAAGCAGCATCCAAGGAGGGGTGCTTCATCTTCTGCCTCCCCGGAAGCCCCTCAATCAATGCAAGGAGCTCCTCACACCACTTACTGCAGCCTCCCGAGAAGAGGGTGAGAAAAGTAAGCTGAGACTTTGGCACTAGGCTGAGAAAATGCAGAGAAAACAAGGACACACCTCTGATTTCTTTCTCCAACTCCCAGCGCTCACTGAATTCTAGGCTACTGCAGTCTTTCGGAAGAGCTGTACAGAAGCACCAGTCCCTGCCACCCACTAGGCTCAGGGCTCAGCCAGATTTCTACCTGGAGGGGTGGAGGATCAGAAGCTGCCCCTGAAGGAGCCTCAGTGCCCAGAATCCAGCCTGAAGTGGTCCAGCAGTCATGGGGTTAAAACTGCCCCAGCCTCTGGCTTTGCTGAACCCCACCCCACTCCCCAACAGAGGGAGGAAGTGGCAGAGAATCAGGGCTTGTGTGAGCCCTTAAGAATTCAAGGAATGTCCCATTTCCCTTGGGGGCTGGGGGAGAGGACCAGTGTAGGCTAATAGAAGAGAAGGAGCAGCTGAAGGGAGAGTGGGGACCCTCCTTCTACCCCAGGCAACCTTCACCGTGCCCCCAGCCCTCCCAGAAGCGACAATACACATGTTACTTCTTGAGCGTAAGATTTTATCAGAAATCAGTTTCCCCAGCACCTGGCACAGGTTGGCATGTAGTAACCCAGCAGGTGACGCATACCTAATGAATGGAAAAAACACCAAGGAGATGAGGCTGTGGTATCGGCAGGGGACTGGGGGTACAAAAAGGGAGAGGCAGCCTTTCAAAGGGGTTTAAGACCCCCCCAACCCCTCTCTGACAAGTCCCAAAGCTCCCCTCCTGGGTAATCTTCAGCTGCAAAAAGCCTCCTGATGGACTATAAAGAAATAAAATAAAACTGGACTCAAGTCAGATGCTGAACTGTTTTGAATACTGATCTTGCCACCTACTTGAAGTGATTTGACCTTCTACAGCTCCTACCTAGCAGGGTGGCCGTGAGGTCCTGCCCTGCACACGCCGTGGGCCCGGCCTGAGTCTGCACTGAGTTTGCGCATGCTGGGCACATGAGGTCACCCTGGAGACGGAAGGTGTCCTACTCTGGAATGGCATGAAAGGAGGGACCCGCTTCACCCACTTCCCTGCAGCGAGCCAAGCTGCAGGCCCCAGGGCAGAAGGAGCAGAATGTAAGCGAACTCCAGTGGGAAAAACTGGAGGTCCCCACTGCCTCCCTCACCAGACAGGGACGAGCTCAGCCCTGGGCCAGGCCACCCCTTCCTGCCACCTCGCTTCTCAAGGAAGGAACACCAGGAAGGGCTGCAGCCAGAAGCCCACAGAGCCTCGTGCCCAGGCTCTCAGGCAGGGGCCAGGTGAGAGATGGGAGACAGTCAACTGTTCTGATGGGGAGAGAAAAGGAGAAGCAGAGAACACAGCTGGGCAGACAGGGCAGGTCACTTTTTTGTGAAAGACCGCCATGGGCCCACCCCCCGCAGCAGGGCACCATGGGGAGAACAGGCTTGGTTCACTGGGTCTGAACTGGCCTCTCACTAGACACATCATCTTGAGCAAACTCCTTCCCTTCCTTAAGCCTCAGTTTCCTTCTCTGTGAAATGAGAAGAAGAATAAGGGCGCTTCCTTCATCCAGCGGTGGTGAGAACTAACGGTGATTGACCGCGAGGAAGAACGAGGCCGGCCCGCCCACCCAGCCCCCTGCCCGCCGCAGCCCCCTGCCCACCGCAGCACTCACGCGTTGCAGTAGGGCTTCTTCTCGTAGCCCTTGTAGTTCTTCATGTTGAGTGTCATCTTGCAGGTCTCGCAATGGAAGCATGCTTTATGCCAGAACTGGGGACAGAGGCAGAGGGAGGACACCCGTCACACGCTAGCACTTCAGGAAGCGGGCTCAGGCCCGCGGAAGGAGCACTCTGGCTCCAGCCCCGGGGAATGGAACATAGAATCACCCCGGGGTGAGCTGGGGACGTCTCAGGTCACAGACTCTGGCAGCCGATGACACTCCTCCCACCCCTTTCCCACTCCCCACCAATCAGCCATTTGAGCTGTAAGAAGGGGAGAAGGGCAGTCGTACAGGGCAAGTGGAGAAGAGGCCAGTAATAGTAGTGGTGAGCTGTCCCCCAAAAGGCCGGCTCCACCTCCCCAGATCACTCCTGCTGCCCCCAAGCTGGAGAAGCCTCATTGCTTATGCAAAGCTGTACCAGGGTTGCTAAGAAGCCACTGCTGAGCGTGAGGGGCAGCTCCTAGGGAAGGGCTGGAGAAGGAGAGGAGGAGGCCCCAGGGCCTGAGCGCCCAGGCCCAGAACCCAGGCACCCCTAGCTTCCACCTCCACCAGGGGCTCCAGCTCTGATGCCTCCCCCCTCCTGTGGGACCCCGACCGGAGGATGGGGTGGGTGCTCCAGCTCCAACCACCACTCTCACACCCTTTTTCCCTCCCAGCCCTCACTCAGTAGGAGGGCACCCAGCAGCTGGGCTCCCCCAGGCACTGAAGAACTCTGCTTAAAAGCCTTGGAAGGGGAACCCCATAGTGGGCATCAAAGCTCCACCCTAACTAGCTATATGACCTTGGTCAGGGCCCACACCTCTGAGCCATTTCCAGGTCTACAGAAGGGAAATGATACCTGTCCCTCCTGGAACCACTGAGGATTAAATGAGAAATCACCTGTAAAGCCCTCAGCGCAGCCAGCACCTGGCACCTCTCAGTACCTGCATGGTAAATGCTGTGGACAGCAGACCCGAACCTCAGGGAGGGCTCAGAGCCTCACACTGGAGGTTTGTGCATGGTGGGTGGGGTTCCACTGTGCCCAGCCACAGCTACAAGGTGGGTGAGGGTAAGTGACAGGTAAGACTCCAGCAAAGCCAAGGACAGAGCGGCCAGGACCAATCCAGCATGGCCAATGAAGGGAACAGGAGGGAAGGGGAAAGGATGCAGCAGAAGCCACCCCATCCTAAGAAATGCTGCTGAGGCAAACCCGTGCAAACGAGGTCTAAATCTGCCCCTGGCAGCCCAGGACAAGGCCTTGGGATCTGCACTGACCCTGACCGGGCATCCAGCTTTCAGGGTTCCAGGACCCAGGCGGCCTGGGTGACCCGACTGACCTGTTTCTGCCCCATTCCCCAGCAATCAAGGGAGACACACCTGACCCCCAGGAAGGAGGCCAGAAGCCCCAGAAGGGCCCAAGGAAACGTTTGAAGGTGACCAGCCCATGGCTGGTTCTTGGCCATTTGACAAAGAATCCCCTCAAGGCAGTGCTTTTCAAAATGTCTTTCCCTGCCAAGGGTGCTTCCGGGACACTTTGGAGGAGGGGACAGAAAAAAGGAAGTGGGGAGATTGGGATACCACCTTCCCTCCCTTGGCTGGCTTCAACCATGGGGTGATTTGGGGGGTAATCGCCATCTAATAGGATACTTCCCCTGTCAAGGAGACCCAAAGGAATCTCCAACGGTAGAACAGTCAGTGAAAGGGTAGGAGACCCACTGTTTTGGGAAGAAGGCCAGCTGGAAGCCTGGAAGCAAAGGGATGGCTGGTCCAAGTGTGGCCCCCTCCCCAACCGAGGCCTATCCCAGAGCCCAGCCTAGACTCACGGTGCCAAACCCCAACACATACAACCCGCCGGGAAAACTAGAATAGGGTAGCCCCTGCCCGTCAGCCCACAAAGTGGCAGCCCCTCTCCCGCCCCCACTGCCTGGGAGGCACTGGCAGAGTGCCCCAGCTCTGTCACCAGCCGGTCTGCTGGCCGCTGCCTGCTTAGTTGCACATGCCCCTGCCCGGGCCCCCACCTCCCCCAACACCCGCCGGGGCCTGCCAGGAAAAACATTCTCTGGAATCCAGACCATGACCCACTTTCACACACACATCTGCAGGGATGCACTGTCCTAGGACTAGGGACCTCCAAAGCTGCCTCCTGATTGATTTGGGGGACACAAAGGGAAGAAGACAGATATCCCTACCCTAGAAGATGAACATGATCCCACCCTGGAGCCAAGGCCAAGCCCCTCGGGAAGAGGGGCAGGCTATACTGACCAGGGTGGGGGTACAGGGCCAACACCCATCCAGGAGTTCCACAAGCCCCCTGCAGGCTGCCATTGGAAGGGGAACTCCCATACAAGCAGATGCTACCCATTTCCATCTGTAGCTATTCCCCCCAGAACCCCAGGGACCTCTTGTTCTCAGCCAGATACACCAGAGTCTGGGAGGGGGGTCATCTGTCCCAGACAGGGGCTCAACAGCAGAATGATCAGAGCACAAGTGACCCGAGTGCCTTCAGGGTAACCACTGAACTTGGTCTCTGCACTAGAAAGTGGAACTAAAACCCAGGTCCCACATAGGCGCTGGGAGGAGTAATGAGATGACTCGGGCGCCAGGGTGGCTGCTTTAGGTCATGTCCCTCACTCCCTGGAGGAGTGCTACAAGGTTCAGGAAAATCCAGCCGCTCCTGCCACTGTTTGACCTCTTCACAGTAGGAAAGTGGAGGGCAGGGAGGGCAGAACAGGGGAGGTGACTCATCAGCCCCTGTGGGCCAAGCCTGGACTGGGCACCCCAAGGAAACCCCATCCCTGTCTCAATCAGGTCTGCCTCTTTTCCCTGCCCTGTAAGCCCTGTCCCGCTTTTCTGAAAGGTCCCAGTAAGAAGATTTCAGAGAAGCATTCCTGCGAATCGGGACTTGGGATCGGGAGCAAAGTACACCTCTGGGCAGGCAACTCGAATCCTTCCTGCTGCCCTGGAAGTCCATGGCTTCCCTTTCACAAAAAACAGACTTGTGTTTGTTAGTAGCCTCTCGGGCTCCAGCTTCACCCTCAAGTCTCCCTTGCCTGAAGTCCCAAAGCGGAAGCCCCCTCCACAGAAAGGTAAACAGAGGCTGATGGGGCAGAAGCAAGATCCCCTGCACTCCACTCGGGGGAGGCTTAGACCAGCTCCTACCTCTCTGTAATCACTGTGGAGGTGGGGGAGGGGCTGCTCTTAGCTCTGGGTGAGGGAGATTCAGCCAATTTCAGGTCACTGTGCCTGCAGCCTGGCACCTTGCCCTCTGCACCCAGGCTGCCTGGGTGGCCATGACTCAGGGTTGGAGTATGAGACCTTCCTCTCCCTTCCTGTTGCCCAGGGTTACAATTTCTCCCTTCTATGGGGGCAATGCCAGCCCCACCCTGGTTGGGTCACCAACCAAGTTCAGTTGGCCACCTGGGCCGTTGGCTTAACGTGATAGATCTTGGCCGCACCTCCACAAATTCCCAGTAGAGATGATTACTCCCTTCTACCCCAGCTCCTGGAAGGAGCATGCCTCGGGCCCAGGGTCAGGAAGGGGCGGTGCCGCTGTGGACACTAAAATAAGATAGTGTAAATACAGGTAGTGTTTTGCAAACATAACAGGCAGAAGAGCTGAGCACAAAGAACTTTGGCCTTAAATTCCAGCTCTGACTGAGAAGGGAATGAGCCACCTGAACTGTCTGAGCCTTCGTTTACGGTGCTCATCACCTACAGGGGCAACCACACCTGCTGTGGGGGGCTCAGCCCGGCCCTTCGCAATAAGCAGTAGCTATGAATGGACGGCCGCAGGTGATCGCGGGGTGCTTTAGCTAATGAAAAGGGGGCGCAACAAGTGCAAGGACTTTTCCCTTTTTTGTGTCCAGCCAGCCTCCTTCTATCTTGCTGTCCCCTATAGGAGTGAGAGGGCAGGAGAGGGGGCAGTTCAAACAACCAGAGGCGGGGAGCCCTCCTAATGGGGGTCTCCAGGGAAACTGGTGCCCACCAGTCTCCTACCCTGTTCAGGAGCCCAGGGAAGGAAGCCCAGGCAGAGGGGCAGGGCAAGGTTCTTAACAACACAGGTTCCTATACACAAATGCTTCCTGACAGGGTCTGGGATAAAAGTCCACCTCTCTCAAAATGTAGGGGGACATTTTGAGACACAGCCCCTCTCCCTCCTCAAAGGCCTATGCCTGGCACAAAGTAGGTACTCAATAAGTATCTGTCCAATGAATGGAGCCAATGAGGTCACCTGGTTTCTCCCCCAACTCTAACCCCAGAAGTCCTCTGGGGAAGGAAATCTCCATCTCTTCCCTCAGACACCGCCATCAGCAATACATATTTATTCAGCATGCAAGGCACACTGGGTACTGCAGGTTGGGGGCAGGGTGGCCATCAGAGGTGACGGGGCCTTACTCACCTAAGTCTTTGAGAGATAAGGCTCAGGAAGGAGAATAGGCTGACACCAAGGACACAGGCTTGTGCTTTGGGTCCGTCCCCTTGTGGACTAAGTGCCGTAGGGAAATTGTAATGTAGTAAATGGGTGGGTCTAAGTTGACTCTGTCCTATTGTAAATGGAAAGCCTTGGGAAGTTGGTTAGCAACCTTGCCTCTGGGACAGAATGTTCCTCCTCTCAGGTCTCAGCCCTTGGGGCACCAGCTCCCTAGTAGGAAGTGCCAGTCCTTCCTGCGGGGAGGGGGTTAGGAAAGAGGAAGAGGTCTGAACCAGGATATTCCCTGCCTCTGGCTCAGCACAGGGAGTGAGGTCCCCCCAGGACCACCTCCTTCCTATAGGGAAAGCTCTCAAAAGAGGGAGGAATCACCAATCCCACTTCCCAAGACAACCCCCACCTGACTGTCCTCTTCAGCTGGGGTGAGAGAAAGTTAGCTGGGGGAGGGGGGTACCTCGCAGAATACCTGTCCTCCTGGCCCCCGACACACATGACACCAAAGTTCTTTACAAGGGGAGCCAGATGGGGAGCTAGAGTGTCCCCAAAAGGTAGGGAGTGCACAGCCTATACCACATCCCCTTCAGTGCACTTTTGCCCCACCTCCAAGGAAATATCATCATCCCGCATCTGACAGATGGTGAGAACTGAGGCCTAGAGCCATTCATATAGCCAGTGGGAGAACACCTGGAATGCAGACCCTGTCTCCCAACTCCCGGGCTAGCAATCTCTCCATCATACATTGCTTCTGCCTTACAAGAGTGAAAGTGTCCACAGCCTCCTCCCAATTTATGACTGTGGAGAAGGAGAGCACAGGAACTCCAGGAAGAGGCCAAAATCCCTAGCACCAGGGAAGGGCATAAACACCACTGTGTGGAGACACAGAGTTCTTCAGTTAGTGTCTCCAACCTCAAGTCCTGCCCTCCGGAGGTTGGCACAGTCATCGGGAAGGTCAGCACCCACCTCCTTTGTGTCCACAATTCAGCACTCCTCTCCTCCTGCCTGGCCAAACCCAGGAGAGACAGTGAAACAGCAGTAGCCCCATATGTATCCTTCCTCCAAGAAGGCCAAAGGTCCCTGAGGAAGCTCCAACCCCAAGGGGAAGGGGAGAAGCAAGTATCCAATGAACTGTCCTTTCAGGAACAAAACATGGCTTCAAGTGGGCAATGAACTTGGTCCCAGGGCTCTGCACCCCTCTTCCATCCCACACCCCTCAAACCCTGCCATTTTAGATGAGAAAGAGGGTGTATCTGGACTTGGAGACAGCTTTGGGAAGTGGGTGAAAGGCACGGTGAGGAAGGGGACAAAAATCACAAAGGCCCCTCCTCCAGACTGGGGCAGGATGCAGAAGAACCGAAGATTTTGCCTCAGGGTCTAAGGGAGCTTAAAAGAGGACAGGATCTTACCCCAAACTGCTGGAAACACCCAATTCTACTCTCCACCCCCCTCCAAAAGTATAATGACAACCAGATGAACAAGTCCAGCATAGGTAGGGGTGGTGGGGAGGATGAATCGTAAGGGCCCTCAGGGGACAATGAATTTCCAGAAGGCCACCCTCCCCTCCCCCCAAACACCTCCCCCTTTTCTTGCCTTCCCCTGAGCTCAGCCAACCCCACCTCCATTGGGTAAACCTGCTTTGAAAAGTTAGCTCTTTGTTCTGCTCTGAGCACAATTTCAGAAGATCTCTGCGAAGCACCCCCCCGCCCACCCTACTCCAGCATCCGACCCCGCCCCGCTCCGCCTGGGCAGCCCAACGCTGCGAGTTGGCCTCTAATTTGAGGTGGGGGCTGGGAAGCTACCATTAACCGGTGGTCCATTAATCGCTGAAGCACCAAGGGTACTACAGATCGTCCGAAAAAGGAGGTCTTGCAATAGGGCTCATGAGGGTCCTTATCCGCAGCCCAATTCACCAAATGCAACACTCACCGGTTGATAGCCCCCGCCCCCAGTCTCCAGGCCAGGAAGCCCAGCCATTCGTGGCCAGAGCCGACAGTTTCGCTGGGCCCCCCAGCCTCTGCCCCGCCCCACCGCCGCCCCCTCCCCGAGAGCCCCGCGCTTCCGCCTACTTGGCGCTCCGGGCGGCGGGTAGAAGGAGCGTTAGTCTCTCACACTCCCGGCCTAGGGGGCGGGACTGCACCCCTAACCTCCCCCAGCCCCCACCCCTTGGCCTGGCTTCTCTACCCCTTTTCCGTTCTCCCAACCCCAGGGCAGAGCCGACTCTTCTCCAACAGTGGCTGCCCGCCACGCGTGGATTCCTTGCCTGGCCTCTGATCCCCTGGTTTCCAGACTGGGGTCTGTCCCCAACACCCCATGACACCGCCCTCCCTCTCTCCTCCAAGGATCGCGGGGATCGGGCGGCAAAAACCCAGCCCCTCTCTCTTCCCCTCAATCTGGAGCACTGCTCGAGAATGGCAAAGATGCGTCTCCGGTCCCGGGGCTCACCTTATCCAGACAGTTCACCTTCTCGGTGGGGTACACGATCTTGCCGCACCGGGCGCAATTGGGATTCATGGCTCCAAGAAAGGCTGGGGCGGGGACGCCGGAGCTCGCGCGCGTTCTCCTTCCCCGAGCGAGCTGGCGGGAGACAGCAGCGGCTGCAACTACACAGGCGGCGGCGGCGACCGCGGCTGGAGCTAGGGAACTGGCCTCCGCCTCCGCCCTCCTTCCCCTAATAAACACAGCAGGGAGGAGGGGCTGCACCGGGGCGGGGACGCGCCGCGGGCGCGGGCGCGGGCAGGGGCGCGTGCGGGCAGGCGCGCTCCCCGAGAGACTTGGGGCTGCGCGAGGGCGGGTTCCGGGTAGGGCTGCGGGGCTCGGGGTGCGCGCCCAGGTGCTCTCAAGCCCGAGGCGCCCTGGAGAGACGCCGGCTTCGCCAAGAACCCTTCCCGCGCTGCAGGCGGCACGGAGCTGGTCTGGCCAAACATCTGGGGCGCCGGGGCTGAGGGAGGCGGGCAAACCTCCCGCATCCGTCGAGGGTGGGGTTGGAACCTCCGGAACACCCGATCAGATCCACCGGATTCGGGGACTTTCCTTTGTACCCGTCCGTATGAACCTACGGACAGAATGGGAACCCCCTTGCCCCGCCCCTCGGTTAGCCTCCCTTCCCCCTCATATCCTTTTCCATTTTTGTAGGGCGGAACCCGTTCCTCCCGCCTGTACTCAGCGCCTCTCAGTCCGAGCTTGTTCTTTCCTCCCCGCGCCTCTGCGGTGCAGCCTTCCCGGGGTTCTCTGGATTCAGGAACCTTCCGCTTTGCGCTTGGTCCCCTCTCCTCCTTCATTCCTTTTGCCTTACTCTTACTAACAACCTCAGTGTAGTAATGTCCTAGTATCCAAAGATGTATCTCCAGGCGCCAAGGTGGCGTGGGGGTATAGCTCAGTGGTAGAGCATTTGACTGCAGATCAAGAGGTCCCTGGTTCAAATCCGGGTGCCCCCTGGATGGTTTTTCTTCTTTTTAACTAATATAGTTCCGCCTCTTGTTCATTTTAGCATTGGGTCCTAGATGAAAAGAAAACAAATGATTTTTCAAAAATTCCTTTCTCATATTCCAACCTTAGCGGAAAGCTTTTAGTTTTGCTTTGTACCTAGCAGAAGGAGAAAGAGTGAATATGCGCACAAATCGGATACAAAAGCTGCGCGTAAGGATTACTCGCTCTAGAGCTGTCGGGATTTCCCCGGCCACAGGTTCCGGGGACGAAATGACTACCTCAAGTTGGCGTTGCGTTTCGGAAGGGGGTGTGGGTGGGTAAAAAGAAAGAAACCCACAGATACAGCCTTTCTCCAACTTCAACTTTATTATCAGTGAATGAATGTGCTGTGTTCACCCTTCCCTATGGCTCATAACACAGGCAGGCAGAGTCAAAGCGCTTTGGAAAACCTTAAAATGCCCAATGCACACCCATAAACTCACTTTAATTTACAAAAATAAAGTTATCTGCTCATGCAGACTGACATAAAGTAAGGCAGTGGTTCTCAGACTTGAGTGCATCAGAATTACCTACAGGGCTTGTTAAAACACCCGCGGAATCTGATTCTGTAGGCCTAGAGTGGGGTCCCGAGAACTTGCATTTCTGACAAGTTCCCAAGTGATGTCGACGCTGCTGGTCAGGAGACCATACTTTGAGATCTACTAAACTAGTAATACAGGTCTATCGAGTTTCATAACCTAAAGGTAGGGACAGATATTTGTTGGTTGAGTCACTGACAGTATCAGAAAAGAAAAAAAAAGGAGTAAATGTGAAGCGAGTAAGGGCTTCCCCTTCGACTAGGTTTCGCCCCAAAAAAGGAAAAATAAAGGAGAAAGGGAGAGGCATGCTGCTTGGGTCAGGGGGCAGCTGCGATATTTTAAACCAGGAATCTGTTTGTGTCGTCCCTCGAGGCCCCGGGGGAATACTACCGCGCGTTTTTCCCCACGGCTCCCATTACTGTGTCTTGAGACTGGACATGAGCAGAGCTGCAGTCCTGGTGCAAAACCCAGACCCTAGATATAACCAACTTTTCACCCCTTTCCTGGAGACAAGGCCTGAAACTTACTACCTGTAGGTTATCAGGCCAAAGGCTTGTCTTTGAGCTAATACGAAGGAGAAAGCTGTGCACTTTTCACCTTTTATCTTATATCTGTGTGTGTCTTGTTTAAACTTTGCAACTATATAAGCCTGAGTTTGAATTCATTCTCCTAGTCTAACCCGTCAGAGTATGAACTAGGCGAAATGACATTGCCCGCCCATCTCTGAGGCCAGTAGGTCTTGAACAGTCTTAAGAGATGGGAAGAGTTATTGCTGCCCTTCTACTTGTTCAGGGTAGGGATGGGCTTCTCACTACTGAGTAGAGGAACGCGGGTTAGAAGCAGTCAAGTCATCCATGTGCAACCTCTTGGTGGCTCCCCGTTTTTCAGGTAAGGGGACATTGGAAGGGGAAAGCTAGGAAGGTGGAATAGACAAGTGGGTCCTAGGAAACTGGAGACAAAGTCGGTTTTTCAGGGTGACATCTGAGCGACTTTGAGAAAATGTGAAAAGCAAGTGAGGGGGCATCAGATTTGAACTGGGGACATCTTAATCTGCAGTCAAATGCTCTACTACTGAGCTATACCTGCTCCTACCTATAGTGTTTCTTGCTAACAATTATTTGATAAATTCTTTTTTATCACCAATTCTAATTTTTTTGTGGTGAAACTATTTGTTCAAAATTAGATATTTCTCACCAAATGATACTGAATTTCCTTGTGATGAGAAACAAAACTAAAAGACCAACTCAAAACAATCTACATTTTCTGGGCTAAATTCTTTATCCACAATCTCACCCACGAACCGGTTTGCCCTAAAAGGTGAAATAACAACCTCCTGCAAAACTTCATAGGGAAGCCTTTCCCCTCGTCTCTCTAAACAGAATACAAACACATTTTTACTGGGAGACTTTCCCTGGCTATTCTCTCCAGCAGAGGTGTCCAGACTTTTGATGTCTCTGGGCCACACTGGAAGAAGCATTGTCTTGGGCCACACGTTAAATACACAAACTGTAACGAAAACTGATGAGCAAAAAAAAGGTTTTAAGTAAATTTACAATTTTGTGTTGAGCCTCATTCATAGTCGTCCTGGGCTGCACGTGGCCTGTGGGCTGCGGGTTGGACACCCTGTCAATGGTTCCTCTCTATTTTCCTGGAGCAACTACTATGTGCCTTACTCTGGCTACTGGACATACTTTCAATAGAAAGACACAAAGGTTCTGATTCACACTGAATTTAAAATCCAGTGGAGACAGACTAGAAACAAATACACAAGTGAATAAACAAGAAAAGGTCCAGGAGTGATATGGGAAATATTAAAATAAATTTAATATTTATTAAAACAACAACAACAACAACAAAAAACCCACAAGATTCTGCATTAGGAAGGTACGAGGGGGATGCTATTTCAGGTTGGAAGAGCTTGAACCACGGAAGACCTCTCTGTGCAGGTGATTTTGGAGTTCAGACCTGAATGGCAGGGGGTGGGGAGGGGGAAGCTTCCAGGTAGAAGAAACGGCTAACACAAAGGCCCTAGGCCCAGAGTGGCTAGAGGAAGGTGAACGAGGGGAGAGCAATTCAAGAGAACTGGAGAGGGCCTTGTAGGCCAAGGTAAGGGGTTTGGGTTTTACTCCAAACGGATGGAAAGCCAGCAATGGACAATTTTGAGCACAGGGATTTGAAATCATCTCCCACACCCCTGTGGAAAAGAGTTCTAGCGTGCCCGCATCAGCCGCACACACACTAAACCCGAAACCACACAGGGAAGATTATCATGGCCCTGTACAAGGGTGACACCCAACTCGTGAAGCATTCCCTATTTTTTATTCTTGCATTCTTTACCCTTCCATCACTGTATTGATTCTTTTTTATTTTATTTTTTAAAAT
>PVKU01000028.1:685916-959119 GCA_004027475.1 Anoura caudifer
AAAAAAAAACGATGCTTCACTTCATCTCTATGAAGTGTTCACAGCAAAACATGTTTGATCTGTTTTTAGCTTCTTGAAGAACTAAACTGTCTTCCATCAAAAAAAAAAAAAAAGAAGAAGAAGAAAAGGATTTATAAGAAGTCAAAAATAGACGTAGAAAATATATATGAGAGAACATTACCCTTAAAAAGAGGATCTTGCAATATGTGAGAACATGGTACATTATGCAGCGTGAAATAAGCCAATCATATAATAGAAGGACAAATACTGCATGATTCCATTTACATGAGGTATCTAAAACAGTCAAATTCATAGAAGCAGAGAGTGGAATTGTGGTTGCCAGGGATGAAGAGAGGGAAATGGATAGTTGCTAATCAATGGGTATTATGTTTCCATTTTGCAAGGTGAGTAAGTTCTAGAGATCTGCTGTACAACACTGTGCCTGTAGTTAACAATACTGTATGGTACGTTTAAAAATCTGTTAAGAGGGTAGATGTCATGCTGAGTATTCTTATCACAATGAAAAGGAAAGAAAGAGTGGGCACAGAGAGCCAGGTTAGGATTCTATTGAAAGAGGTGGTGGTGATGTCTTAAACTACAGGGGTGGTATTAGTTTCATGATGCTACTGTAACAAATTACCACACATATATTTGCTTAAGACAATACAAATGTATTATTATCCTATAGTTCCAGAGGCCAGAATTCCAAAATCAACTTCACTGGGTTAAAAATCAATACATTGCCCTGGCTGGTGTAGCTTAGTGGATTGAGTGCGGGCCTGCGAACCAAAGGATCGCGGTTCGATTCTCAGCCAGGGCACATGCAGGCCAGTTCCTAGCAGGGGATGCATGAGAGGCAACCACATGTTGATATTTGTCCCCCTCTCTCCTTCCTTTCCCCTCTAAAGATAAATAAAATGTTAAAAAAGAAAAAAAAATCAAAATGTTGGCTTGCCTGCAGTCCTTCCGGAGGTTTGAGGAGAAAATCAGTTTCCTTGACTTTTGTAGCTTCTAGAGGCTGCCTGCACTTTTTGACTCAGGGTCCCTTCCTCCATCTACAAAACCAGAAGAGTAGGATCTTCTCATCCTCTGATCTCTATTTTTTAAGATTTTATTTATTTATTTTTAGAGAGGGGAAGGGAAGGAGAAAGACAGGGAGAGAAATATCAATGTGTGGTTGCCTCTCATGCACCCCCAACTGGGGACCTGGACGCATGTGCCCTGACTGGGAATTGAACCAGCAGCCATTTGATTTGCAGGTCTGTGCTCAATCCACTGAGCTACACCAGCCAGGGTCGTTTCTGCTCTTACATCTTCTTTCTGTCACTGACTCTGATCCTCCTGCCTCCCTCTTGTCAGGACCTTTGTAATTACACTGAGCTCACCCAGATAATCCAGAATAATCTCCCCATTTTAAGATCCTTAATTTCATCACTTCTGCAAAGTCCCTTTCATCATGTAAGATAACACATTCACAAGGGGCCTGGGATGTGGAACTACATGGAGGGCCATTTTTAGCCGACCGCAGTGGGAACAGCAGAGCTGGAGAGCAGCGCCAGCATCCGGATCAACCATGCCCGGGGAGCCACGTGCTTCCTGTACGTCGGATAGCTTGGAGATGATAGGGGGTGAGAAGAATCAAGAATGACTCTTATTTTTTTATCTTCACTGTCAGAGTGGATGATGATGTGATTTCCTGAAATAAAGAAGACTGGGAAAAGGGTACGTTTAGGGAAAAAAAAATAGAGAATTTCTTTTTCAAACCCTTAAACAGATAGTGATAAAGTACAGCTTCCTATCCTCATGGACTTCACATTCTAGTATGGGATCGACATGTTAAGTTGGAGGTGCCCTGTAGACATTTAAGAGGTGGGGTTGAGTATGAGGTTAGAGATCCAGTTAATTCTGGATTTCAGGGAGAAGTCCAGGTTGGAAAGAGATTTTGGGCAGTCCTCAGAGTATATAGTCCGTAGTTGTCGAAGGAGGTAGTTGATTCCAGAAGTGTGCTAGGTTCAGTTCTCACCTGCTAGTAAGAACCAATGGTTAAATTTTCAGGGATTTTTAAAGCCAATGGACTTCTCTTCAGTAGGTTAACGTCAGCAGGTGCGAGTATTTGCACCTTGGGAAATGCAGTCCCCCAGAGCCGGGTGTTTGAGCCATTCGCCAGCACAGCGCTGCTTCTGACTGATTCTCATTTTCTCCAAAAAGAAAGAGGCAAGCTCTTCAGCTAAGACAGAGCGAGGAAGGGAGAGAAGGTGTGGAAGGTTTGAGATGGGACAGTGTATGTAATGGTCATTTTGGAGAGTGAGAAACTGAACCTTGTCAGTCTTTGGTGTAGGAGCACTGGACAGAGAGCCCGTTTGAGACCATAAGAGTGACACAGGCTTGTAAGCTTTCCTCCAATGACATCCATGCTTGTAATCAGATATTGAGTGTAATTAGGATAGTGGTTTGGCCATTAAGTATGACCCAGGACTTATAGGGAACCAGGCACTGTGCCAACTACTGTGGGGAATACAAAAAAAAAAAAATGCAACATGATCCTACCCGCAAGGAACTTACAGTCTAGTTGAAGAAACAATATATACACACCAAGGGGGAAAAATAACCGACAGTCGAAAGCAAATGCAGAGTAGCGGAACTGCAGAGAAAGGTAGCTGATAATGAGAAAAATGAAGTACAGACTTTTCTTTAAAATCAGTAGTGAGAAAGAAGAAATGGACAGGAAATTTTTTTAAAGGATTTTGTGAAGGTTTTATTTATTTATTTTTTTTTAGAGAGAGGGGAAGGGAGGGAGAAAGAAGAAGGGGAAGGGAAGCATTGACCCGTTGTAAGTTGCCTCTCCCATGCTCCCAACCGGAGACATGGCCTGCAACCCAGGCATGTGCCTTAACTGGGAGTCCAACCAGCAACCTTTTGGTTCACAGGCCCAGCACTCAACCCACTGAACCACATCAGCCAGGGTGGATTATTATCATTTTTTTTTTTAATTTAGGGGAAGCTTGTTGATATTTGAAGAAGCCAAGGAAGAGGAGGAAGCAACTGAAGGTACTGCCAAGAATGGAGAAAATGGGGGCACCTCTGGTACAGGAGCAGAGAAGGTCTTGGGAAAGACAAGGGAAGCACTTCCTCGTGCAAAGTACTGGGGTGCAGCTCAGGTTGCAGACAGGTAGGATGGAAATTAATCTTGAAGAATTCCCAGATACCAGACGGTAGAAAAGGCTATATAGTTAATGTAGGAAAGGAATACCATCACACACACCCACAGGACCTTCAAGCACAGGGTCAAAGTAGACTTTGCTCTTTTCTTCCAGAACTTTCCTGATTGCTTCTGCAATCTTTTTTTAGTTCTATAGTATCTCCCTGGGAAACTCGAAGCAATTGATCACAAATACCAAACTACTATTAATCAGCTGAGACATGTCTGGTCAGTAAACTCTACACCCCCTCTAAACTCTCTGGTCAGTAAACTCTATCTCACCCCCTTAGGGGGGTATAGCTCAGGGGTAGAGCATTTGACTACAGATCAAGAGGCTCCCTGGTTCAAATCTGGGTGCCCCCTGGTGGTTTCACTTTTAAGCCTTACCAACCATCAAGATGATAACAAATAGAGGCAACCTTAACCAAGCAACAGTGTGTACTGGAGACAAGAAAACATAAACTAAAGAGGATTTTACACTCCAGTACCAGGGTCAGTTTGCAAGTAAACGGATTACCGTACAATGTCCTTTAGGTCAGTGGCTCTCAGAGTGTGTGGGGATCCTTGGAGTGTTCCTGAGACACTTCCTAATAGGAAAAAGGAAATATTTCATACCACATTACTCACCTGTGTCACTCACTCCTGTTCTTTCATGAGTGTGTGTGGAGCTTTCCAGAGGCTGCAATGGTGTCATATCATAACAGTTTAAATGTGGAAACACAAAAATCCAGCTGTCTTTCATTAAGCCAGATATTAAAGGGATTTCCAAAAGTGTGTAAAACAAAGCCATTCTTCTCATCAATTTATTATCATTTGGGAAAATGTAGTTATTTTTCAGGGTTATTATTTTAAATGAATTAACAAATAATTAGCTAATGAGTGAAGAGTGTCAAGAGAATGGGGCCTTGGCTGGTGTGGCTCAGTGGATTGAGCGCTGGCCTATGAATGGAAAGGTCTCTGGTTCAATTCCCAGTCAGGGCACATGCCTGGGTTGCAGGCTGGGTCCCCAGTTGGGGTGTGTGAGATTGATGTTTCTCTCTCACATTGATGTTTCTGTCCCTCTCTTTCTCCCTCCCTTTCCCTCTCTTTGAAAATAAATGAATAAAATCTTAAAAAAAAAAAAGAAGAAGAAGATGGGAATAATCCCAGTGTGAAATGCTGGGGTACAGTAAGATTAAGACTGAGGAGTGTCCTTGGATTTTGAAAACCCATAGATCATGGTGACCTTTCTAGTACAATTCCAGTACATACAATTTCTAATTTCTAGTATAACTTCAGTCATGTAGTGAAGATAGGGACTGGATTACAAGTCTTTAAGGAATGTGTGAATGCAGGAAGTGAGGATGTGGAGACTAACCATTCCCCAGACCTTTGGTTTTCATAAACCATTGAAATAATAATAATAATAATAATAATAATATAAAAGAGTGGCATTTGGAGAGTGAAAAGTTGATATAGGGTTGAAAGAAATATTTTTAACACTGTAAAAGAGGAAAGAGATAATCCCAGAAAATTAGGGAGTCCTTTAAGTAGAGCAAATGCAGCTTTATAGGAAATACTACACAGTTCCAAATATTTCTAATTTTGCCATAGATAAATTAAAAATTCCTCATGTCAGGATGCTGATATATGAGAACAATGAGGTAGACTTCTTCCTTAGTTCAGCAATCATTCAGCATGTATTTATCGAGCCTATGCTAACTGCTAGGGATATACTGTTGAACAAAAAGGACATGGACCCAGCCCTTATGGAGCTTCCAGACTAGTTATAAATTAGTTAGAGATTACATGGGGATGGTCATTCAACAAACAATAATCAAATATATATATATGTGTTAATGATTTATTTACACATTTATTTTTAGACAGAGGGGAAAAGAGGGAGAAAGAGGTGGAGAGAAATGTGTGGTTATCTGTCTTGCATCCCTACTGGGGACTGGAACCACAACCCAAGCATGTGCCCTGACTGGGAATCAAACCGGTGACCCTTTGGTTTGCAGTCCAGCGCTCAATCCACTGTGCCACACCAGCCAGGGCAAATATATATTTTAAAAATGTAATAAGTAGCCCTGGCTGGTGTGACTCAGTGGACTGAGAGCTGGCCTGTGGACTGAAAGGTCGCTGGTTCAATTCCCACTCAGGACACATGCCTGGGTTGTAGACCAGGTCTCCAAGTTGGAGGTGTAGGAGAGGCAACCAATTCATGTTTCACTCTCACATCAATGTTTCTCTCCCTCTCTTTCTCCCTCCTTTCTCCATTCTCTAAAAATAAGATAAAATGTTTTAAAAAATAAAATAAAATAAAAATGTAGTAAATAGTATTAAGGAAAAATGCTGTGTTAAGAGGGCTTATAATATGGGAATATGACCTAGTATGGGGGTCAGGGTAGATTTCTCTTAGAAAGAGACATTTAAACCGAGATCTGAAAAATCAGTAGGCGTGAAATACGTGATAAAGGTAGACAGTGTAGAGTATTCCAAGCATATGTGAGGCCCGTGGCTATTCAGGAGCACAGAGGTATCTGGGACTAAAAGCCAATCCTTCGGAGCAAGAGATAGCACGGTGCAAGATGAGGTTGACAAGGTGGGATGGTGTCAGATCAAGGCCTAGTAGCCTATGATATGGATCTGAACTTTGATTCTAAGAACAATAGAAGCCATTGGAGGATTTTCAGGAGAGTGACATCATAATATTTATATTTCTGAAAAAATTTCCTGGACATGGTATGAAGGGTGAATGGATGGAGGTGGGAGACATCCAGGCCAGGAAATGTGTTAGGAGGCTTCAGAAGTAGTTCAGGAAAGAGGTGGAGGTGGCTTAGACCAGAGTATTAGTAGAAGAGATGAAGAGCAGTGGATAGATTTGAGAAACATTTAGAAGGCAAACTGAAAAGAACTTGGACAGGAATCTCAGATGGACACCTGGATGGATGATGGTTCTTTTTATCAAGAGAGACAAATCTGGTAAGGAAATCATATGTTGAGAAATACATAGAATTTGGCTAAGACGTGAAGGAGACAGAAAATTAACAAACCAACATTTCCGTGTTCTCAGCTACTTTTGAATTCGTAAAAAGGAGACTCCAGTAGCTACAAAAGCTGGAAGGACCAAGTGAAGGCATTTTAAGAGTGATAGAGAAACTTATAAATTCATAGATTTATAAATTTATTTTATTTTTAATCCTCACCCGAGGATATATTTATTGATTCTAGAGAGGAAAGGGGGAGGAGGGAGGGAGAGGGGAAGGCGGGGAGAGAGAGAAGGAAATATGGATCTGCTGCCCCCTGCATGCTCCCCCACCAGGAACCACACCTGCAACCACACCTGCAACCTAGCCATGTGCCTGGATTTATAGACTTCTTAATATTGAAGTGCCCCAGAGCTCAATCCATGGTCTTCTTTATTACTCTTCTTTGTAATCGCATCCTCTATCATGGCTTTAAGTGTATCTACATGCTGACAGCTCCCACAATTATATCTCCTTCTCTCCAGAATTACAGGCTACTATGCCCAACTTGCTATTTAAATCTCCTTTTGTTGTCTAAACATCTAACCCAACATATCCCAAACTGAACTCCTACTCTTACCACACAAACCTATTCCTCCCATAACTTTCCCCATCTCGGTTAATGGCAATGTCCTCTTCCACTGGGTCAGACCTAAAGCCTTGGAGACATTTTGACTCCTCTCTTTCTTACACCCCACAAACACATCCCACATCTTGATCACACCACGGGTACCTCTGCTGCTACCGCTTAAGTCCAAACCACCTTGCCATTCCTATTGCTCAGGCACACTCTGGCCTTAGGGCTTTTTATTAGCTGATGACTCCATCTAGACCGCTCTTCCCTGGACATTGGTATTACCAACTCACCTTAAGTCTTTACTCTAATGTCAATTTCTTCCATGAAGCCCACACTGACGATTCTATTTGAATTGCAGTCTGCCCCTCCTCACACTTCCTGATGCCTCTTACCTTGTTCTACTTTTATTTTTTCGTAATACTTAATAACACCTAACACACTATATATTGCAATCAATTGTATCCGTTGTTCAATGTCCAATATCCACCTTCACCACCACGCGGCAGTGAGCTCCCTAAGGGCAAGACTGTTGATTTGTTTTGCTCCCTGATGTAGTCTAACGTATGCCCAGGACATTATCTGGCATAAAGTGGGCATTCAATTAATATTTAAATGAATATAGTGTTGACAGAAAGAAAGAAATCAGAAGAACGGGGGAGACTGAGGCTGTGTAAGGGGTAATTGAAAAAGCAAGATATCTAAAACACAGACGGGAATGGGAACAGGCACAGATAGATGGAATTACCTGTAGTGTTAGAATGGCACTTAATTATATCACATCCTAATGAGACCATTTAGCGTTTTCCCTAGCCCTCCAACGCTCTAGTTCGTCGGGGGCTCCTACAGAGCACAGGTGTTTTCATCATTTGAGCCTAGTATCCAGCGAGGTCCCTGGTACTAAGTACGCAAAAGAGGGTGTTGGGTAAACTAACAAACCAATGTTTCTGTGTTCTCAACTACTTTCGAACCCGTAAAGAGGAGACTCTGGGCTTCATTCGTTTCTGCAGCCCTCAACTCCGTAACCACTCACTTCCGGAGTTTGGTACGTAATAACAGCGCGCCCTAGGGGAAGAGGCGGGTGGAGCGAACTCCCGGTCACGTGACGACAATGGGGCGGGCATAAAAGTTCATATCCCAGGATGCCTTGTTTGTACTTCCTTTCTATCTTTTTCCGGCGTCCAAGATGTCGAAGCGCGGTGAGATTTTGGCTCTGGGGGATCCTCCACCATCTGCCGCGTGGAGGCTGCTGACCTCGCTAGGAGCGGCGGCCGTGGGCAGCTGGGGCGCTTTGCTCTCGTCCGAGTGGGAGAGGGTGAGGGGTGGCACCTCGAGAGTATTGCCTGGGCCGCTGAAAGTGGCGGTGGGGGGGCCCCTGTAGAGTTGAGCTGGCAGGAGCGAGACATGGTTGCAGACAGAAGCCCGCAGGGTCCCTCCGCGCATAGTGCCGCGCTAATGGGGTTGAAGCCGGATTGGCTTAGGCTTCGGAGTGCGCGGTTTATGTGGTCTCCCGCCTTGCAGGAAGATCTCTGGTGCAAAAGTTGGAGCTAGGGTTGAGTCGTACAGGCTTCCTTAATCTCAGTGTAAGGGTGGTCACAACGAGGAATTGGCTGTTCGACATGAAAACTGTTGGCACACAGGGAAGAGTAGTACGTGGAGCCCTAGAGAGAGCGACTGTGTAGTGTACTGTTTGCAAAGCATATAGGAATGAATTCATAGCCTGAGAATGGGGAGGGAACTCCGAACCATGACCGGGACGTGATCTCCCCTGTGTCTCTTCCTACCTGCAGGACGTGGTGGGTCCTCCGGGGCGAAATTCCGGATTTCCCTCGGTCTTCCGGTAGGAGCCGTGATCAACTGTGCTGACAACACAGGTGAGACCTGGCTGTACCCTGCCAAACTGCCCCTTTGAAAAGCACTCATTGGGCCTTTTGCTAATGACCCACTGAGCCGTCAAGAAAGGGCAAAGTAAAAACACCGCTTTTGGGTGAAGTGGCAGCATGTCGTGTTGTTTCGCTTCAATCGGTGGTGTGACAAGGGGTTCCACCTTGGGGGGCTGAGTCTGAGTGAAGGGGAGAGGCTTTGGAAGTGCCTGGTAGGTCCTCGAAAAAAATCTCTGCTTACAATCTTTTATAGGAGCCAAAAATCTGTATATCATCTCCGTGAAGGGGATCAAGGGGCGACTGAACAGGCTTCCTGCGGCTGGCGTGGGCGACATGGTGATGGCCACTGTCAAAAAAGGCAAACCAGAGCTCAGGAAGAAGGGTGAGTAGACCAACCCAGCCCTCCTGTTGCCTAGTGGACAGTTGAAGACTTCTCCCTTTCTTGAAAAATGGAGCAATAATTTTACCATTCCCAAGTCCTCTCAAAGTTTGATTTCCTTTCAGGGGTCAGTATGAAATAATCTAAGTACTTTGTTGGCTCCCAGTGTAAGCTGGGGACCTCCCCCCCAACACTTACTTACCCTGCCATTTTTCAGGCAAGTCCACCTCACATCACATACCTGCACCCATGGGAACAAAAGCACTGTGTGCGTGACATTTAGGGTTGTCTTATACTTGAGGTCTTTAGTTCATTACTCGTTCCGAAAGAGAATGGTGAGACCGGCATACTTTCAAGGTTAGAATCAGCATGTAGAGCACCTGACTTGTTACTTACCGGTTGGTAGGTGTGGAATAACAGATGTATTAATCCTTTTTTTTCCCCCTGGTAATTATTTTATTGACTTCTAGGGAGAGGGAGAAACATCAATGTTGTGTTCCACATATTTGTGCATTCACTGGTTGATTCTTGCATGTGCCCTGACCAGGGGTGGAACTGGCAACCTTTGCATATCCGGACAATGCTCGAACCAACTGAGCTACCTGGCCATGGCCAACAGTTTTTATTCTTTAAGACAGGTTCTTTTTTAAGATGAGATCAACTCAAGTTTGTGTCATTTTCAGAAGTTTGACGTGATTGCTTCTAAATCTCTTGATATAAATTAAAACAGGGAGCTGCTCATTGCTTAATCGTGGGCTACTTCTGAGATTTCCCGCCAGGTATATGAATTAAAGGGGGCGGCCCAGGAGCAGTCTGACCTGTGATGGTCTGTCTGGCTTTAGAGCTTCGGTTTCTGGTGCACTATCCACTTTCCAGCTCCTGAATTTTTCTCATCTAGTCTGTCTCCACCCTGGGGTGTCTTGCTTTCCCTGAGCAGTCCTAACCATCTTTCACAAAACTGACAGGTCTCAGCCACGTGTCACAGTTACTCCTTGTGGGCCCCCCCCCCTCCAGTTTTTAGCTTTTTGGTCAGAAATTTTATTTTGTTCACTTTCAGTATACTTTTGAGGGCTTGGTAGGCAGGGAGTAAGTAGCATTGTTGTTAAGCATTGATGAATCCACGTGTAGGTGGGGATTGGCACACAACTGGACAGGCTTCCCTTCTAGAACACTTACTGGGTCTGACCTGTGGCCCAGGAGGCTGTCAGGGAAGGGCAGAGCAGCTAGCCATTGCTGCGGGTCTCCATGAGCTGTGGGACAGGCCAGAGAGCATTTCATGTTTCTAAAAACAGTCGTGAATTTCCAACTATTAATGTCCTTTTTGGTCCTTGTTTCTGGTAAATGAATACTTCCCCTCATCTCAGACTTAATGTGTTATACACAGAAATGTGGAAAGGGGCAGGGAGTCCAGGGTCCTGGATTTGTGTGGCCTTGTTTATCTGCTAAGTTCATTTGTGAGGATTGAAATGAGAGTCCAACAGAGAGGACTGAGAGTAAATGTCCCTGATTGTGTAGTAGTCTTTTTTTTTTTTTTTTTTTAAGATTTTATGTATTTATTTTTAGAGAGAGGGGAAAGGAGAGAGAAAGAGACAGAGAGAAACATGATGTGTGAGAGAAACAGTGATTGGTTGCCTCTCATGCCCCCAACTGGGACCTGGCCTGCAACCCAGGCATGTACCTTGACTAGGAATCGAACCAGCAACCCTTTGGTTCACAGGCTGGCGCTCAATCCACTGAGCCACAGCAGCCAGGGCTGATTTGTGTATTCTTGTTAAGCATTTGGTCAGAGACTGTGTACGCAACTCAAGTCGGCTCAAGGACTACCACTATTTTTTTCAGTGTCTAATCTTGGGTGTGGAAAAGGTAACTATTACCCCTATTTTTACAAGAGGAAAACTTAAGCTCCGGAAGATTAATTATTCAAGGTTTCCAGGCTAGTATCAGTGAAGATTTAAATCAAAGTGTGTCTGTTAAAAAGTTATTTGTGACCCTGGAAAAGGTTCTCCAAAAGGTAAATGTGATCACACAAAAACAAGTTGAATTTCAGTTAACTGACACTTAAACCTCCAAGAGGTAGTGTTAACATTTGGTTGTATGTCCTTCTTTCCTGACTTCTAAGCAAAAATATTAGCTTATAAACTTTCCTATGTAAATGGAGCCATATCTTCCCATAACCCATTCTACTTGCTGTATAGATGACCATCCTCTATTTTAAAAACTACGGATACACATAATCACTTTAAATGGTTTGTTTCTGTGCATGTGTCATGCCAAATGTTTGCTCCGCTAAAAGCCTGTGTGCCCTGCAGGTAGAAAGGTATTTGAACACATCACCAGCCTCAGGCTATTTGAACAGTTTAACCCAAAATATGGATATCAGACCAAGTCAAACAATTTATGTCAACAATACGAGTGACAATATTAAAGAATTGAAGAGGTTGTTGATCATTTTATGGTAAACCACTGCAAATCCAGTGTGCAAAAACAGATTCTGATAAAATACCTAAATTGAACGGCACTACTGCTGACAAAGAATAAAAATAAAAATAGAACAGATGGCAATGACTGCAAATCAAAAGCCTGGTCAGGGAACGTCAAATTCAGCTAAAATGCAAGGGCATGGAACATCAGACCCTCGGGTCCTTGACTACCCTCCAAACTATATTCCTTAGTAATTTACTAGAAGAGACTGATAAGATGATGCTATATCCACGCTGTTTGATCAGTTTCCTGGTTTCACAGAAGTATATTTGGTACCTGAGAGGCATGACATTGCATTTGTTGAATTTGGAAATGATGGGCTGGCTGGAGCTTCCAGGGATGCTTCATAAGGATTTAAGAGCACATTCTCCCATCCCATGAAGATCACCTGTGCTAAGAAGCAGCACTTGGGCCATGGCTGGTGTTGTTCAGTGGATTGAGCACCGGCCTGAGAGCTAAAGGGTCGCCAGTTCAATTCCCAGTCAGGCACATACCTGGAGTTGTGGGCAAGGTCCCCCGTTGGGGGCACACAAGAGGCAACCACAAGTTGATGTTTTTCTCCCTCTCTTTTTCCCTCCCTTCTCCTCTATCTAAAAATAAATAAATAAAATCTATTTTAAAAAATAACATTTGGGGTGGTTGTCTTTAAAGGACTTAGTATTGTTTATAGTGCTTTTATACCATTTGGCCGGGCCATTTTAGTATTTGGGGGATGGGTAGTGAAAGTGAGATTCTTGTGCAGGTTTTTTTTTTAATTACCAAGTCTTTAGCCTTATTGAACTACAAAATATGAAGGCCTCAATTTCATATAATAAGCTTTGTGTTCTATTTTTAAGACAGTATTTGTGAAAAGGTACAGTATGGTCATGATCCTGGGCATACTCGTGGAGTGTGCATGTGCATACACGCACACTAGAGTTAACAAGTTTTGGGGTAAACTAATTGGTGTATAAATGAGTTTAAATTTTAAAACCTATCGTATGGAACATATTTAATTCCAACAATTTCTTGGAAGCAGTAATTTTTAGATCAAGGTATATACTTCCTTTGAGGTTTTATGTGTACTGGGATGGAATGTTGCCTAAGAAATTAACAGCTTGACCTTCCCACTTACTCAGTCTGGAGCGGGGCGGGTTATGCCCTGTTCCGCGGTACTAGGATCTTGACAGTACCCACCTGTCAGGTGAAATGGGAAGAAGTATAGAAAGTGTTTTAGCAAGTTTCCTGCGTACATCTTTTCAAATGCGAAATGTTGGGGAGCTAGACATGCAGACTTCTTGTGGGGGCTGACAGATCAGTGACTGCTGTCCTTTTTCCCTTCTTAGTACATCCAGCGGTAGTGATTCGACAACGAAAGTCATACCGGAGAAAAGATGGTGTGTTTCTTTATTTTGAAGATAATGCAGGGGTCATAGTAAACAATAAAGGTGAAATGAAAGGTGAGGCTCCATATTGTTCCTTACATCTCTGAGATTGGATGATTTAATTCTGGGTCGGGAGTACAGGCAAAGGAGGACCCTCTGATCTTACCCGATGCTTCGTTCTTCTTCCTCAGGTTCTGCCATCACGGGGCCGGTTGCAAAGGAGTGTGCGGATTTGTGGCCCAGGATTGCATCCAATGCTGGCAGCATTGCGTGATTCTCTGGTGTGTTTGTAAAGAAAAAAATTAAAAATTATTTCCTCCCAGTGCTTGCCTTCCTATTTATTGTGAGACATGGCACTTTTTTTTTTTTTTTTTTTTTTTTTAATCTTCACCAGAGGATACCTTTAGAGGAGGGGAGGGAGAGAGAGAAACAGTAGGTTTCTTCTCATGTGTACCCCAGCTGCACTCCAACTGGGGATGGGATTGGACCCACGACCTTTTGGTGTAGGGGATGACGCTTCAACCAGCCGAGCTACCCGGCCAGTGCTACTGTGCCTGATCCTTGCCTGCTTTGTAAAATGGAAAGTACTCAGCAGACTTTCTGAGGGCGTATGTAAAAGAAGAAAAATAGTCCTTGCACTTTGGTGAGTGTGAAGAACTTTTGGAACTTCCCAATTTCTACTATAAAAACCAGGTGTTCGGAGTCCATAAATAAATGGCAGGTACTGCTCAATGACAGGTGATCCCAGGTGACAGCCGTGCAGTTAGGAAGGTAAGGTAGAGTGCCCAGGTGCTAGATGTGCTTATGGAGTTCAAGGAGTGATGTGAGTAGGGGCCAGGTACACACTTGATGTATGCAAACTTTTGGTTTACAGGTTTTCTTTGAGGGAATTGGCGTGTAAGAGCGTATTTGTAAAACCTAACACAGTAAATACCATGTAAATTTGCTCTTGTGGAAGATGATTAATAGTGTCTGCAGGTTTTTTGCCCTAATATATCTGCCAAACCCTTGTTTGGGAATAAACAATACAATCACACCAGCACAATAGGCATATATCCCAGCAAGTTTTGCCTGAAGGTATTGAATATTGTAGTTTTTTCCAAACCATGGCTTAGATGACGGCCTGCTGGGGTGAAGGAGCATTCAGCTGGTTTGGGTCAATAGTCCAACCTAATGCAATTGGGAATAGGTTTTTTAGACTAAAGTTTTGTGTCCATGACTAGTATTTGAAAATAACCTCAGATGGTATCTGTAAGTTGGGTATAATGCAAGGCGAAAGCTTACAGTAGGTGAAGACCCCACCGTATTCTTTTGTCCAAGAATAGGAATGCAATGTACCAGGATTACAGAGCAGTGATGTTTCAGCCAGAAGAGTTAAATGTGTCCAAGCCATATCCCGGACCAATTAAGTCAGACTAGAGGTAGGACTAGATAGCAATAGGACTTTTTTAAAGCAGCCCAGATTTCCACGGTGTAGACAACACCGAGAACCAGTGCTATGTGGACAGAGCCAGCCTCAGTTTTAGGAATATTAAAGAAATCTGGAAGTCTCAAACAGATTCAGCTTCTCTGCCACTATGTCCTCTAGCCTGATGAATTCAAATCTATTCTGAAATATTGAATTGGTAAGAAGCACTCATATCCATTAAAATGAGTCCTTTTATCTCACTGTGAGAGAGAGGAGGTCTGTCCAGAAAAAGCCCAGCCACCATTAATACCATGAGAACAGTTTCCACAGCATCAATGTGACCTGGCAGCTGAGGAGAGTGAACTGGAATGCACACGAATGAACGATGATGACTTCACTGTACTAGTCAGTAGGGCCAGTAGATGCCATTGGGTGAGCACATGTACCGTGTGGCTGTCGCACTCAATGACTGAGCAGGTAGAGCAACGAATCTATCAAATTTTGCATTAAGCTTGAACATTCCTCTGCAAAACTGCTCAGGTGATTCTGAAGGCTTTTATAGATGGTGCAATGAGTGCAATGCAAATAAAATGTGGTGTAAATGCTTCAAAAATGGTCAAGAACCTGTGGAAAGTGATCCATGGTCTGGAAGAGTGGCAACAAACAGAACACCTGATTATGTTGAACATGTACAGGCTGCAATCAACAAAGACTGATGACTGACTGAGAACTAGAAGCTGATCTGGAGATTCCAAAAGCTACCGTGTCTGAGATTTTGATACAGGATCTTGGCATGAAATGTGGCAAAATTCTGTGGCTTTTGCTACCAGAGCCAAAGGAACATTGTGCTGTAGTTGCTAACGACTTGATTCAAACCATTACCAATGAATCGGATTTTCCTCTAGAAGATCATAACAGCTATGATTCAGAAACAAAGGCCCAGTTATCCCAATGGAAGTCACCTGGTTCTCCAGGCCTGAAGAAGTTGCAACAAAGTCGCAGCAAGATCAAGACCAGGTTAACTATGTTTTTTCATTGGGAAGGTGTCCATCATGAGTACGCTCCTCCACGCCAAGTAATAAGGAGTACTACCTCAATGCTCTGGGTTGAGAGATGCAATACAGTGAAAACGGCCACAGCTGTGAGCAACTGGTGATTGACAGCTTCATCATGACAGCACTCCCGCTCGTGCATCACATCTCATGTAGCATTTTTTTGTGAAACATCAAATCACCCAGGTGACTGAGCCCTGCTACAGCCCAGATTTAGCATTCTTCGACTCCTGGCTTTTCTAAAAACTAAAATCACCTTTGAAAGGGAAGACATTTCAGACCGTCAGTGCGATTGAGAATATGACAAGGCAGCTGATGGTGATTCCAACAAAGGATTTCGCAGTGTTTTGAACAGTGGAAGAGACACTGAGAACTGTGTGAGGTTGCAAGCTGCCTGTGTTGAAGGGGACTGAGGTGTCATTGTCCTATGTACAATGTTTCTTGTATCTTCTTCAATAAATGTCTCTACGTTTGTATGTCGTGGCTGGATACTTTCTGGTCAGATCTCATATATGTGAAATTACCTCTCTGCATCAAATGTGAGGCGTGAGGGCTGGGCCTGTCATTTTCCCCACTTGTCCTCTTGTGTCCATGTTTTTTCCAGGTACTTTTGAAGGTTTAATAGAATGGACTCAGACTACAGACTTCCTATAATTTCAGATTTGACTTATCTTATCGTTGCTCTCCTATCATAGGGGTAGAAAGGTTAAATAATGATGCATACTGAATTGCCAAGATCAATGATTTTTTTTAAAAAATGTATTTATTTAGAGAGAGGGGAAGGGAGAAAGGGAGGGACAGAAACATCAATGTGAGAGAAACATCGATTGGTTTCCTCTAGTTTGCGCCCGGATGGGGGACAAAATCTGCAACCCAGGCATTTGCCCTGTCAGGGAATGGAACCAGCAACTTTTCCACACCCAATCAAATGAGCCACACCGGTCAGGGCAGGACAAGTGATTTTTGTGTATAGGTATAAAATAATCTTTTTCTCAGCAATGCATGTGCCTCTATATAAAAATACTAATTGTGAATAAATGAATCCCTCTTTGAGTGTTGGCCAGCATGGCTAAGCTGGATGGGCTTGGGCATCATACCACAAAGTGAGGGATCACCAGTTCAATTCCCTGTCAGGGCACAGGCCTGGTTGCGGGGCCAGGTTGGGGTTGGGGTTCGTGAGAGACAACTGATTGATGTTTCTCTCACACATCAATGTTTCCCTCTCTTACTCCCACCCTATCCCTCTGTCTAAAAATAAATAAATAAAATCTTTTTAAAAAAGGAAAAAAGAACCCCTCTTTGAGCCTGTAAAATGAGGATAATAGCACCTCAGATCTGGTGTGAGCAGTTTGTGTAAGGTCCTTTGATGTCTGAAGCATCCACGTAAGGCTTTAATCAAGGGGAAATTTGGAGAAGTAAAAAGTAAAAAGAAAGATATAATAATCACCTGTAGTCATAACAAAAAAAATGTTGTTCACATTTTGCTGTATCCTATCATATATACCTAAAATTAGCCAGAGAAAAAGTATGGTAATGTGTCAATCTAATTTTTTTTTCCTTGGGGGGGGGGGGTGTGGTCAGCTAACAAGCAGAGGAATACTAGTTAGTGAAAAGAATTGGGTGCAGCCCAGACTGGTGTGGCTCAGTGGGTTGGGCGTCCTCCCACAAACCAAAAGGTCACTGGTTCAGGTCCTGGTCAGGACACTTGGCCTTGATTGCCTTTCCCCAGTTGGGGACATGTGAGTAGCAACCGATGGATGTTTCTCCCTATCTCTTTCTCCCTCCCTTCCCCTCTCTCTAAATAAAACCTTTTTTAAAATGTGAGAAAAGGGGAAGTGCTTTAAGTGGAATTAACTGGAAGTCAGGAGACCTGAATTTTGGTTCTGGATCTACCACTAAACGGATTTAGGGAACATTCCACCCTGTCTGAGTTTCAACTTCCAGTTCTGTAAAATGAGAGCTGGAAGTAGATGCTATCTCAACTCTCAGATCCATTCTGGGAACAAGATTTTCAGCGGAACTGAGTTGGGGAAAAATGTATATGGTAATGTGGGAACAGAGAATCTTGCTCCGAAAGGAAACCGAGAAGCTGGGCCTGACTGCACACGCAAGGCCCACATTCAGTAATCCTCTCTTCTCTGCTTCCATCTCAGTGGTTTTGCTTGGTCTCCTCCTGGTCAGCCCTCACCTGGTGGGGGTGGGGGTGGGGGTGGGGGTGGCGGTGCGGGCATGAAAGCAAATTCCCCCTCCATCCTAAGAGACTACTCATTGGGTGGGGGACAATAGGGTTTGTGTCGCAGGGGTTATGGGTCTTGACACCACGTAACAATGCGCAGGAAGTCCCTACCTAGGGCCCACCACTCCCACCAGGGAGGCCCTTGCAGGCTGCGGTGGTTGGAATGGCACGCTTGTGCGAGTGTCCTCTGCGGTTGGAGAAGAGCTTCATCTTGGATGGGGTGGCCGTGAGCACCATGGCCCGCTCCTATGAGCATATGAGGCCCAAGCTCTGGTCCGCGATTCCGCCTTACAATGCGCAGCAGGACTACCACACCCACCGGTACTTCAGGAGCCATGTGGTCCCGCCCATTTTGCGGAAAACTGATCAGGTAGATCGGGAGCGCCCAAAAGCACCCCAACCTCTCTGACTGCGTCTGCAGAGGCTGGCCCTGGTGGTAGGGCCAACTTCCCAAATCCTGGCGTCTCTCACCAAGGAGGCTTTCCTACTCCCATCTCCCTAGTTTTTTGTTTTTTTGGTGGGTTTTTTTTTTTTTTTCAAAGAGGGCAAACTCTTAAAAAAAGAGTTTGCTTATTTATTTTTACAGAGGGGGAAGGGAAGGAGAAAGAGGGAGAGAAACATTAATGTGTGGTTGCCTCTCGCACACCCCCCACTGGGGAACTGGCCTGCAACCCAGGTATGTTCCCTGACTGGGAATCGAACTGCGAGCTCTTGGTTCACAGATCCGCGCTCAGTCTTCTGAGCCACACCAGCCAGGGATCCCTCAGTTTTCTTTTTTTTTTTTTTTAAATTATATTTTATTGATTATGCTATTACAGTTGTCCCATTTTCCCCCCTTCATTACCCTCCACCCTGCACAGTTTTCTTAACTGATCCCCCGAAACTGGACCAGGAGGGTGACAGGTGTTGAGTGTGAGATCACTGGGCTCACAGAATCACCTTCCACCCCCGAACTTGAGAATGATCTTTCAGATTTCTGTAAGCCTAGGGAACGGGGCTCGAAGCCTGCCTCTCCGTGTTTTCCCTGCAGGCAGCACGCCAGCGCCTTTCCTGTCCCCCTCCGCTTCCCCTCAGGCGCTTTACCTGTACCCTTCTATCTCTGAAGTTCCCAGAGTCCCTTCTTTTGCCCCTGTAACTTGTTTCCTGAATCCATTTCTTCTACTGCTCACTTCTATCTCTGTAACTTTCTAAACAAGCTTTTTCTTATTTTTTTAAAAAAAGCCCGCTTCTCCCAAACCGGTTTCACTGTCCTTTTTGATGTCACAGACCTGCCCTTTGGGGTGACCTCACGCTGCAAATTCTCTAAAAGAAAATCCCTCAAGTGAACAAGACAAAGAACTACTTAGACCCATCAAGCACCACGCCCTCTATCTGGTGACGTCATAGTTGCAGCGGGGCTGGCTTGCCTGGACAGTGAGCTCAAACCTGCCCGAGCCTTTTCCTCCAGGGTGTTGCGCCCTCCCCTCCAAGCAGTCCACCTCCCTGAGATCGAAGATTCTGAGGCTATTTGCTAATGGTTCTTTCACCACTTTTGCCTCCAATATTCGTGCTATGTCACAGTGGTATGAATACAGCTTAATGGGGGTTATTCTGTGAACAAACTTGGAGTTTGTGAGCGTGTGTGCGTGTGCGCGATCCTGGGTGTTTGTGTGTGTGCGTACATGTTCAGTGCACAGACAGATGTTCATACATCTATGTGTGCCATGCTTGAGTGTGTATTTGCTGTTTACTCGTGTAACTTTTATGACAGAAGGAACCAGAGTCTGATGGGTAAAAAGAGAAAAACGAATATTTAAAAGCCTCAAAAGAATATAGTGTACATACTTTGGAAACCTTCAGTGTTTAAATTAAATTTTGTAAGTATTTAACGAACACAACCACCATTTGTGGTGGGTATTATTTTCATTTAAATGAAGATGTTTATTGAATCTTGACTGTGCAAAGCCCTTCATTTGAGCCATCTGACTTAAATTTCACAGCCACCCTCCTCTTACTGATGAGGAAATTGAGGTTCAGAAAACCTAGGTCATTGGCATAAGTCATAGAGCTTGTTACTGACAGAGCTGGAACTGGAACCTGTCTGGCAGCAGACACTGAGCCCTTAAGTGCCAAGCTACACAGCCTCTCCCTGAGAGGCAATATAGGGCAATAGGTACCGTATATTTAATGTCTGACCCTGTCACCCTTGGCGGTGACCTCTGCCCACTCCCCTCAGCAAGCCTCACCAGAGTCCGCCCTGTGCATCTCTTAGTATGGAGGCTGACAGTCTTCTGTATTCTCTCCCTCACTTTTAGGATCACGGTGGTACGGGAAGGGACGGCTGGATAGTGGATTATTTCCACATCTTCGGGCAAGGACAGAGATACCTCAATAGGAGAAGCTGGGCAGGGGCAGGCAAGTGCCACTTTACTTTCAGCCTCTCCAAGGTCCCCCCTAGGAAGAGTGGTATGCATCCCCCACTTCCAAGAGAGAAATTAGGCAGTAGAGAGATGGTTGGGGGAAAGTGGGCCAGTGAACACATCCTCCAGTTTTTTAAAGATTTTTGTTTATTTTTAGAGAGGGAAAGGGAGGGAGAAAGAGAGAGAGAGAAAGAAACATCAATGTGTGGTTGCCTCTCATGTGGCCCCCACTGGGAACGTGGCCCGCACTGGGAACCTGGTCCGCACTGGGAACCTGGCCCATAATCCAGGCATGTGCCCTGACTGGGAATTGACCTTGTGACCCTTTGGTTCACAGTCCTCGCTCAATCCACTGAGCTACACCAGCCAGGGCCCTCTAGCTTTTCTTATAAGTGAGCAGATAGTGTCACCGTGTGCCTTATGTTTGGTTAGGGAGCACCCACCATGTGTTAGGTGCTTTTTACCCTCACACTAACCCCATGTTGCAGCCTGGGCAACTGAGACTTAGGGAGTTAAAGTGACTTGCTGAGAAGGATCTGAGCTGGGATTGGAATCCCACTCTTTCTCACTCTAAAGCCTGTATCCTTCCCATTGCTCCTGAGCAAGCTGTGTCCTGCTCATTTTTTTCAGGCACAATTAAGCAGCAACAGGAAAGGGAGAGCTGAGAGATGTTTTTCTGTCAGGATGAGCCCTCCTCCCATCCTGACGGCACCACCCTTTGGCCGAGCTCTAGTCACATGATCCTTTGTACCCTTGAGTCAAACTGAGCTCATCCATTTTCTCCAGATGGGTCAGAGGCAAGGGTGAAAATTTCTCAGTTCTTCTAGGAGCAAGGCAAGTTGGGCCAAACCTAGAAGTTTCTGACCCTCCCGTACCATTCGCCCTCCTCCTGCACACTATTGCTGGTAGGAGGTTGGGTTTCTAGGCAGACATCTGTCTCCTTGGCTTTTCAGTCAAGAGGCTGCATTTGAGGATTGAGGGTTCTTCTAGATGGGGGGGGGGGCACAGCAACTGCAGCTGGGTTGGCACCCTAACACCAGCCCTGTGGGAGTGGAGAAAGCAAGAAGGGGCTGAATGCAGGTTCAGGCCTCTCTCTCCACCCCCAAGGGCATTCCCTCCAGCAGGTGACTGGGCACAGCTACTACAATGCTGACCTGAAAACGAACAGGGGGTTCAATGGTCCATTTGGCTATCGCAGGAACACCCCAGCCCTCCGCCAGCGCTCGTCTGTCTTTGGAGAGGTCACCCAATTCCCTCTCTTCTAACAGCAGCGTTTCCCTTCAGACTCCTCAACCTGAATTTCCGTGACAGATGGTTAGATGAACTCTGAATGGTAATCTATATAAAAATTGTTTTTCATCTGTGCCTCTGAGTGTGCTGTTTCTTCCCTGAGGTAGGGGGAGCGGACAAGCTCGTTTCTCCACTCTGAGCTTCTCTTCCCCAATGCAGAGGAGGTGAGAAGACAAGTATTCCTCGGGCCTGTGCGCTTACACTCCAGCCAACGAGTGCCAAACTTGAGAGGCCTCGGCGCTCCCCTGCCAGTGTGGTAAGGAGGAGCCACACTACCCAACCCTCAACAAAGCTCTTCCCCAGGCATCAGCAGGGCCAGGTCAGAAGCTGGCTACTGTTTCTGAACGGAGCAAGCAGTGTGGCCGCAAGGACTGGCCATTGGTTGCCCTGGAAAGGATTTCCTGATTTTCCTGTCAGCTCATTTAAAAGAACCGACATTTCCTTCTCCTTTCCACTTTGAGTTCATCCAGAGGCAGGGCATGAACAAGGTGGTATCTGGGGTGCTTTTTTAACCCAAGGATTCTGACACAGTAATGCTGTGCTTGTGGACGCTTTTCTCTACCATTGCTGTGTCAGTGTCCCCTACAGCTAGTTTCCAGGCTGTTTTTTTAAAGTGCCCCAACCCAGTGTATTAGTGGCCAGGAGAAAAGCCAAAGCAGATGATGGATACAAAAGAAGGTGGGGCTTTAAAACACAAAGCTTGCCAGGACTTAAGTGTGGGTGGATCCTCATTATATTGAGTCACCACAAGTGGACAAGGAGGACAAACAAGATAGGTTCAGGGGGTATAGCTCAGGGGTAGAGCATTTGACTGCAGATCAAGAGGTCCCTGGTTCAAATCCGGGTGCCCCCTTCTCATTATTTTTCTCTTCCATTATAAGGATTATAAAACCTCAGTTTCCAGCCACAAAGTTACCTAAGATAAAGAACTCTCAACTCAATGCCCTACATACTACTAGTTACTTCCACATCCAAATGACCAGTTAGGAGAGGCCCCTGGAAATCTGCTGGGATTCAACTAAGACACATTATGTCACCCCAATAAATTAAAAAAAGAAACAGTCCCTAAGGAAATTCTAAATCTAAGATTAAGTCAGAGTTGTGAACACAAATTTGGCAATCTGATGTATGATATTAAAGATAAAGGATTCACACAACATGTATTTTTGAGAGCTTAGTACATGGAAGGCTATAGTGAATTAAAAGATGAAAGTGTGTCCCTTGTCAGGGAACTTTTCAGTCTGGAGGAAGTTGACACCGTCACCCACAGCTGTCAGAGGAAAAGCTTTTGTTTGTACCTCAAGAGAGAGATCTCTTTTGAAAATACCCACTTTTTCTAGACATAATTTCAATTTGAAGCTTTTTCTACAATTTGAAGGGATAGTTCTGCCTGGTCTGAAGAAGAACATTAACCTGCTGCTTGTGTTGCTGCATAGTCCCCTCTCCAGGGTTAGGGGCACTTTCGTCCTGGTTCTTGGAATGGAATAGATATCCGCCCTGGCCACCTTAAGCAGAAAAGCAGTCTCCTGGAGGGCTGGTGGACTCCCAGAGTTGATGGAAAGCTGGAGAACCTAACTCAGAAAGCAACGAACTGAGGGGCTGCCATGCAGGCGGATGCAGCTCAGGTCTTGACCTGGAAGTGTCTGCTATTGGTGCCACCCCCCCCCCCCGCCCCGGGCTCCCATGGCTACGCCATGGATATTGTTCCAGCGGCACCTGCATCTTCAAAACAATTTCTCGAGTTAAAAAAAAAGAGAAGCCAAGTGGAATCGTTTGATTGACCGAGCTGCGGTCTGACCCGTGTGCTGATTTATGCCAGATAGCAGAGAAGGGAGTGTTGCTCACCAAGTTTGACAGCAAGAGGTGCTCCCCCGAACTGGAGGAGTGTTCGAATGCAAAAATGAGTTTATTACAACACCTTTTCCTCCCCAAAGAACCCACTAAGGAGAGAGCATGATCATTTATCGGTTTCCAGTTCTAGCAGTCAAGGATTTGCAGTCTTACACCTTTTTATTTCCCATTTGCTAAAATTAGATCAAATTTTTCTACTAAATCAATTATGTTCACATTGTCATGATCATACAAATACTATTTACTATTAAGTTAATCTATATGTACTACGACAGTATTTCCTACCATGAAATTTTTTTCTCAAAGACAATTACCTTACGCTTTTTTTTTTACATTTTTCTTTGTGACTGTTGACAATTATTTTCAAATTCTGCAACAGCCTCACAGTACAGTTACTCACCTGGTCCAAACCTATCAAATTAATTTTTTCAAAGCAGTCTTCTGACACCTTCATTCTTCTGCTTCAGGGCGTTTAGGGCTGCCATCAGCTGGTGCCTTGGGGATTCCTGTTCCTCTCCTCCGTGTTGCATTCTGTTTCCTGGATCTGTCCTGCTTTTTCTTGGTTTCCTCCTTTATATGGTGGAAAATAACCCCCAGGGGCTTCCTGAGAAAGAACATAGGGGAGGTAAAATGTTTAAATACTTGCATGTCTGAAAATATCTTTGTTTTCCCTGAACGCTGAAGAAATAGTCTAAGAAAAGAATTCTTGAGAAGTTTTTTTCCAGAGGTTTGCAAATCTTCATTGTCTTCTAAAGATTTTCTTGATAAACTTCATATCATTCTTATGCCCATATGTGACCTATTTCTCTCTGAAAAATCAGGATTTTTGTTCTTGATGTTCTGCAGTTCTTTAATGATGTACTTGGTGATTCCATTACTTTCCATTTAGAGATTCTTGTCCTATCTTAAGTGTTATTCATTTCTTCTCCATCATTTGGGGCCTATCTCTTCAGTTGGAATTCCTTAGTAGTGACCACTTTGGTGTCCTTGCTCTCTCTTTACAATGGCCAGGAAAGAATTTTCACATTCTTGCATTCATTCATTCACTCATTTCTTCATCGTAGCCACCATGCAAAATGCCTACATGCTAGGCATACACCGGATGCTCCTTATAGAACGGCAGTTGTTGGCTGAACAGTAGACATAATTCTATCCACACACACATTTGATCAAATGAAAGCTGCATTCAGTTTCCTGCCGTTTGTAGCGTCTCTGTTTTGACAGACACTCTCCAGGACCATATTGAAACTGCCTGTAACACACTTAACCACTTAAAACAATTTGGACGCATTGCAGCAGTAAAACCTTGCTTCACACTTAAGTCCCAATCTCAAGTCCAATGGTTTCCTATGGAATCAGTGAATCTTTCCAGTCCTCCTAATAGTCTAGAAACTCTGGTGGCTTTGGATCCAATTCTACCTGGCATTGCCGAGGAAGGTTCAGGGAGGTCAGCTGAAACTCTTGCAAGTTATCTAGTACTAGTTGACCACTGTAGTGTGGAAGAGGGACTTTCTTTTCTGATTCCCCCTTCTTTTGTTCTCACAGGGCCCTGGCTACAATACTCAGAAGGTAAAAATGCATCACAAAAGGACCAGGAATGCCTGGAACAGGCTGGTGGGGGTCAGAACTTGGTGGAGAATTTCATCACAAGGTGGCTAGTTCCTGCTTCAGTTCAGTGTTTTTTCCCCAGAATTTTTTTTTCTCTAAGAAATTACTTAAATCCAATTGATGTTAGTTTTAGAGGCTTGTTTCTCGTTAGACAATGTACAAAATCGATATCTGAAATGCTTTCATGTTCCTTTCTTTGCCACTTAATTAAGAATTGTTTAAAACAGCCCATGCCACACGCCAGGGCTGTTCAGTGGCTTCACCTTTTGTCCCTCACTTTGCCCCACGTGTGGGATGGTACTGCAGGTAAATGCAATCTGACATCAGCTAGCAAACAGGTCACACACACACACACACACACACACACACACAAACACTGAGCCGCAGAGTGAGAAAATTATCCTTTTCAATCCTCTTTCATTCCTGAATAACTTTAGGGAAAAGTTTTATTTGGTATCAGCTCTCTAACATTTCTGAATTCTTTTTTTAATCAAAAATATCTAGCTAGTGTTTAATAATATTCAATTTGACTTTCCATTCTATTTATGTCAAATGATACTGATTTTCTTTGAAGTAAAAGCTTTATTGATATAATTCATACACGATGAGGGAGAGGTCCAGAGTGGTGGTAATAGGGAAGGACAGAGTTGTACTGGGGGAGTACGGACAGGGGAGAGAATGAGTCCAGTTTCAGCATCTTCCAGATATTTAATCGAAAATGCCTAATAGCCAGGCTTAAAACCCTGGAGCTTAAAAGACAGAGATGACTGGAGATAATTAATTTGGAATTCATCAGCATATGTATGATAACTGAAAGCCCTGTGAATGTATGACGAGGTCTTCCAGGAAGAGCACTGTGTATGAAAAGACCTAAGACAGAACCTAAGATGCTTGATGATGAAGAAAAAAACATGCTCCCTGAGAAGGGCCTAGAGAAGGAAAATCTGGAGACTGGTGTGGAGAGTCAAGTGAAAGATGCTTCCATAAGGAGAGGCGGTGGTCCTCAACACCGAAGGCTCAGGGTGATCAAGATGAGGATGAATGTGTCACTTAACCACAGTGTGGGGTGGGGTTTACTAAAGATCATGGGAAGAACAGTTGAGTGAAGGAGCGAGATTAAGTAGATGGAGTGGAGGCATCTTGTCTCCTGAGTGGAGACAACTCGCTGCAAGTTTGGAACGGAGAGCAGGGTGCCAGCAGCAGCTGGGGGAAAGATGAGCCTTTTTAATTTTTTTAAAGGATCAATCGCATGTATCTAAAATGCTGACGACAAAGAGCAAATACTGAGAGAGATACAGGAGACAGGAGGAAGTCGAGAAATATGAGAAGTGAGGGGTGGGATCCAGAGTGGAAGAACCGCCAGCCTTAGACAGGAGGAAGGACGCCTCTTCCATCGCTAATTAAGGGAAAGGAAATGGTGAAGCTGGCCGATTTCAAAGGTTTGGTGCTGAGCAGCCAATGGAATTTCGGGTCGATTGTTTCCATATCTCCGTCAAGTCAGTTTGACTCAAGGGAGTCGTCGCTGCGTCGACATTTGAGGAGAATGAGGGTTAAGAAGCCGATTGGAAACCCGGGGTGTGGCGGTGTGCGTCGGGGCGAGGAGGCCGAACCTGGTCCAGACTGGGGCCTAGCCAGGAGACGCGGAGTGCTGCCCCTAGGGGGACGCCATGCCGCGCTGCCATGGCAACCGAATCACTGGGCCAGGCCCATCCACACTGTAACTGACCAGAACCGCGGCGCTTAAACAAACCTTTCGGGACACCAGGTGTGATGCCAACGCGAGGGAGCCCTAGACTAGACTACACACGCCACGACGTCAACGCCTCAAATTACGAAACCAAACTGATGCTACAGTCACGCAGCGCCAGAGTACAACGTCATCGCTCCGCGACTCCTTCGTGATAATAGGACACCCTCCCGGAAGTGGGCTCTAGATCCGGCAGTGGCTGTGGCAGCCGGTAGACCCCGAGAATAGATTTGGGGGAGTCGCACCTGAACTATTTCTCTACGTTTTCTCTCGATCCTTCCTGACTCTTCCAGGTCAATTTAGTGAGGAAACGTCTCCACCGTCATGGGAGGAGGAGACCTGGTAAGTGAGCGAGGCCTCGGCTGAGGAGGACTGAGACGGGCTGCGGCTGCGGAAGGAAATCGGTGGGGGTAGGAGTGGGCAACCTTGTCAGCGAAGCCTTGCTTTCGAGGGGAGGGGACAGATCGCTAAGGCCACGGAGGGATTGAGCGGAGACTTGGGAAGGCGTGCCGGGTGTGTTGCCAAGGGTGACAGGTGTTGTTTGTATGCTTTATGGCGGGGGCCATCCAGGCTGGAAATTCTAGGAAAGCCCGGGGGGCGGGGGTTGGAACCATGGGGCGGAAAGGAGGACGGGCCACGCAGGCATTATTTTGTTTGTCTTGTCTTGGGACAAATAGCCGTTCCTCAGAAGTTCTGAGCGATGTCCCGGGCGGTAGTGGGCGTGGCTTGTGCCCCTATTCTTTCCCCTGAGCCATGTCCTGGGATCCATTTTAAACCTGAAGGAGACTCTTTTCCATTTCTTCTTCAATGCAGCATCCTGATCTGTAGTGTCAGAGCTTTCTTCTGAATTTGTAGTACTTAAGTGGCAATTTCTCTTAAACTGTATAGTTCATATTTAGGGGGCTAGAGTCCCAATAAGGCAGTGACCCACAAGGGTATGGTGCAATATCAAAAACATGCTAACCTCTGGAAAGGGTAGCTAATTGAATCAGCAAATAGATGAATTTAGTCATCTGTCCAGTAGCTGTATTAGAGTTTGTCAGATGTTCGGTGTCGTTGATTAGTATAAATGCCAATACTCCTTCCGGTTTCCTTGAATTTAGTGTATTCTTCAGATAACTGCATTTAGGGACAGGAAAGCTCTAATCCAGGGTTTCCCAGCCTCTGTGCTGTTGACATTTTGGGCTGGATAAGTCTTTGTTTTGTGTGTGTGTGTGTGTGTGGTTCTGTGCATGGTAGGATGTTTACCAGCATCCCTGGCCTCCAGCGATTAGTACCACTTTTTCCCCCAGCTGTGACAACCAAAAATGTCCCAAGACATTGCCAGTGTTCCCTGGGGATCAAAATCACCCATGTTAAAGGGGGGAGGAGGGACTGTAGGAAAAGGTTGGCAGGCAGTGGAGAGATGAGGAGGAAGGAAGGAAGGACTGGAGGACCTGATGAGGGGGAAGGAAGGACAAGAAGGCAGAGAGAAAAGGAAGAAGAGTGAGGCCTTACTGATTGAACACCTCCCACATGCCAGGTACCTTGTGTACATTTTCTTGTTTAGACTTATTAACCCATCTCCTCGTCTCCAGTCTTGTTCCTCTCTAGTCCATTCTTCACATAAGGGCTACGCATGCCTCTCACGTGCATGTGACTCTTTAGTGTTTCCTGCTGCCAACTGACTAAGTCCAACCCCTTAACATGGTTTGTCAGGCCCTTAGTCTTTTCTTTCTTAGCTGGCTTCATCTTGAGCCCCCTGTCCATCAGCTTACACTCAGCCTCTGGCCACCGCAGTGAATTACCTGTGCTCTGTTCTTTCTCACCGCCAGGCTTGCACCTGTGTGCTGTTCCTTCTGTTTATAAATCTTAACCCTTTCTTCCCCTTTTTCTATGTTACCAGGCTAATATATAATTGTTCTCAGATGTCACTTCCTCCAGGAAACCTTCCCTGATTCAGGGAAGCCGAACCAGAGTAGTGGCCCTTGGGGAGGATGGAGAGGAGAAGCCTTCCTTGAGGGTGAAGGGGATATTCTTGGGAAGGAAGGTTGAAAGAGCTACTAGGTAGGATTGAAAACTGCAAGTGTAAGGCAGACCAAGTGAACTGAAGGAAGGAAAGGTCGTGTTCATAAGAATGAAAGTTGCTTTTCAGAGTCTGTGCCTTTCCATCTCCCCGCCCCATTCCCCCTGTGTTGTTGTCACCAGCCCTCACCTGACCAATGGAAGTCAGACTCATACACATTTCAGGTTAAATGTCTCCGAAGGGAATTCGGGAAGGAAGAGCCTTGTATATCCTGAAGCTTTATGTACTTGAACAAAACCCCCTGGTACGTGAGAGAATGTTGGCTGCCAGCCATGTCATTGTTAACGATGCCTTGCCCTTACACCGGCCTGCCGTGGCCCGATTAGGGCACAGAGGGGTGGCCGAGGCAGGGCCTGTTACCTGCTTACTGCCCACACACCCTGAATGGTTTTCTCCCTCCTTTGCGTTACCACAGAATCTGAAGAAGAGCTGGCACCCGCAGACACTCCGCAATGTGGAGAAAGTGTGGAAGGCTGAGCAGAAGCATGAGGCTGAGCGGAAGAAGATTGAGGAGCTCCAGCGGGAGCTGCGGGAGGAGAGGGCCCGGGAGGAGATGCAGCGCTATGCGGAGGATGTTGGCGCCGTCAAGTAAGCCAGGAGCTGAGGGTGCGGTGGGCGGTTTGCCCTGGCGGTGTCCTGGTGTGCAGGGAACTGCAGGACTGGCCTGCAGGCGCATCCTCCAGTTGTTGCACGACAGCTGGTTAAGGGAAGGGGTTTGGAGTCAGACTGACCTGGGCTCTGAGGCTGGCCTGGCATGTCCTAGCCTGGCCGTGTAACTTGGGGCACCTCAGGAGACCCAAGAGTGAGAGTTCCCAGTTTCTAAGGTGTGTTGAAGATCAAATGAGATAACAAGTAACGGGCTTAGTGTAGGCCAAGCTCTCGGTAGATGCTTGGCGATTGACCATGGCTGGGAGTGATTGCCACTCCCCGCCTCTCGGTATGGGTCAGGGCCTGTTCCTGCTTTTGTGCGTTGCAGGCTCATTTTAGGAGGTGGGTGATGGCTCTGTGAGTAAAGGCTCTGTGCCTGTGGGCAGTCCCCCTTGATTTTTACCCTCCTTGTTTCCTCTTGTATAGTATAGGGCAGGAGGGGCAGATAATGATTACCCTACCCATTGTGCAAAAGGAGGTGGGAGTAAGTGTGTTCTGAGAAAAATAAAACCCAAAAGCTATTTAGTGCATTCCTAAAGTCAGACTTGAGTAAAAGCTACAGGGAGACTAAAATGGAGCAGTCTGCCATCACTGCCCTTGCTTATGTCCTCAGGGGCAAGTCTCCAGGGCGATGTGCAGCCCGTGTCCCCCATTGGATGTGTGGGCTTCCCCTTAATAGTTTCATGACAAGAGGTGTGTGACATTTGAGGTTGGGTGTGTGCGTGTGAGACCCAGTTTCAGTTCATGGAAGTGGCCATGGAACGGGGGCAGGATAGCCGTTACATTTTTTCAGAATAACAAATTGGGGAGAATGCCATTCTGACTTAAGTATGAAATTTGAAATATTTCAAAATAAATGGAGTTTGAGAATTTACAAATATATTTAGGGTCCTGGTGGGTGTGGCTCAGTGGGTTGAGCGCTGGCCTATCAACCGAAAGGTCACCAGTTCAGTTCTCAGTGGGGCACATGTTTGGGTTGGGGGTGTGTGAAAGACGTGTTTCTCTCATACATGGATGTTTCTCTCCCTGTCTCCTCTTTCCCCTCTCTGTAAAAAATAAATAAAATCTTTAAATATATATATATTTATTTAGGGAGTTAATATGTAAAATGAGATAAGAGAATGAAAGTTTATGTTTTTTACCCAGATACACATTATTTTACTCTATATACTTTACATAAATTATATACTTTACATTATAATGTAATATAAATGAATGTCAAACACTCCAATTAATTCCTGGGCAGCTTATAAAGTGAACACACATTGTTGTATGCGAAGTTTCAGATCCTGTGAACCCTTGATTTTAAAGCAGATATCAATTTTAGAAGGACTACCCTTTAGTTATAAAAATTCACTTTCCTGCTAACCAAAGGTAAAAAAATTATTTTGAAATTTTTATTTAACAAGGCATCACACATCATATGCCTGATGTATCAGAAACTCGGGCTTGCAGAGTGTAATGAATGAGGGTGGAGCGTACAGAACACAGTCTCAGAGCTGGGAGGGAAACACCTACCCTGTTGCTGACCCTTGCGCCTGCTTGTCTGTTGCAAGTGGGAAGGTGATTTTATATTCTTTTGATATTGTTTGCTCCCTCACGTATTCTCCAGTTTATAAAACACGAAGGTCAGCATGTAGATCCTTTTCTTGATCTTTACTGGCAGATGTATTTAGATGATCTGCTTGTCCATCTAGACTATCATTTTTTGCATAATGTCAGGCTTTTAATGTATCTTATAAAATACCCATAAAAACCTTTTACTTTCTAACAATTCACTTGCATTGTTCAGATAATCTTTTCTGTGTTTAAAATGCAACTCTCAGAACAAAGGAAAGCCTTAGTAGCATACCTGTTATCCTGGATCTCCAATCCCTCTTTGCAATAGTGAGTGTTGCTTTAATGTTTACTGATGATGTTAGAATACTGTGTTTTCTAGACAGCGGTCTATGCCACTGTTTCTCAACCCTTGCACTTTAGAGTGTTCTTGGGAGATTAAATAAAATGGGAGTGATTCCCACCCAAGCAGATTCCCTAAGAATAGCAGGGAGTGCATAGGTCACTGCATCTGTATATATTAAGAGCTCGTGGGGTGGTCCTAATGGGCGGCCTTGATTGAGAACTTGGTCTGTATCCTTAATGATAGGAATGACAAAAATGTATAGATTGTTTTTATATAGCTTTTACTCCAATTATTTTTTCATTAAGAAAATAGAGTAACAATTAGAGCAGTTACTAGCTCCATTTTGGACGTGAGGATATGGCCATGCACAGAAGTAGCTAGCTCGCTTACCTAGCTGGGTAGTGGTGGGACCAGGACAAGTCCTGCAGCCCTGGATCTCAACTGTACGGCATGTCTCTTACCAGAGGGCTGAGTAGGACTGATGCTAGTTGAATCCTTTTAAGACTAGATAGAGCCATGAAAATACCACTTTATTTAGTAGAAGTATCTGCCTTAGGTTTTCATATCCATTCTTCTGTATTTGACCCAGTTGCCCTTTCCCACAAACATTTTGCTCCTTAGCCTACAGGTTCCTGGTCCTCCCATCTCTTCATACCATCTCTTCTTTTTCCTGCATTTACATAGCTTCAGCTGGCCACGCCCCCCACGGCCTACAGCCCTTCTCCCTTCTCCCTTTCTTTTCTGTCCCTCTAAGAGCGCCTTCATTCCTCTGGCACCGGTTGTTTACTTCATGCTGATGACTCCAACATTTATCCCCCGCCCCACCTCTTGTGTCTCTGTGTGTTCAGCTGCCTACCAGGCAGTTCTGCATTGAGTGTCGCGGAGTCACCTCAACACAAGCTTAGCTCTCATCAGCACTGTTTGGTACTTTATTAACCCATATGCCTCATCCAATAACTTGTGAGCATCTCAATTGCCTGAATGTTTTTCATCCTTCTGGCCTTACTCATCTCTTTGGCACATAGGAAATATGCTGAGTAAATGTTTACAAATGAATAAAGTGTTTAAAAATGAATAAGTGAACACTTACTCCCAGTTTCCCTATCACTGGTGTCAGGTGCGCATAGGCATGATCCCTTCATTTTTGTTTTTTTTTTCTTTTTAGATTTTATTTATTTATTTTTAGAAAGAGTGGGTGTTAGTGGTTTATTCTTTAGAAAACTTTTTTTTATTTATTGATTTGAGAGAGAGAGAGAGAGAAAGAAAGAGAGGAAGGGGGAGTGAGAGAGAAACATCAGTTTGTTGCTCCACTTATGTATACATTTGTCGGTTGCTTCTTGCATGTGTCTTGAGCAGGGGGTCGGTCCCGCAACCTCGCAGTGGGGCGACTTCCAACCAGCTGAGCTGCCGGCCAGGGCTTGGTTTAGATTATTCTCATTAAAGATGTCTGAAGATGTATCCCAACTGGTGTGGCTCAGTTGGTTGCGCATTGTCCTGAAAGGGAATGGGTGCCCATTCCATTTCCGGTCAGGGCGCATGCTCTGTCCCTGGTGGGGGTGTGTACCAGGGGCAACTGGTCAATGTTTCTCTCACATCAATGTTTCTCTCCTCTTTCTCCCTCTCTCTCTCTGTAAAAATAAATAAATAAAATTTAAAATAAGAAAATGTCTGAAGATGTAACCAGGAAGACATTCTTTATGCTTATAGTTGTTATATATTCTCAAAAGTAAATAAACTAATTAAACAAAAAAGTCATATTCAAAATACATTTAATTTAGTGTTACAGGTAATACTGTTTTCATAAAAACACTTTGCTACTTGCAGTACGGGTGTGGTACTGGCTACTTCAACGCACGTTCTTGCGAATTCAGCACGCCTGCATTGTCTGTTGTGTGAGGGTCCAGTTTTCTCACCATTTTTTTTCTGTCAGAACCGCAGGGAAATACTTGTTTGGCATGATACTGTGATATTATTTGGCCTTCCTCTTTTGGCTTGAAAGTGTAAATTTTTCTTTTCTTTTCTTTTTTTTTAAAGATTTTATTTATTTATCTTTAGAGGGAAAGAAAGGAGAGAGGGAGAGAAACATCAATGTGTGGTTGCCTCTCATGCATCCCCTGCCAAGAACTGGCCTGCAACCCAGGCATGTGCCCTGACTGGGAATCGAACCACGATCCTTTGGTTTGCAGGCCCGCACTCAATCCACTGAGCTACACCAGCCAGGGCTGTAAATTTCTTATTAGGTTATTTCTGGTCTTTTTTCATGATCTCCTCAAATGTGGTGTAGCTAACCTCTTGTGCCAGTATGAAAATAAGCACCGAAACACACAACGATCACGACTGCGTATGCGGTCACTAAAGTTGTCCTTGGTACGAGGTGATCCTGAATATGCTTATTGTTTCAGAGTGTCCTCAAATTGAAAGAGTAATATAAAGACTTTGTAGAGGAGACGTGGGAAGCCCTGAGCAAAGGTCCATGCCCCAGATTGAGCAACGCTCTTTTCCCCCATAAATTGTGCTAAGTGGTGAGAACGGTCTCCCCGCTGCATGCTAAGCTTCGTGTTGGCAAGCATCACTTCCCGTGTGCCATGTGAGGCCCTGTGTTTAGTCCATGCCAGGTGCCTGTACAATGAGCCCTGCTCTGACCAGCTATGGTTCTCCCTCTCTTGTGTTCAGGTTTTGTGTGTGGATTTGTAGGAGTCACCTTCTCTTCTCTTCTCTTCTCTTCTCTTCTCTTCTCTTCTCTTCTCTTCTCTTCTCTTCTCTTCTCTTCTCTTCTCTTCTCTTCTCTTCTCTTCTCTTTTTCTTTGAACTAGGAAAAAAGAAGAAAAATTGGACTGGATGTACCAGGGTCCTGGTGGGATGGTGAACCGGGATGAGTACTTGCTGGGGCGCCCCATTGACAAATACGTTTTTGAGAAGATGGAGGAGAAGGAGGCAGGCTGTTCTTCTGAGACAGGACTGCTCCCAGGCTCTATCTTTGCCCCATCGGGTGCCAATTCCCTTCTTGACATGGCCAGCAAGATCCGGGAGGACCCGCTCTTCATCATCAGGTACTGAGGACCGTCTGGGAAGCGGGTTTTGTTGTAAAGGTGCTTAGTAGAGATGTCACATAGCCTCTCACTTCACGATTGGTGTCCTCTTAGCTTCACGATTGGTATCCTCTTAGCTTTTGTCTATCATGTGACAGGATTTGTCTCCATTTGGGCTTCACCGTGTTGGGAAGGAGGCTTTATCAAGGGTGCGAGGTTTAGGCCATTCCAGAAGATATTGGCAAGTGGACTGGCCCAGACTAGACCAGACCAGATTTATTCATCTACTGTTGACCCTTAAGCACAAATAGGAGGTAGAAGCAAGGTGAGAAAGGCTGGCAGCTACTTGGAAATTCGGGGATGTGTATAGAGTTGGGTAGGTGGGTAAACAGGTCTTCTTTCTCTGCCCCTCCTCCTTTTTTTGCAGCAGATCTCTTTAAAAAGAGAATTTAGAATCTTACTTGAAACCCTAATATTTAACAGATCAGTGGTAGCTGCATATTGGGTGCTAAATGAGATCATGCTGTACGTATTATTTTCTGGAGGGGGGCGTTAATTTGCCATATTTTATTTCAAGTGTATAAGGTTGAACATTGAAAAATGTTTATTATATTTCTCCATTTGAAAATTCTTTTAAAGTTATTTATATATTGAAGATATTGCATATGTATATATGAAGATATTATGTAGTATATGTATATGCAAATATTTTCTCCTGTTTTATTAATTTCTTCATTAATTGTGGTAAGATATATTTAACAGAATTTACCATCTTAACCGTTTTTAAGTCTACATTCAGTGCTATTAGTACATTCACATTCGTGTGCAACCATCCCAACCATCCATCTGCAGAACTTCTCATCACCCCAGATTGAAGTCCTATAATCATTAAACAGTAACTCCTCATTCCCTCCCCTGCCACCAGGCTCTGGCAACCGCAATTGTATGTTCTTTTTCTTTTTTAACTCATCGATTTTTAGAGAGATGGGGGAGAGGGAGAGACAGAGGCAGGGACAGGGACAGAGACATCGACTTGTTGTTCAACTTCTTTAGGCATTCGTTTGTTGACCCTTGTATGTGCCCTGATTGGGAATCAAATCCACAGCCTTGGCTTGTTGGGATGATGGTCTGACCAACTAAGCTGCCTGGCCAGGGCTCGCAATGCTACTTATACCTCTATGAATTTAACTAACTACTCCAGTTACCTCATGTAAGCGGAACGATATGGTAATTGTCCTGTTGTGACTGGTTTATTTCTCACATCACAGTATCTTCAGGCTTCACTCTTGTTTAGCATGTGTCAGAATAACTCTTTAAAAAAAATTGTAGTGAATACACGTAACACAAAATTTACCATCTTGCCCCGAACCAGTGTAGCTCAGTTGGTTGGGCATCATCCCATGATGTGAAAGGTGGTTGGTTCAATTCCTGGTCGGGGCACATGGCCTGGGTTGCAGGCTAGGTCCCCAGTTGGGGACATGTGGGCAGCAACCGATGGATGCTGTTCTTGCACACATAAATATTTCTCTCCCTCTCTTTCTCCCTTCCTTCCCCTTTCTCTAAAAATAAATAAATAAAATCTTTTAAAAAGTAACTATCTTAATCATTTTAAGTGTACAGTTCAGTTGTGTTACATATGTCCACACTGTTGTGCGCCAGTCTCCGGAAGTTCTTCATCTTTTGGAACTGGAACTCTCTACCCATTATACCACACTCTATTTCTTCTTTCTTTCAGCCCCGGAACCGCCATTCTACCTTCTGTTTTTATGAGTTTGACTACTATAGGAACTTCGTATAAGTGCAATCATACAGTTTTTGTCTTTTTGTGACTAGTTTATTTCAGTTAGCATAGTGTCTTCAAGGTTCATTCATGTTGTAGCCTGTGTCAGAATTTCCTCCTATTTTAGGCTGAATAATATTTCACAATATATATGTTGTTTATTCATCTGTGGATGGACTTATTTCTACCTTTTGGCTATGGTGAATAATGCTGCTATGAACACTGGTATACTAATGTGTTTTATAAACTCCTTTTCTTCACCTAATCTTGTATATGGGACATCTTTCTATGCCACTAACTATACTTCTAAACATCATTTTTATGTCTATGTTTATGTATATTCCATAATTTATTAATACTTTCTCATTGGATCCCTAACTTGTTTCCAAATTTTTTTTGTTATAATAATGAACACCTTCATAGTGAACTTCCTTCTTTCCTTCCTTCCTTATTTCCTTAAGTAACAAATTTGTGAGACCAAAGAGTATGTGCAGGCCATGATAAGTGTTGTCAAATTGTCTTCCAGAAGGTTGACCCATTTACCCACCTGTGAACAATGTGTGAGAGTACAGCTTTTTGGAAGAGGAATCCATTCTCTTGATTTTCCAGGCGGTTATTACGCTAAGCAGTGGATGTTGTATCGGAAGTTACAACCAGCCGGTTACACAGCAACCTACTGACACAGTGTGACACCCACTTACTTGCTTGACCAGTTGGGAAGCCTTGAGTGTGAAGCCTCACACACTGAACTGTCTCGCACGACAGGGAACCAGTGTGGGCTTCCCCATGATAGGCAGTCCCTCATGCAGATTTGGGGAAGATTTCTGGCTTCCGCACCATCACGTGGATTTTGCTATAGGGCCTGTCTCCATGCGTTTTGATAAAAGAGTGTTACATAGAATTGTGAAGAGTAGAATGAGTGACTTAATCTCCTTTCTAAAAGGATTTGTTATAATTTTTATAATTTTCTCTCTCTCTTTAGGAAGAAGGAGGAAGAGAAAAAAAGAGAGGTATTAAATAATCCTGTGAAAATGAAGAAAATCAAAGAATTGGTAAGTAGTGCATCATATAGGCACCAGAAGTATCTTTTAACTACTTAATGAGAACTTCTCTCTATTTATTGTTACCTTATGAGAGGGAAAACAAAATGGCTTAAAAAAATTTCTTCCCCTGACTGGTGTGGCTCAGTTGGGCATCATCCTGCAAACTGAAAGGTCACCAGTTTGATTCCCTGGGGGCCCCTGTGAGAGGTAACCGATTGATGTTTTTGTCCCTCTCTTTCTCTGTACCTTCCCCTCTCTCTAAAAAGTAAAAAAATAAATAAATAAAATAAAAAAAAAATTAAAAATAGAGGAAGGGAAAGAGAGGGGAACATTGATTTTTTGTTCCACTTATGTATTCATTGGTTGTTTTTTCTTTTTTTTTTTAAAGATTTTATTTATTTATTTTTAGTCAGAGAGGAAGGGAGGGAGAGAGAGAAACATCAATGTGTGGTTGCCTCTTGCACACCCCACACTGGGGAACCTGGTCTGCAACCCAGGCATGTGCCCTGACTGGGAATCAACCAGCGACCCTTTGGTTCACAGGCCGACACTGAATCCACTGAGCCACACCAGCCAGGACTGGTTAATTCTTATATGTGGCCTGACCTGGGACTGAACCCCGTAACCTTGGGGTATTTTGGAACAATACTCTAACTGAGCTACCTCTCTGGGACTAAAAAGTTTTGTCTTTTAGAGACCTTTTCCTGGTGATTTTATGCAGTCTTAATTTATCAAGCTTCATTAATCTTGATTTCCTCTATTTACGTCTTTTGGTTGGGAAAGTACCATGTGATGTCATTTTCCAGCAAATGAGGGGTATGGCGTATGTCCGTGGAAAGCATGGTCAGACAGTGTGTTCAGGAGACCAGGTGGTGGAGCCTCTAAGGCTCATTGAACGTTCACATGACGTATTTTGTGATTGTTTCTTCGATCAGCTGGTAAGGAGAATTTAAAGATTGGTCTTATCATCCCCAATTACTTTTAATGGAGCTGGACTTCTTTTAACACGAACACTGCTAGGCAGTGGCTCCGGGGAATGTTTAAAAACACGAATCCCTGCCCCCACCCGCCAGAGATTCTGTTCACTTGTCTGGGGGCATTTGAGCACATCCAGGGTGAAAACCTTCTGCCTATTGACAGGGAAACTCCTGGCCCCCTCTAGATCCAGAAGCTTGGAGTTAGACAGTTTGTGTATAACCTAGCTCCCCCTGAAGGACTGACAGGGGCCTCAGTAATCTGGTGTATTTATGTTCTGGGCATTTTCCAGTTGCAAATGAGTCTGGAAAAAAAGGAGAAGAAGAAAAAGAAGGAGAAGAAGAAGAAGCACAAGAAACATAAGCACAGAAGCTCAAGTAGCGATCGATGCAGCAGTGAGGATGAGCGCAGCCTGGGGAGGTGAGCGTGTGGAGGCAGGCCTCACTCATCACTGATTCATTTACTCATTCATTCCACAGACACCAGCTGAACGCCTACTCCATGCCAGGAACTGCCAGATACTGGCGTTTCAGTGTGAATTCATACATGGGCCCTCTGCCCACAGAGCTTGTCATCTAGCACAAAAGTTCCTTTGGAGATCTTGGCAAGACCCTGCAGCTCTAGAGGTCTTTGGTCAGACATCCTGGATGTGACTTTCACCTCAGCTTATGATTCCACCAAGACAGAAGCGAGTTTTATGTAGGCTTTTAATTTTTTTTTTTAATGTGTTAATGGGCCCATCTGGGCCCATTCTGTACATCTTCTCTGTAGTCAGCATTGTCACCGCCGACTCACTCTTAGTTCCTGGAATGGCAGTATGAGGTGAGAGAAGATTGTGTTCAGGCATTAGGGCTGAAAAGCTGGGCCCACGATTTTCCACAGGAAAAAACATGACTGTGCTGATGCGTCTTCCAGCAGAGACAGTCCAAGTAGAGAGACGCATTCCGGAGAAATAGCTGGGAGGCGGGAAAGCTCACCATCGAAGCAGAGAGCACGTTCGAGTGCAAGGGATTTAAACTGGACCTTGATGCATTGTCTTTTTCACCGACTGTTTTAATCTCTTAGATCTCAAAAGAAGACAGCAAAGTCTTCCTCTGTTTTGTCCAAGGTTCCTGGGTATGGCTTACAGGTAAGAATGTGGGCTTCTCAAAGGGAATGGGACTGTCGAATGTGCCAACTTGACAGTGTTTTGGGGGAGAGAGCATTCCTGGGGGAACAGGCCCGTTCCTTATCCCTGAGCTCAGGGCCCTCGGAGCAGAGAGGCTGAACCACCAGTGGAGCATTTAGGCACGCTCTCCATCCCTCTGCACATAATTTACATAAAAGGCACATGTTTTAAGTGCACAGGATGATGACTTTTGACAAGTGTACATCCCTCTGGCTTCCTTCTTTTCCTTCAGTATATTTAACCGTAGGTCCTGTCTCCCGTGCTCTGCCTCTTGCTCCCTGTTAGATTGTAGTGAAGAGCCAAGCCAGTTTAGGTGGTTGGGTGGGCACATTCCTTTCTCTTTTTTTTAAAGATTTTTATTTATTTATTTATTTGGGCAGGGGAGGAAGGAGAAAGAGAAGGAGAGATACGTTAACGTGTGGCAGCCTCTCACACGCCCCCTACTGGGGACCCAGCCTGCCACCCAGGCATGTGCCCTGACTGGGAATTGAACCGGGACCCTTTGGTTTGCAGGTGTTCAATCCACTGAGCCATACCAGCCAGAGCAGCACATTCTTTTAAAGAGTTCTGAAGATAACTTTTCTAAGCTTCTACAGTTCTCTGTGCCTTGGGGTTGGTTTACGCAGTTGTCTCCTTATAGAACCTCAGTGCTCATTCAGTTTTTTGTTTCACTGCATTTTCTGAGCTGCTGGCTTTTCCTGTGAGTAGCTGTGCTTCTTCTCCTTGATGATACAGATCAGGGACTCGGACCACAGCCAGGGTCCTTTGATGGCTGAGCCAAAGGGAGCGCATGGGTGGAAGAATCACTGCAGGTCCAGAAGTTCCTCCCCCTCCCCTCCCAGACATGCCAGCAAGAAGAGTGCCAGAGAAGCAGGGTCCCGGGACAGGAGGTCTCGATCCCCGGGCAGAAGGTCACGGTCCCCAAGGCCAAGCAAACTGTGAGTCTGGGAATTCACTGTGGAGTCACCTGTGCAGTGGGGAGCCTGGTCACAACAGGTTGTTTGCTTTTGGACATATCTGTTCATTAATTTTTCCGAATGTCTTTGCTTTGTTACTCCCTTTACATCATTTCCCCCCCACCTCAATGTGTAAAGCTCAGGCCCCTAGAACTACATATTTATGTATTTGGAATCTCTAGAGCAAGTTTAATATAAAATCTTATGTACCTTTATGCCTTTGTTTTTCTTCCACTTCTGCCCTCTATTCTCTTCAATTTGGGTTGTGTTACTAAAACAGTTAGCTTTTCCTCCATTGTTTGAGCGACGTGATAAAAGCCCTTGTAATGAAAAAGCTTTTCCCTTCTCTCCCCTCTGTGTCTGTTACAGGCACAACTCTAAGGTGAACAGGAGAGAGAGAGGCCGAACTAAGAGCCCATCACCTAAAAAAGAGGTCTACCAGAGGCGGCACGCGCCCGGATATACCAGGTGAGTCAAGGGGCCAGTAGATCAGTTTCAGAGCCTGCAGGCCCGAGTCTGGGAGTGGGTTGAAACCAGGGCAGGTGGACAAGCTACATCGCCTTTTTGCCCCAGCCAGCTTTTTAACTTATTCGTGTCAACTTTTAACAGTCCGTCCCACCTCCTCACCATGGGAGGCACATTGAAAGGACAAATTAATTGACCCTGTCTCGACATCTGTAAGCATGTTAATTCTCATAGAGATTTCCATAGAGAAGCTTTCCTTGAGAGAATGTTCATTTCCTGAGACATCAGCTGGAAGGAGAACAGGGTGCTCTCCTCGAGGGCAGACACCCTAAGGTGGACTCTGTGTTTGAGCTGGGTGCTGTGCGGCCCTGGGACCGGAGGCTATGCTCAGGAAAGGCTATTCCTCTGGGTCTCAGTTGTTCTCAGTGGAAGTTCAGATGAGCAGCTTGCGTGAACTTCCTCTTAATACTCCAACAAATTGGCCACACGTTAGAATCTCCTGGGCAGCTTAAAAAAATAATTCCAGCCCTGGCTGGTGTGGCTCGGTGGATTGAGCATGGGCTGTGAACCAAAGGGTCGCTAGTTCCATTCCCAGTCAGGGCACATGCCTGGGTTGCAGGCCAGGTCCCCAGTGGGGGCCATGTGAGAGGCAACCACACATTGATGTTTCTCTCCTCTTTCTCCCTCCCTTCCCCTCTCTCTAAAAATAAATAAAATCCTTAAAAAATATGATTAAAAAGTAATAATTCCAGTACCCACCTACACCTCAGCCCTGTAACATCATAATCTCTGGGGACTGGCCCAGACAGCAGTATTTTTAAAGCTCTTTGGTGATTCTGATGTGCAGCCAACACTGAGAACCACTAAGACTCTAACAGGGGCACCCAACCTTTTGGCGTCTCCGCACCACACTGGAAGAAGAGTTGTCTTGGGCCATATGTTAAATGTATTGTGACACGTAATCACAAAAAAATCTCATGTTTTAAGTGAATTTACAATTTTGTGTTGGGCCACATTCACAGCCGTCGTGGGCTGCGTGTGGCCCGTGGGTTGGGCCTTCCCAAATCAGGTTGGACACCCCTGCTTACCGACATGTTGTATTTCACTTGTTAGAGGAGAGGTGGGTCCTAAGGGCCCTTTTTAACTATTGATTGCCTGATTCTCTAAGTTTCCAGGGAACAGAAACTTTTTATTTTTATTTTATATTAAACATGAGTTTTATTTAACTTAAAAAAAATAAGATCTTATTCATTTACTTTTAGAGAGAGGGGAAGAGAGGGAGAAAGAAAGAGAGAGAAACATCAGTGTGTGAGAGAGAACATTGATTGGTTGCCTCGCACACACCCCCAACTGGGGACCTGGCCCACAACCCAGGCATGTGCCCTGACTGTGAATCCAACTGGTGACCTCTTGGTTTGCAGGCTGGCACTCAATCCACTGAGCCACACCAGCCAGGGCCAGAAACTTTTTTAAAAGGTTTGAATTTGACTGCCAACTTCTCAAAGTATATTACATATTTCTCTGCCTTCCCAGAGAGAGTGTATTCACATAATTTAATCGTTTATTGGCCAGACTAGGTCAGTTCTTCCGCTGCGCTGTAATTTATGTCGCTCTTAGGGACAGATGCGCATGCGTGAGTGCCTTTTAATGTATTTTAAGACTTGTGGTCAGCACATGACGGTGCTTTCGGAGATCCTGCTCTGATTTTTGTCTCTTTTGCCATCAGTCATCATCTGGATTTGTTGTACCTTGTCAGTCTTTATTATCGCCTTTAGCGTTTTTGTGGAATTTTATAATTTAAAATGAGTTAGAGCCCTCAAGACCTGCCTCTTCCAGGAATGAAAACACAGAAACTTTAATGCACAGATTTTATGAGATCCTTTTGTTTTGGTTTGGTGTTCCAGGAAGTTGAGGTTGTTTTATGAAACTAAGATGATGCTAATGAAGACAAAAAGAGAAAAATTATGGCTGTAAAACCGTTCTTAGCACTATTTAATCATTGTTTCTCAGATTGAGACACTGGATAGTTTTGTAAGGACCTGAGAGTTCTGTGAGAATTTAAATATTTTTCTGTTTTCATTTGTATGTATGTTTAATTGGTGAGCTGAAACAACTTTTCTTTATTTTTATTTTTGTTTTTATTTTTTATTTTAATTGTTGTTCTTATACAGTTTTCTGTTTTCTACTCCCATCCCTTCCCTCCGCCCCAGCCCTCCCCAGCTCCCTCCCATTTCCACCCACCCCCAGCTTTTGTCCATATGTCTTTCATACTTGTTGCTCTATGAAACAACTTTTCTTACCAGCTGAAAAGATGAAGCTTTTCTTCTGCAGTGTGATTCTCAATTTAAAGCAGTTCTTATGTAGACTAAAACTATTTTTTCTCTTAAAATTTTTTTGTGGGGTCTTGTGGGATTTCTGTTTAATTTATATTAGTTTTCATTGCTTTCAGTGCTTTCTAAATTTCTTACAGGTAACACAAGACTTTTTTTTTTTTAAATACAAGCATAGAAAGTCACAGAGGTAGAAAAGGTTAGCCAGCTGGGCTGCATGGGCTCAGGAAAGAATTACAGAGGCCAAAGAAGAGCCCTTGGAGCTTAGGAAAAAGAAAGGTGGAGAGAACATTCCTGGGGGAAGGAGAAGGGGAAAGGCCTGTGAAAGAGAGAGACGGACAGACATTGAGACATTGAGACATCAAGACATTAATTTGTTATTACAATTATTTATGCATTCATTGGTTGATTCTTAGATGTGCCCTGGCTGGGGATTGTACCTGCAAGTTTGATGGATTGGGACAACACTCTAACCAACTGAACTACCTGGCCAGGGCCAACATAACACTTTTATAGCATCAAAAGAAAAAAAAAAAAAGCCCTTGCTGGTGTGGCTCAGTGGATTGAGCACCAGCCTGTAAACCAAAGGGTCACTGGTTTGATTCCCAGTCATGGCACATGCCTGGGTGTGAGCCAGGTCCCCAGTAGGGGGCGTGCGAGAGGCAACTACACATTGATGTTTCTCTCCCTTTCTCCCTCCTTTCTCCTCTCTCTAAAAAGAAATAAAACCTTAAAAAAGAGTATGTTCAAAACAAATTAAAAAAAACACCACCCCCATAAGGCACACCCCAGAAGTGGCTAAAATGCCTTCTTTTGGGCTTATAAATTGCCCAGAACAAAAGTGGCAGTAGGAAATAGAAAATGGAGTTATCATTTTTGTATTAATTGCTACTATTATGGAGGCACTGTTTCTTAAATTGTTTGATCAGTAATACAGACATTGTTTTTAAAGTCAAAAAGTCTTAAAACAAAACTTTGCTTAACCTCACTTCCACTCACACCGCCCAGTGGCAGCTACCTGCAGCTTTTTGAGCATTTTCTTTGGCAGCCCTCTTATTTCCAAAAATATACATTCTTGGCCCTCTCTCCCCAAACCCCCAGGAGCACAGCCATGCCTTCCTTCTCTCTCAGGGGTGCATCCCCTAAACTTTAAGGGGCCACACAACACTTATTACCAGGGGAGCGAAGGGCAGTAGAAGATGGTCCCTGGGCTAACCCCCTGAACCTGTTTCCAAGGCCCCCTTTTCTCTGACTTTTCAGTGAGCCCGAAGCAGCCTTGCCTTGGCTCATATCTGCCACCGTGGCTTTTATTTCTCAGTGAGTCCACCCTGCCGTGTGTGGCTCACTTTCTTAGAGAAATGTTTCTAGAGAGCAAAGCAGCTTCGCCTAAGCTGTCCCTGTTGCTGCTTCTATCTTAAGCCCTTCCTTATTTCACTGTTGCCAGCTTTAATTTAAAAAAGAAAAAATATGTATACATACATTGTGGTCTCTTAATTCATCAGTTTTAGATATTAGATATTTTCTTACTGTTAGGGTAAGTGAGGTCTTAGAGTAAATGAGCTCTTACACACTCCTGGCCCCATGGTTTTTCTCCCCCATCTTTCTGTTATATGACAATTTTTGGTTTAATCAGTATGTGGATTCATGTTACTATATTATATAAATATTGTTCATTGATACTTTTCATTGCCAAGCAGAATAATAAGGTTATATTTCCTTTCTTTACGTTTTTTTCTAGGGTCAAAATTTACCTCTTTCAATCCGACCCATGGCTTTCAGTCTGGGAAATGTTCTGGTATTATTTCTTAACTTCTTTATTCTTCCTAATATCTAAGAATTGGTTCATATTCTGATGTTCCTTTAAAAAATCCTCCTATTTCTCATTTCAGTGATGTAATATCCTTCATTTGTTATCTCAGAGTGAGATTTTTTAATTGCAGATTTTTAAGAAGTCATGTGCTTTATCTTACTCTCTTTTCCTTTTGCATCAGTCTCTCTTTTTCAGATTAGAGCCTTTCCTGAAATGTTTGGTGATAATTTCACTGTCTATGCATATTTAAAAGCGAGGTACTAAAAGGCTGACATCACTGTGTTATGTATGGGCAGGGCTTGTGTAGGTTTAGACTGTTTTTCAGCTGGGGACACTCAGATATCTGTATCTTTGGTTCTCTTGTCAGGAAACATTAAATTTCTCCAGAGGAAAAATTCTCTGATTGTCTGACCAATGGCTTTAAGTCTGGCTGCTGGCATTCTGGAAGACAGGGGCTGGAGCCCCAGTGTTGAGTATGCGAACTGATGTTTCGTCCCTTTTTTGCCCTGGTGGCCCTGCCAGCTTCCTTTGCTGTACCTGCGGCCTCTGCATCTTCTGGTCTCCTGTCTGTCTGGCTTAGTTCTCCAGATTCTGTTGGAAGGCTCTCCCTTCAGGATGGTCTTCTGTAGGCCTTTGGTGGAGCAGTCATGTGCTTCCCTGAGTTAGGCAGAGGACCAGCAGTGTCTTAACTGCCTCTTATACAGGCTGTAAGTTGGTTCTTTTGTTTTCAGCCCTGTGCCCTGCTGCCATCCTCCGAAGTACTTGGGGCTGATAGTCTCTGAGCCTTGCCTGGGTTTTGCTTCTGATTAGTACTGGGCACTTAGGGTTCAGTTTCCTTCAGTTTGTTAAAGCAGTTACCACTCCTTTATCCACTTTGTCTTCCAACAGTTTGTTGGCATCTCTTCTCCAGCGCTCTCTCCTCTCCTCATTGTCTTTGTGGTTTTATATATTTTATTTAGTGGCGTTTTGAAAGGGAGTGTGCCGTTTCACTATACATAAATTAATGTGTAGTTTTAGTATCTTAAGTTTATTTCTCAAAATTGGGCTCCCAGTCCTCTCCCTTATGAGACTTTTTTTTTTTTTTTAAATTAAAAAAAAAAAAGATGTTATTTATTTTAGACAGGGGAAGGGAGGGAGAAAGAGAGGGAAAGAAGTATTAATGTGTGGTTGCTTCTCGTGCACCCCCTACTGGGGACCTGACCTGACCTGGCCTGCAACCCAGGCATGTGCCCTTCCTGGGAATTGAACCAGCGACCCTTTGGTTCATAGGCTGGAGCTTAATCCACTGAGTCACACCAGCCAGGGTACTAGCAAGACTTTGATAATATTTTTTGCTTTTAATAGGGGATCTGTACATCACACCCATTTCAGAAGCAATGGATTTGGGTGTCTGACATTGTTAAATAGTGATTGCGCTGGTTTATCACCTATTCTTCCTGCCCTAACTTCATTTGCAGTGAGTGCTAGGAAAGAAGACCCACCTGCTACTTTGTGAGGTTAAGTTAAAGTCTTCAGGCATCTGGTTTCTGGCTTAATAATCCCATGAATTTGTAGGCATCTCCAGTGGGTAGATGGTAGAGGTCAGTAGTCATGTGGACAACTTAGTCCTCTGTTCTTCTATAACAGGGGTTACATCATTTTCACCAGAGCCACATCAGCCCCGCGGTTGCCTTCAAAGGGCTGAATGTAATTTTAGGACTGTGTAAATGTAACTACTCCTTAACAGTTAAGCGAGAGCTCGGCGCTGCCACTGGGTAGAAACAGGGTGCCGGGCTGGATAAAACATGGTAGAGGGCCGGTTAGCCTACGGGCCTTGTGTTTGCCACCTGTGTTCTATAAGTTGTTGAGCAAACAATTGGAATATTTTATATTTAATATTTCAGAATAATCACTCTAGAGATTATTGAATGAGGGTGTGGAATCCTTCACTAAATTTTTGAAATTTGGATGAAACCACCTGACCAGGATGTTAGGAAGGAAGGAAGCTCATGCTGAGTTGGACCGTTGGTTGGGCATGTCTGTGGGAAGAGCAGTGAGCTGGAGAACCTGGGGTCCTACCTGATTTCTCTTTTCCTTGAGGTGGTTCCCTTTTTTTGCTGGGAGAGAAGTAGACCTGACAGGATGATTTTTGTGTTCAAAAGAAAGCTCTCATCAGAAGAACTTGAGCGAAAACGGCAAGAGATGATGGAAAATGCCAAGTGGCGGGAAGAAGAGAGACTGAATATCCTTAAGAAACACGCTAAGGAGGACGAACGAGAGCAGCGGCTGGAGAAGCTGGACTCTCGGGACGGGAAGTTCATCCAGTGAGTGCACCTACTTCCTGCCTGACTGCTCTTGTGGTTATGTCCCAAGGATGCAGTTGGGCAACTTGTTCCTTCATTGCTTCTGTTTCAAACACTGTTCATTCCCATGTTTCCGTGTCTGTGCACAGAGAACATGGGCTCAGCCTCCAGCCCATCTTTGGTACTACTCCCAGCTTCTGGTCAGAGACTAGAATGTTTTTGATTTGAGGGGAGAAGAAGGGAATTGATATTTTCCTTTTTTTAAATTTATTTTTTATTCTTAAAGGATTTTATTTCTTTTTAGACAGATAGGAAGGGAGGGAGAAAGAGTGAGAGAAACAGCAATGTGTGGTTGCCTCTTGCACGCCCCTCACTGAGGAACCCGGCCTGCAACCCAGGCATGTGCCCTGACTGGGAATTGAACCCATGACTCTTTGCCTCACAGGCCCGTGCTCAATCCACTGAGCTACACCAGCCAGGGCGGAATTGATATTTTCATTGAATCTCCTTGGCCTTCCTTTTAAATAAGAATTCATGGCTTAGGAAGTATTTTTCCAATGAGGCTTTGTCTATTTAAAAAAAAAAAGATAAAATTTCTCATGGGAACTGGTTTAAAAAATTGAGTTCCCAATGGAGCCACTCAAAAGTCATCTGTGTGGACTTAAAAGAGCTTGTTTCTTCCTTGTGGCTAGCAACCTGTTTTTTCTAATTTTGCAGGATGACTAGTTGACATGTTTATCACTTACATTCATCTGTCTTCTCTCTCTAGCCGCATGAAGCTAGAGAGTGCATCTACCTCCTCCCTGGAGGATCGGGTGAAGCGGAATATCTACTCTCTACAGAGAACCTCAGTAGCTCTGGAGAAGAACTTTATGAAAAGATGAAAACCATTCTCTCTTGTTGATTTTCCTGAATTGTCCAGGGAAGCTGCTGACCCCTTAAACATTCTCTTTATAAGAGTTAAGAGTTCAGGTGACTTCTTCCACAGATGTCAAACGTCCACTGTTCAAAGTGACTCCTCCACTGATTCCCAAAATAGCTACACCTTTGAGAACTAGTGTGATTAGCTTTATGGGGCCCTCAGCAACTTTTGCTGGGTGCAGAGTGGATTTTGACTTTTTAATGGGTGGGTACCGGACCATCTAAGTGTGAGCACTCCTCCTACTCTGAAAGGCTCCCTGTGGTCGCGATGCTGCTTATGCCACATCCCTGCCACCTGTATGAACACACCTATCCCTCCACCTCAGTATATACGAGACCTTTTAGAAACCTCCCTCTCCAGAGTCACTAAAATAGATTGTGTTTAATGAACATTTGTTTGCTTTAGTAGATATGTGACAATGATGTCAGGTTAGGGCAGAGCCAAGGGAGTGACAAAGAATCTAGAAGGGGAAACTATTGAAAAATCCCTAAATGAACTGTTGACCCGTTGGACTGTCTTTCAAACTAAAAGTATAGTGTGTATAGGAACAAATGGTAATTTTTACCTGCTTTTTAAAAAAAGTTAGCTTTGTGAGACTATCTTGTGTGGTAAGTGACTTTAATGGAACCACATTGTATCTTGTTACGGAGTAATACAGTAAGGTAGGTCAGCTTTTTTTTCCCTCTGCAAATCAGGCTAGCTTAGGAGGGGCCTGGGATCACCCATAGGATCTAGAGTATGTGTCCTTTTACACTGGTTAGAGTCTGGGTGTGGGAAGTGCAGCCATGAAGTCAAATGATTTTATGAGTCAGGACCCACTTGCCAGTGTGCTCCCTGGCTCTTAAAATAAAATGGAAGCTGTTGATTTCATAGCTTCTCTTTTATCAGGTAGTAATCTTATTACAATAATTCTCGGTTTTCTGGATTTGTTTGTTACTGTTTTTTAGGTCAGTTATTAAAAAAAAACCCCAAAACTTATGGGACCAGGCTCCTGTCTTCACTCCTTTACCTTCTCTATTCTTTTACCACAAGCCCTTATTTGACCCCTGAACTCTTTCTTAGGCATTCTTGACCTACACATTGGCTGGGCTAGTTGCTTTTCTGCTAATTCCTAATTTTGCTTAAAATGCAGTTGGATTTATTTTTTTTTTTTTGAGTGCTTATGATGCCAGACACTGTAATATTTAAAACTCATTCTTTCCCCTGAGACAAAGTAGCATACACTTGTTATTCATTTAATCACCTCCTGTTCCCCTAAGCTAGGGTTAATTAATTAGATATTTTATATTACTTGGTAATAAAGGCTACATATATTTTTGTAACTGTTTAAAGAGCGATCATGTGCTGAGAACCAAATTTACAGATTTCCACAAAGAACACTATGATCCATCATTTGGGTTAAATACCTGGAGACCTTTGGTTCGAAAAGAGTTATGTTTACAAGAGTGGGCAGTTTACTCAAGGATTTCATGAAGTGAGCCAGAGAATAAGACGATTATGCCTCTGCTGTAGGACAGGTGCCCTGAAGTGCCAGCGGTCTCTTGACCCTTTGGCGGGAGGCAGCCGCAGCAGGTGGGTGGGTGCGGATCCCATTCATAAAACCCAGGGTTCCCGGCTGCCTCCTCTCATTGGCCCTGGGGGAAAGGGGTGTGACCCGCGGGTGGAGCGTCGCCCTAAACCCAGGGGAGTGGGAAGATCCACGCTTGGGTGGGGCGAGGGGGCGTTCCTTGGTTTTCCGGGCAGGACTTCCTTTTCCCTTGGCTCTGTTCCTCCTCTCTCCCTCAGAATGGGAATGGTACGTCCCGCCCTCTTCACATTTCCCGCCCCTTCTCCCCTCCCAAGCGGTGGTGCCGCCGCCATCTTGGCACGTCAGGTTGCGGGAAAAAGCCAAACCCTGGCTTTGGGGGCCCAGAGAGGGAGCTTCTTCTGCGGTAGACAGCGAGACCCACTCAACCCTTCTCCCCTCCTTGCTTGGGCGCGGGGCCTTGAGGCGCGTGTAGGCCGGCTGGGTCCCTGTCAGGCCCGGGGAGGAGGGGCGGGCAGGTTGGCCGCTGCCTCCCCGGGACGGGCGCTACCACCCCAGCAGGGAGGAGAGGGCCTGGAGACAGCAAAGGCGCTGCACAGCCCGGGGGCGGAGTGCGGAGCTGACTGCCGGCTCCCGTGGGGCGGGGTGGAGTGGGCGGAGCGTGGTGCGGACGGAACCACCGGGGTGGGGTGGGGAGGTAACGGGACGGGCTCGACCATGGCGCGGTGAGGGAGCGGGGGTGGGGATCGGTCCCGGGGAGGCCTGGGGCCGCTGGCTTGTGTGCCGTCTCGGCCTCCCCCCCCTTTCGCCGCCGCCGCCCCGGGCATGTCGTCCAACTGCACCAGCACCACGGCGGTGGCGGTGGCGCCGCTCAGCGCCAGCAAGACCAAGACCAAGAAGAAGCATTTCGTGTGCCAGAAAGTGAAGCTATTCCGGGCCAGCGAGCCGATCCTCAGCGTCCTGATGTGGGGGGTGAACCACACGGTAACCACCTTCCCCGTGCGCTCCCACACCCCCCCGCCTTCGCCCCGTGGGCCCTGCCAGTGACCGCTGCAACCCCACGCCAAGGCACTTGCACGCCCACCCCGCCCTTGCACGCCGTCCGGGTTGGATGTGCACTCCTCGCGCGCCACGAGAGGCCTGGTGTCTCCGTGGTATGCCGTCGCCGCCCCCCTTTTCTCTAGCCCCTCTGGCTTCCTGCGTCTGCTCGTTTTGGGCCGCCCCTGGAACGCAGAGGAAAGGCCTGAGTGCGGTGGAATCGCCTTCATACTCTCTCCCTCTCTTCTCACCTCACCCTGCTCTTTGCATGTGTTTTTCCCCTTGTCCCTTACAACCCGCTGCCTACTCACTGTCCAGTTGACAGGGCAACTGGCATTGGCCAGCTTGACTGTCCCTCTACTTCTGGTCGTTTGGTTGGTGTGGCTGCTCAAAGTTTCCCATCCTCCAGGCCTCCTTACCCCCGACTATGGAAATCCTTCCCGGGTTTCCTTTTTCCTTCTTGAACAAGATGTATCACCTGGGGAAGCACAGGCTTCCTTGAACCACAGACACTTTATCAGGGTCTTCCTGGGTTAGGGAGAATAGAGAATGTGACCATTTAAGAGAAGGTGAGGCCTGATTAGAAGGATTGTTAATAGTAGAAATGTCTTCCTGCGTTCTCCTGTGGTGCTCATGCTAAAGACTTTGACTTCTCATTTATTTAGCTTCCTATTGTATAGTCCCAAAGGGTGTGGTGACGGATGGTGGTTAGGATGAGGGAGGTCCCCTGGATGGTTGGGGTACACAGATTGTCCAACAGCCCCCTTCAGGAAGTTGGATCCCAGCCCAGCGTTTGTGCTGGAGGACTCCGTTTATGTCCTGCTTGTTTAGGGTCTTTCTTCCTCTTCCGACCACTTGCTCCTTGCATTCTGACCATTTCATTGTGATTCCCCACACGAGGAATGAGCAGAGGAAGTAAAAGGACTGGAAACAACCAATCTCACCAACTAAAAGTTTGGAATGAGGAAGATGAAGCTAATGGCCTGGATTTCCTGTGGCTTTCAGCTCGTTAGTCCCCCAGACTTCTGAGTCCTTGAAATTACCCTTAAGACCAAAGGAGGATGGAGGGTGCCGGGGCCAGTAAGACTTTGCTTTGATAAAGGAATCTTTGGTTGGAGATTGATAAACCAAAGTCTGAGCAAGGGTTTTAGATCTTTGCATCTAATACAGAAAAGCGCTGGTATATGGTGAGGTCCCTGTTGGTTTCTCGGTCTTGGACAGGATACTGTTTTCAGTCCTGGGGTTGAGGGTCCTGGCCAAGGTAGGCAGTACCACTGGTTTAATGCCCAGACCTCTGGGAGCTCCTTCTGGCCAGTAGTCCTGTATAGTTTGTTCTTTCTGCTTCTTACTGCCTCAGGGGTCATATGACAACGTTGCAAGGGAATCTGGGTTACCAAAATGTGAACCCTATGTCTCTGCCTAGAAATCAGTCCTTGATTTTGTTCTACTGCCTGCTTCTCATTAGAAAGCATCCTGTCTGTGCAGGGAACTGGTAGAGATCCAAGAGTTAGGGACATTATAGCTAGGCAGAAAGGAGCTTGGGTCCCTTTATTTTATACACGAAGAAATGGAGGCCTCGGGCAGAGGATTAGCTTACTGTGGTCACACCAGAAGATGCAGCTCATTGTCCAGCACTGTGGACTCTGCTGGCAGGTGATCATGCTTAAGGGGCAGGTCTTATTTTCTTTGCCTCCTGTTCCTTGTCCTATATTTCAGCCCAGTGCCAGGGCAGTTGGGAATTGCAGTCTTGCCGGAGAACCTGAATGTATGCACAAGTGTGTGTGCCTGCGCATGCCAGTCCATGGGAGTGTGCGTGGTGCTTGGTTTTCTGATAGGCAGGGAATCGGTCTGCTCAAATGGGAGCACCAGTGAAAGCCTCTGCATGGCAGATGAATTGGGTACCTGCGGTTCCCACTCTGTTGGACTAGCCGTCACCCTCTTTCTTTGCTAACTGTAAGAAAGTTTGAAGGCTAGCTGAAAAGGCATTGACTATGAGCAAGGGCCCTGCCTCTGGGCATAATGAGCAAGTACCTCAAGGGAAAGGTTCTAGGCCTTGCTGACCTGGACGGCTGAGCTTCAAGGGGTCAGTTAGTTCCAAGTTTTATTGCTTCAACTCAGGCTGCAATAAGTCCGGTCCTTAAAGGTCCCCGTTTGGGAAATGGAGGCATCTCCCCAGAACAGTATAAAATCTTGAGATTCTCTAGGGGGTCCTTAGGGCCACATTATTCTCATTGGATGGCCAGCCTTTCTTGGAGATCACCTTACCTGGGAGGCCCGTGGTTGCAGTGTTTGGCAGCCAGAGGTTTCAGATGTCACTTTTCTTTGATTCTTTCGTTTCTCACCCAGTTAGGCATTTAGGCCATGATGGTCTGTGGCTGATGGTGTATGAGATAGGAAGGATGGGTATGTCTTTATCTACAGTAAAATTAATTACTCTCATGAAGTGATTGATTTACTTCTAGGTGGGAAAAGGGAGGCCTTTGAGTTCCGTGTGGTCCTGTGAGCTACTCTCGTTGGCAGGGACACAGCCCCGGGACGTGGCGAAGGGAGACTGTAGGAAATGGAGAAAAATCAGAAGGCTTCGGATCTGTTAGAGGAGAACTAGTAAAGAGAAGAAACCAGTGTTTTAACGTATGAAAAACTGTTCGAAGGGTCTGCAGTTAGGGAAGAGATAGCCTTTGAGAGGGGCGGGGCATGGAGACCAGAAGAGACAGATCCTCTTGATTACCTATTGGCCCTTTTAAAGAACCAGGTATGGGTGGAGCCCTCACCCAGGGGGATCAGAAGGAATAGGAGCCGCTGATGGTTAACTCTCAAGGTTTAACCATTTGGGAAGCTACCAGCCTTGCTCTTCAAAGTGGCTGCACCATTTTATATTTCCACCAGCAGTGTATGGGGGTTCCGGTTTCCCCACGTCCTTGCCAACACTTTGTTCATTGTCCGTCTCTGTTTATTGTAACTATCTGAGTGGGTGTGAAATGTTATCTCATTGTGATTTCAGTTTGTGTTTCCCTGGTAACTGGTGAAGTTGAGCATTTTTTCATGTGCTTATTGGCCATATATATTTTCATTGGAGAAATGTCTATTAAGATTCTTTGCAAAAAATAAGACTCTTTGCCCATTTAAAAAAAAATGTTTTATTTATTTATTTTTAGAGAGGGGGGAAGTGAGGGAGAAAGAGAATGAGAGAAACATTAATGTGTGGTTGCCTCTCACGTGGCCCCCACCTGGCCTGCAACCCAGGCATGTGCCCTGACTGGGAATCGAACCAGCGACTCTTTGGTTCACAGGCCTGCACTCAGTCCACTGAGCTACACCAGCCAGGGCTCTTTGCCCATTTTTAAAAAACAATTTGCATCTTTTAATTGGGTTATTTGCCTTTTTATTATTCAGTTGCAAAAGTACTTTATATATTCTGGATACAAGTTCCCTTATCAGATACATGATTTGCAAATATTTTATCCCATTTTTTGGGTTATCTTTTCACTTTCTTGATGTTTTCTTTTGAAGCTGAAGTTTTTAATTTTGATAAAGTCTAACTTCTGTTTTCTTTGGTGGTTTGTCCTTTTGGTGTCATATCTAAGAAGCCTTTGCCTAATCCAAGGTCATGAAGATTTTTTCCTACATTTTCTTCTAACAAAAACTCGTACAGTTTTAGCTCTTATTTTAGGTTTGCAATCCATTTTGTTAATTTTTGTGTATAGTGTGAGGAACAGATTCATTCTTAAGTCTGCTCACTTCTCTCCCACGTTGCACCCTCATTCTGTTCACGCATTTTCTTTGCTTAGTGCAGACCCAGATCTCCTTTACCTGCCTTTCTCTCTTGTCCTGCTTCTTTAAGAATCTTTAGTAAATGTTTCTGCTCTAGTGAGGCCTTGGATGAATCTGGCCTTTAGCAGGCCTCCCCACTTCAGAGAGAACAGTGTAATCAATAAGAGGAGAAGAAAAACCAAGGCATAGAAAAGGGTGAATTTGTTGGAGGGCCCGTGGCACTCTCGTTCCTGCCTTTCTGTCTCTGGAGTTTCAGGTCTTGTTGAGGCTCCTTGGTCCTGAGAGTGCAGTTCCCAATACGTCACATTTTCTCATGGTGGCAGGTACTGTATGATTGGCAGTGGTGGCCAGCCCATTGCTGAGTCACCCCCGGAACCCTGGGTCATGTCAGGAAGCCTGTGGTTCAGCTCATGCCTCCTGGGTAACAGTTCCAGTGAAGGTCACACAGGGAAGTGGGAGCCTTTGGACTCAGATATTCACCAGACTGGAACTGGTGCCTGAATTTTTATCTCCAGTAGGATCAGCATAGAGTGAACTCTCTGCTTTTAAGTTGTTCCTCATTCAGCTTGGTTGACCTCCTCATTATTCGTGCTAATGGCTCGTGTAGTCCATCATGTGGATAACCCAAAAACCATTTCTATGATGTGAGATAAACTTACCATCGTAATAGGTTGTATTTGGTGTGACAGTCAAATGGATTTGCATTTCACAAGGGCACTTCTGCTGAAGGTGAAAGAAGTTGGCCCAGAGATGTGGTAGATAGTAGAGAAAAGGCACATCTTTCGGATACATTGTTTTAGCCATGACCTTTCTTGCTTCAGAACTTACAGTCACTCACTCCCCTTTGTCTATCAAATAAAGTTTATTCCTCTGTACCTGGTACTTAAGAGTCTACAGTCTGTAGTAGTCTCAGTAGCTAACAGTGATCTTACTTCCTGTCCTCTGGACCGTGACCCTTTGGCATGGTCACGCCAGCTTTGCTGTATCTTTTTGTCTTTACCCTAACGTTAGCCATCCTTCAGTCCCCTTTTTGTAGCCATCCACCCCTCCATCCAGCATCTGTTGTGCAACTACTGTGCGCCAGCCATGCTAGGGACAAGACAGTGAGCAAGAGAGTCTCCTCCTCTGTAGGGGCTCACAGCCCAGTACAGAAATTGAATGTGTAGAGGAATAATTATTACCCAAATGAACATGGTATTTAGAATATAAAGATGCACAGAGGAGTAAGTAATTAACTCAACCTGGGGAAGACAAGGTAGCTCTTGCAGAGAAGGTGTCATTTAGCCAGATCTTGGATGATTCTCTGAACTTTATTCCTTTATTTATTCTTGCTATCACCTGAACTATTGTAATGTCCCATCAGTGGTCTTACTGCTTATTAGCTTTGCCCTTTTCAATCCTCACTTGATTTTGATTTCAGAACTACTTTGTTGTATCACCCATCTGATTATGTGAGTTCCCGGACTTAAACCTGAAAGGTTCAACTATTGCCTGCATAGTTGAGTCCAAATTTATCATATAGTGGACAAACTTAAGTTCAAATCCAGGCTCTGCCCTTTACTATTAATATAGCTTTTGAGTAGTGATTTTTCTTTCTGAGTTTCATTTTCCTTTTCTATAAAATGAGCATAACACTGTCCCTGAAGTTTATTAGGCTAGAGGTAAGGAAAAGAAAGCACTGCCTTCGTCAAGGTGGCTGTCCATAGGAAGGCTTGCACAACACCATGTGGAGAGCCCAAGTTTTGGCACCAGACAGGCCTGGGTGCGAATCCTGACTCTGCATATGTCATCTGTGTGACCTCGAGCAAGGTACCCTGAACCATTTTTGCACAATCAAATTAGTAATACCTTATGAGTCTTTTAAAAATATTTTATTCATTGATGTCTAGAGAAAGAGAAACAATTTTTTGTTCTACTCATTTATGCATTCAGTCGTTGATTTTTATAATATGTGCCCTGACTGGGGATCAAACCTGCAACCTTGGTGTATTGGAACAATGCTCTAACCAACTGTGCTACCTGGCCAGGGCCCTTATATGACTATTAAATAGAGAAATAATAGCTGAGAACAGAATATATTTGACATTATGATATATAATATATAATAATATAAAGCAGTGGCCACTTATAGGCATTCAATAAGTAGAAGCAGCTGTTATTTATTAATTGATAATATGCTAGACCCTTCACCTGTATTTCCTGTATTAATTTCTCTCTACTTCTTTTTTTGTTTGTTTTATTTTTCAATTGAACTTTACATTCAATATTATTTTGTATAAGTTTCAGGAGTACAACCTAGTGGTTAGGCAATCATACACTTTACAAAGGGGTTCCCGCGATATCTCCAGTCCCCACCTGCAACCATACAGAGTCATTACGGTGTTACTGACCACATTCCCTATGCTGTACTTTTTATCCCTGTGACTATTCTGTGAATACCAATTTGTAGTCCCTCCACTTAGTTCTTCTGCCCTATCCTGCCGCCCTATAGACTCCCCTCCCCCACTGCCTAGAATGGGAATATACTTTCACAACTCTGAGTCTTGGTTCTGACTGTTCTCACTGCCTGGGATTCCCTTCCCCTCATTGTTTGAGAACTAGGCCTTTCTCTGTGACTCCCTCTTGCCACCAGCTCTCACTCCTGCCCCAGTCAGAATCAATCATTTCTTCATCTGGTTTTCCACCTCCCTTTATTCAAACTCAGTAGCATTCGGGACATTTAGTTATTAGTTGTCTGTCTTCCCAGTTAAACAGAGACATGCCTTTTCATTTGCTTAGACCCAGCTTCTGGCACAGTCTTGGCCTATAGTAAGGCCCTCAATACAGTGACTAGAGGTGAACTGAATAGAAATTTGGCAGAGTCGGAGTCCAATCAAGAGAAACCTTGAATGTGAGAGTTAGAAGCTAAAATTTGACCCTGCGGTTGATGAGGAGCCATGGAAGACTTTTACCCAGGGATGTAACGTGATATTGTAGATTCCTCCAGAGTCAAGTGCTCTTGGCAGTAGCCAGAGGGGCATGGGGTGCTCTGTTTCTAGACTGATGAGTGAGGCTGGGAGTCTGACTCTGACCACACCAACCTCACCCTCTTCTGAACATCACCTGCTCTCGACGTCTGTCCCTCTGTTCTCTCTGACTTGTATACTACGTGATTCCAGTTTCACTGCATCACGGGTTTGTCTCAGCTCCCTGATAAGAGGCTAAGCCTCCGACTTCTGTGTGCACAGCGTCGCAGTGTTCCCCCGCTGCACGCCCCCTCTTCCCTATCATGAAGTGAAGCATGTAATAGGTATTTCGGTAAGTGCTTGTTCAGTTGAAATTGAATAGCATTCTCTGGGGATATGAAATTTAGCACAACTAAAAAAAAAGGTACAGCTAAACCTGGAGTGAATCATCTGCATGTGGTCCGGTGGAAATGAGGAATGAGTCTGCATAGTTCAGATGTATGGATTGTTCGCCTATACGTTATCCCAGGTAGGAATTTCTTGCTATTAGGTCGTATAGTCAAGAATAGAGATGAAATGAGAGCTAAAGCCTGACCAACTTAATAGCCATTCAAACTGTGCTGCACTAAGAGTTACACAAGGATTAATGAATAGAGCGTTCCTGAATAGCTCCTGTTGGACCGTTTCATCCTGGCTAAGGGGCAGTTGAGCCCTCTCAAGCAAACGTTGCAGTTTGTTCTAGTTCTCCAGTATCAAGTCCTGGCCTTGGCACCGAGCTGGGATATTAGACTAACTCAGAATCCATTAGTAGCACATACTGGAAGGTTTTGTAAAACCATGCTCTTTGAGCCAGTGGCACATTCTTTCTAGCATGATATGAGCTAGAAAAGGCAGAACTGCATAAGAACCATGAACCTCTTTAACTCTCAGAGCCAAGCTTAATATGCCAGGAAAAAGGAAGTGGAACAGCTACCATGAATTGTTTCTGTTGGCAGAAAAGCCAGGAAGTGGAATGGCTTCCTTCATAGGCATACACTTCACGAGCAGGTTCCCTGGTGAGCAGCCCCTTGGAGTGGGAACTGGTGTGGCGTGTGTGTGTGTGTATTCCTTTAGCCAGGGGCAGGCATCACAGACCTGGATGCTGAAAATTTTCAGTATACACTTTGGGGAGTGTCCACAAATGTATATCTACCCGTGTAATTAATTCATCACTCCAAACAACATAGAGAACATTCCCATCACCCTAGAATTGCACCTCATGTTCCTTCATGCTGAGCTCTCCTCCATCCCAACCCAGGCAACCTCTCATTGGATTTCTCTCACCAGAGATTCCTGTTCTAGAATTTCATGTAGATGGAATCATACAGCATACACCCTCGTACCCGCGCCAGTCCGTTTTCCCCAGCAGCTTGGTGCTGAGTCTCTTCCCCGCTGCCGACGTAAAACACTACCCTGCTGTCCCTCCTCCCCACACACTGCTGGGCCTTCCCTCATTTCCCCATGTGCCAGTTGGATTTTGCACCAACTCCAGGAAGGTATTCCTCAGCCCAGTTACTGCATAAACTTGAACTTCCTCCACCTTCTGATATTTCGAAATAAAAAAGGTTTGGAACTTAAAAGAGGCAGCAAATTAAGTGCTATTTCCCCTCATTTATGCTTCTGGAGGAGCCCTAATGACTCTAGGTTACTCCCTCACTGCCACATGGGGCCTCGTTGAGATAATAGGATTTTCAGGGAAAGTATCTGGGAGACCCAAGGCTGTGCTCTTCCTCCTCCCTATCCATTAAGTCAGGACTAAGGTTTCCTCTGTAAATCCTGAGTGCATTAGTGTCGACTGTGTTGAGGGTCAAACGTCAAATACTCTTGCTGTGATGGGAGAGGACATCTGTGGCTAATTAGGCCACTAATTGGCAAGCTGGGAATGGGGAAGAGCTGGATTTGCCCTCTCAGTTCTGCACCAGTGGGAAGCCAGCTCCCCCTCCAGGCTTTGGCTCCCTGAAGGGGGATTGAAAGACAAGGATGTTTCTTTGCAGTGGGGGCAAAGCACCCTCCCCCTTCTCCGGGTTGGCATAAGGCAGGACACAGCTTGAGGAACTGGCTGTGCTTTAATCAGGAGACTAAGTGTGAGCCAGTGGCCATATAGCTACCTCCTCTGCTCACTTTGAATTTCACCCCTTTACTTGGGAAATAAGAGTTACACACCCAGCTCTTTTCCTGCCCTAAGCTGATTCCTTGAGTGACCCAGTTTGTATGAAGGTGTTCAAAGGCCTCAGGACACAGGTTGGGTGACATTTATTCATCTATCCATTTATCGTTGCATTCGACAAATGTTTATCTGCTACCTGCCCTGTGCACCTGTCATGGGGCCAAGCACTGTGGAGCCCCCAGAGATCAATAATATGACCTTGTCTGGGTTATAGCAAGCAGGCCCATGCACATTATGAGCATTAGCAACCACGAGGGAGGCTCTCAGGTGGCCAAGAGGTGGACACACCAGGCATTCTAAGACACGAACATTTCCCGAGTGGTCTAGAGTCATGGAAAGCTTCATGGAGGAGGTGCCTTTTGGGCTGGACCATATCAGGTGGGGAGAATTTCAGTAGGTGGAAATGAGGTTGGGAACTTATTTGAAGAGAAGAGCAGACATTCGACAAGGGGGGAATCTGTAGACTTGTGTTTTGGTGAGTTGGTAGCATCCACATTATAGGATGCTGTCTCTGAGGTAGGTGGCCTTCTTGCTGAGAACCTCACTTTCCCCTTGCTTTGCAGATCAATGAGTTGAGCAATGTCCCTGTCCCTGTTATGCTAATGCCAGATGACTTCAAAGCATACAGCAAGATCAAGGTGGACAATCATCTCTTCAATAAGTAAGTTGCTTGTTGAGTGGGACTTGTGGGCAGGCCGTTCCCTCAGGGCAAAGAGCTTCTGAAACCTTTGAAAGGCAGTGCGAAAGGCAGGCCAAGCCAGCACCTGGCAGGGTGTGACAGCGACACCTGAATCACAGAGCTGAAAACTGGCTAGGAAAATGCGTTCATTATGTGCCTCTCTCCCCGGTTGTCTGGTCATCTCACTCTGGTATCAGCCTGTCTCCATTGTCCTCGGGGCACGTGGCCCAGCCCTGGGTGATTCATCGAGGGCCAGTGTAGAGGGAGGTGAGCTGCTCGAGAGCAGGAGCGGAGGTGTCTGGTGTGAGGCTGACAGCAGTGACCCTATCTTGATCTTAGTCTGAGGCAAGAAGCTGCCGGGCATGATCCTGGCCTGGGATGCAGCCAAGCTCTTTCCTGTTCCGCTGGTGTGTGAACCACAGGCTGAGCACGGTGCCCGAGGGTGCTGTCCAGTCACTCTTCCCGCCTTTGTTCACTGCGGCCCCTTGGATTGACACTGGGGTCTGAAGGTTGTCTCCGGGTTCGGTGAAGCGGCCGTCTCACCTAGCACAGTTTGGGGCCTGCTCTAAGCCATGCAGAGCCTTGATTTTTTTCCCACTGTGGGTTGCCCCACGAACTATTTGCTGCTCACACTCTCTTCCTTTCTGCATTTGAATCCTGGTTCCACTCTCCATTGTTCCACAGTCCCCACCACCTCACCAGCTGGGCTCTGTCACCCCACTAACCTCAGACTATTGGCTGGGAGGCAAAGCTTGATTTGAAAATGTCCCTTAGTGACCTCTCTCTGCCATAGAAAGGACATTTTATTCGAGAAGCTGTCTTCATAGCTGCTGCTTGCTAAGTGGCCACCTGTACAGAAGAAAAACTCTCCTGCGTTTCTCCTCTACCCTCACATCACTGACATTCTGTAGGACACCGGCTGGCTGTCTTGCGGTTCAAGTTGGGTCTCACGAATTTAGGGTTCAGTCCCACAAGACTGCCGCCTCCCCACTTCAGATGCCAGTCATAGGTCCAGGTTGTCACCTGTGCTCCTGACCAGCCTGTACAGATTGGAGGTTCCCACGACCCTCCCCCTCGGATTCAATTGATTTGTTCCACTGGCTCTCAGAACACAGGAGAACAGTTTACTTACTAGATTACTGTTTAATATTAAGGATTACAACTCAGGAACAGCCAGGCAGAAGGGATACATAGGGCAAGGTGTGGGCAAAGGGTGCGGGGTTCCCATGCGTTCTCTGTGTGCCCCTCCACGAGTTCACCAACCTGGAAGCTCCCGAACCCGGTCCTCTTGGATTTTTATTCAGGCTTCATTATGAAGGCATGATTAATTAGATAATTGGCCTTTGGTGAAGGATTCAACCTCCAGCCACTCTCCCCTGCCTGAAAATTCTAAGCCTGTAGTCCTGGTTGGTTCCCCTGGCAACCGCACTCATCCTTAGAGGCTTTCCAAAAGTCACCTCACTAAAATAAACTCAGGTGTGTTTGAAAGGGGCTTGTTATGAATAACAAAAGGTACCTGTACTGCTTTTATCACTTAAAACATTGCAAAGGTTTGAGGAGCTCTGTGTCAGAAACAGGAATGAAAACCGATACCATATTTTGCCATGTATAATGTGTACTTCTTTGCCCAAATTTTTGAGGGAGAAATAGGGTGCGCATTGTATATGGTTGGTACTAATTCCCTATCTTTATAAATGTTAATTCTTTTATTTATGCTTATGCATTAAAAGTGTAACTCTAGCAAGCAATAACAATATCTGTATGTAAAATAATACCCCGTAATACAATAATCGGTTTTATTTCTAAATATAAATAAGTAAATAATTGAATTAAAAAATTACAATGAAAGATTTATTTTTCCTGAAAGTTTGGGCCAAAGATGTGAGTGTGCATTATATATGGGAACATGTTATACACAGCAAAAGATGGTTTATACTTTTAAAAAATATATTTATTGATTTTTTTTAAAAAGGGAAGGGAGGGAGAAAGAGAGGGAAACATCAGGTGTGGTTGCCTCTCAGGCGCCCCCTACTGGGGACCTGGGCCGCAACCCAGGCACATGCCCTGACTGGGAATCGAACCAGTGACCCTTTAGTTCGCAGGCCAGCACTCAGTCTACTGAGCCACACCGGCCAGGGCTGGTTTATATACTTCTTATTACTGGTACATCACAATGTCTCACCACCTGAGCAAGGAGAGGCAGCCAGCCGTCCACTGGGAGGCAGGAAAGAAGGTTGTTCTGTCCCAAAGGGCAGGGCCCTGGGAGTAGGCATTGGACCACTGCCCATTTCAGGGTCCGTAACCTCTGGTGAAGTTCCATCGCCTTAACATCTTGGTCTAAAGCAGAGCATCCAGTCTCCTATTTTGTTTTATCTTTCTTTGTTTCTTTTGTCCTTCCAGTGACTGTTTATGTGCCAGTTATCAAACTACAGCTCTATGTACTAGAAGACGGGTACAATAAGGCAGACTAGTCTGCCTTCACGAGAAACTCCTGCTATTTATTTATGTGTTTGTTTGTTTGTTTTAAGTTCTCCAATAAGACTTTATTTACAAAAATGGTGGTTGGCCAGTTTGACCCATGAAAGCCACTGCTTTTGATTTCCTTAAAGTCTGTCGTCCTGGAGGAGTCGAAGGGACCCATTTCTGAAAGAGAGCTCCCAAGCAGCATGACTGTTGCCAACAGGGAAACTTTGGAGAAGGCACCACTTCGGGGATTCTCTGCCCTCCTGGGAACTGGCAGGGTGACCACAGAGTAGGTGGGGTGGGGACCGGTGCCAGCAAACAGGCTCCGTAAGAAGATGGGGTCCCGGGCGACTGACTGAGGATCCTGACTTAGAGTGCACTCCTTCTCCATCCCAGTGGAAGCCAAGGACGCCGCTTCCTGGATATAACCAGGGCGTTTTGATAGGAACATCCCCAGAGGCGAGGGGCTCTTGCAGGAGAAAGGCCTTTCCCTCTAGCGGTCAGACTGATGGTCACTTCACAACAGCCGAACCAGCCATAGTAAGTGCAGCGCTTGTGGGGTGGGGTCCGCGCTCAGCCTCACCTCCTGGCAGGTAAGGTTTTTCCCTTTAGTGGAAATGTTATGGAAAGGTAACATGCACTCCAAAAAATGTGCACACATTGTAAGTGTACAGCTAGATTAATTTTTACCAAGTAAACACAAGGTATGCAAAGTTTTTCAGCTTTCACAGGCTCAGAATCCCCTGGAGTGTTTAAAAATGAGCCTTTCCAGACTCACGCCCAGAATTTCTGAGGCCTAGAAACTTCCATGTTGAGCACTGCCGATTGTTCGGGTCCCCGTGATCTGTGGACCACTCTTGGAGAGTTCTGCTGGGAGAATTCGGATGAGCAAGGGTATGTTCACAGAGACATGTCTCTGCTTTTCCCTAGGGAGAACCTGCCCAGCCGCTTTAAGTTTAAGGAGTACTGCCCCATGGTGTTCCGAAATCTTCGGGAAAGGTTTGGGATTGACGATCAGGATTACCAGGTACTGGCGTCTTTGCGAAATTGCAGGGATCAGCAAGTGGAGTGGGGTCAGGAAGCCACAGGACAAGTGGAGAAAAAAGTGTCTACTGTTCTTGTGCTGTGTCTTCCTGTCACGTTTCTGTCCGGCCCAGGCGGTCTTTTCTTCCATGTTGGTGGGCTCGTGGAGGGGTGAGGGACTCGGTGCTCCTTCCGATGCCTCATAGGCTCAGGCTGCCGCCCCTGGGCGGGGGGGGGGGGGGGCAGTGGGAGGGAGAGGGGGTGTGGAAGATGCTTCACTAGTCTGACGTTCCCAGTCTAGGCTGAAGAACCTCCTCCTTCGTAGTTTGACTTAAAAGAGAGAGAATTGTTGCCAGCGAGAGATGAGGCCTCTTAAAGCAGATAAGACAGATTAGAAAAGGAAGACTTCAAGGGTAGTGTAACCTCTTGCCAGGTATGAGTACCACCTCCTAAACTTGTCCCCTGTCCTGATGTTGGGAGGGGGCTAGGTATGGCAGGGAAACGGCCCCCTTCAGGGGGTGATAATGTCATAGAAAACTTCGTCCTGTTGGGAGGAATCAATCCGGTAAAGGACATTATAGTCTGGTTTAAAACCTCTTACTTCCCCTCCTCATACCTTCCCTGAACCTTCTTCTCCCGGCAGACAGCCTGGTGGTGAAGGTGGGAGAATCTCCCACTTCACCTCTGTCGCAGTAAGAAGTAGAGCTGACTTTCCATTGCCTGTGGGGGGACGTGGAGTGTACAGCCTAGTGAAACCAACTGTGGGTGCCCCGGGCTTTTAAAACACTAATTCCTCCGCCCCACTCCCAGGAAGCCTTTCCCAGAGTAGTTCACGATGAGCAGATGGGGTGAGCCTCCCCCCAGCCCCACTCCTCCACTCTGGAGGCCTCCTGCAAAGATGTGTGCCCTGAAGAGGAGGGCGAGGGGCTGTGAGAGGGGACTTGGGCGGTCTGGAATGTGTCAGAGGTACTGGGAGGTCCCGGCAGCCCCCTGTGTCAGGACCAAATCTTAAATGGAATCGTGACCTGCTTGGGGCCTGGGACTTTCTGGAAACTTCTTGCTGTCGTTGCAATCCCGGCACCCTGCTCAGACCTCCTCCTTCCTCTGTGGCGCCTTCTCCTCCCCTTGGCCATCTGACCGCCTCCTCGCAGTGTCTGGTTTCTCTGATAGCCTTGTGAGCACATGGACTTGCTCAAGACCGAAATCGGGGCAGGGAGGGACCCCGTGCTCTCGGACGACCCATGTTTGGGGCAGTCAGGAAAGACTGCCTGAAGACGAGGCAGGGGGAGGCCTAGACTTCCCGCCGGCCTGGAGGCCTCTGAGTCTTCCTGGCAGAAGGGCCAGGCTGGGAGAGTGAGGGCCTCCATCACGCAGTCTACTCGGCATTTCCGGACTGGGGACACTCTGTCTGGGGGGCTGCTCCCCACCTCAGACCTCAGTTTCCTCCACGAAGGTGGTGCTCCTTCTCATGAGGAGGCCTTAGGTGATGGTTAGGAGTCAGGTCCTAAGTAAGAGACAAGGAGAAGCTTAGAGAGGAGACATTTCTGTGAGCAGGTGGCTACATGTGTTTTCTCGGGAATAGGGACAGGTGGGATGTCCCTCCCTTTGGGAAGCCTTGCCTCCCAAAGGGCTTCTCCTGGCCTCTGCTTGACGAGCACATCCCTTTGGTTGGCTCGCGCCTTCCCCTCCTCCGGGGGCTCTTGCTGCTCCCTGATCCCAACGGGAATGGGACCTCAAGGAGGAGCAGGGAAGCTCCTTGGAATTGCCTCATAGCCCTGCACCGATAAGCAGGGGGGAGAGGTGCTGGGCGGGGAGGTGAGGCCCAACTTCCTGCCTTGGGGAGGGTTCTCTGGCCTCAGGGTTTGCCCAAGGAAAGGGGCTGACTGTGTCTGTTGCCTCTTCGGCTGGACTTCTTGACTATTTCTTAAGCTTTGCCTTTGTCACCCCAGGAGACTGGGAAATCATCTCAGTCTGCCTCCTCGTGTTCCAGGTGAGGAGACTCAGGAGTAGAGGAGTTGGGTGTCTCACCCGAGGGTCCTATCGCATGTGAGTGGCAGGCCTGGGACCCAGCTCTCCGACGTCTGAGGTGGCTGTCTGGGCTGGGGATGAGAGGAGCCGTTTCACAGAGACCCTCTTCCCAGCCCAGTTGGGGACTGGGAACAACTGTTGTCACTCCGAAGGAGGACTTCTGGGAGATATAGGAACTTCCTGTGAGAAAAGGGGTGGGGGGTAAAGTCCCATCTGTCTCAGTGTTGCTGGCTTCAGAGCAGTCTGGCCCATAATAGGAGACTCAGCCTGCAAGTCAGAGTCCCGTTCCCCCGCCAAGCTCGGCCTGCTTTTGTCTTGGTCCGTCAGAATTCAGTGACGCGCAGCGCCCCCATCAACAGTGACAGCCAGGGCCGATGTGGCACACGCTTCCTCACCACCTACGACCGGCGCTTTGTCATCAAGACTGTATCAAGTGAGGATGTGGCTGAGATGCACAACATCTTAAAGAAGTACCACCAGGTACGGTGAGTCCCGAGCCTGGACAGTAGGGGCGGGTGGGACGAGGGAGAAGGGGCCCTGGGGGCGCATCTTAGAGAGAGGGTGGTCCTCTGGTAGTGCCAGGTAGCTGCTGATAGCCAAGCACTCGCCCTCCCTGGTACGGTGTTTCTGGGAGGAGAGATGCCCGTTTGCAGCAATTTAAGAGGAGAAACGAAGGCATGTTACTGACTCAGTCACAGTTGAACAGCTGTTTTGTGCCAGACTTGGGAAGTTTTCACCCTCTGGCACCTGCCTCGTGTCTTCTAAAGGAGGTCCTCTCGGCTCGGCGCGGCTCTTTCCCTCCGCTCCCCACTCACCTTGAGCCTGTCCGTGAGAAAAGCAGGGAGTGCGGTGGCATCTCTGAGTGCCTGTCCCCAGCCCGTTTGGGTCTTCAGGGAAAACGGGCTTCTCCGTGGGGCACCCGAGAGGCAGTGAGAGGGCCTGCCGGCCTCCTGGGCACTGCAGCGGACAGCCCCTGGGTGGGGCGGGGGCAGGGGCTCTCGGTCGGGAGCCGAGCTGTTGTCCCAGACAGCCAGATCACACTCTGGCCACTGCAGCCCCTCTGCCCTTGGCTTTCCCATTTCAGGCCACAGGCACTGCAAGGCCTAGATCAGTGATTGTCCTACAGTGGAATCCCACAAAGACGAAACCGCAGGGCTCTGCACTGCCTGCCCAGCCTCTCACTCTGCTAGGCCAGTTGGGGGTGGCGGGGGCGATTGCCTGTTGTAAGTCTGAGGAACCCAGTTTGGGATCCCGGGCGGGAGCGTTTGCGCCTGGGGAGAGCCCCGTCCATCCCGGCACCTTCCTCTGCTCGTTAATCTGCCTCCTTCCCTTTGCAGTTCATCGTGGAGTGCCACGGCAACACCCTTTTGCCCCAGTTCCTGGGCATGTACCGCCTGACCGTGGATGGGGTGGAAACCTACATGGTGGTCACCAGGAACGTGTTCAGCCATCGGCTCACTGTGCACCGCAAGTATGACCTCAAGGTAAAAGGCTCTGTTTCCCCGCTGTGTGGCTGCTCTCCCCAAGGCTCAGAAGGGCCACGACTCCCACGGCCACATAATGGGAAGGCCAGAACGTGTGTTTGGTGTGGACAGGCGACTCTGGAGTTGCTAGGCCCGGTTCTTGTGGGCCAAAGGCTGCTTGAAGTTCAGGTGAAGGTGACAGGAGGTTATTAAGCCCCCAACGTGCCAGATTTATGTAACAGCTGACGTTCTTCAACTCCGGTCAGTGGGACATGCACAGTAAGGGCAGCAGCACGGGACAGGCTGTTCCGACGCGTGCGCTCTGGCCTCTGTCCAGGCCCCACGGACTGATAGCACAGATGCATTTCCAGACACGGAAGAGAACACACTTGTGCCTGTGAACCCCAGCGCTCCGCTGATCTGGAACCTCACTTCCTGGCTTCACAGTCACCTCACGCCACTGTCCCTGCGTCTGCTGCAGCCGCACCGGTGTCCTGTCCATCCCTGCAGTGCTTGTGCTCCCCTCGTCCCCCAGATCTCACCGAGGCTGCCTGGCGTTGTTTTCCTTCCTGCCCTTTTCTCTACCTGCACCTTCCCCACCTGATTACTTCCTACTCACCCTTCTGAGCTCAGTTCAAACGTCACTTGTTCCAGGAAGCAGGCCTTGGCCAGTGTCCCTGTCCAATTCAGCTCCCAGAGTTATCCTGTGTCCTCTCCCGTACCACTTAGCACCATTGGGATTAATGGATTAATTAATTTTGTGACTAGTGCTTAATGCCTGTCTCCCCTGTCAGAAGGAAAGTTTCCCAAGGGCAGGGACTGAGTCTCTGGGCCCCGTTTCCTGAGCGCGCACCTTACACGTTGTCAAAGCTCTGAGAACGGTCTGTGACGGGAGGTGAGCATGGCGCTGCCTCCCGGCCGCACCGGGGCTCTAACCAGCCTGCTTCAGTTCCCCTGCTGCCTCTCCCCGGAGACTGGTGCGTGTTCCTCGCTCCGTGGAACTTGCCGCAGCCGGACTTCTCCTGATGGCTCTTGTCCTTTCAGGGTTCTACTGTTGCCAGAGAAGCAAGTGACAAGGAGAAGGTATGCTGGGGCTGCTGCCGACCCAGTGTGGGGGGGGTCGCCCGGAATCTCGTCTCCTGTAGGCCATCCGCTCCTTCCTCCCTCACAGCCCCGAGCCCACCTCCCAGACGTGCGCTCTGTCAGTGCTGTGTCACCAGGCACCTGCCTGGCCTCCGCCTTGGCCCTGGTCTTTAGCCTTTTACCTCTGGCCTTTCAGGATTCTTCATAGTCCTGGAGGTCAGCGGTGTCCGTGTCAGGTGCAGCCTGAGGCGGTCCAGGCCCAGCAGGAGGGCGAGCTTTGGTCAGCCCTCACTTTGGGCATGCGCCACTCATTTGCCACCCCTGCTTGCCCAGAGCCTGGGTCTGCAGCCCCCTGGGCCGAGCTGCGGATCAGGAAGGTGGATCACCTGTGCTCTGAAGACCCTGCCCCTTTCTGTGCCACCGTCCCCAGCAGGGGTCCTTTGGGGAGCAAGTCAGGCCACCCCGCTGACGCTGCTCTTGTTCTCCCAGGCCAAGGACTTGCCAACGTTCAAAGACAATGACTTCCTCAACGAAGGGCAGAAGTTGCATGTGGGAGAGGAGAGTAAAAAGAACTTTCTGGAAAAACTGAAACGGGATGTGGAGGTACTTACTAACCTTGTTTTCAGCTTAGTTGATCAGGAGCCTCTTTAAGAAAAAACTGAAGTCACTGCTTTCCACGAGTAGTGGACAAAAGAAAGGGTGGCAATTGGAGCAGTGTGGGTGGGCATCTGCGCTGTGTGGGGACGGTTTGCGTCAGCTTTTCTCATCTGCTCCGGGACCTCCCCAAACTCCGCTCCAGGCCTCCTTTCTGGTGGTTCCCACATTGAGGCCTCTGGCCACCAGAGTGGCAGGAAACCAGCCGTGAGACCCGCCAGCCTTGCCTCTCTCTGGCCCCGGTTCTCTGCTGACCTCCCACCTTCGGCGGGGGAGCTCCTCTTCTGGGGACGGGGGTTCAGTAGTGAATGTGACGGCTGGACCACCAGACAACTCATGTCTCCTTCTGTTTAAATAAATTGGGAGCCTGCTCGTTAAAACCAAACCCTATAAAGTTTTTAAAAATGCTTTCTTTCTCAACCTTTTTACATGTATATTTCAGTGCCGTTAAGCATATCCTCAGTTGTCCATCATTGCCACCATCCAGAACTTCTTCGTCCCAGACTAAAACTCTGTGCCTGCTCAACGTTAATGCCCCACTCCCCCTGTTGCCCGGCCCCGGCAGTCCCCGTGCTTTCCGTGTCGGTGAAATTGACCCCTCTAGGACCCTCCCATGAAGGGAATCGTGCAGTCTTTGCTCTGTTTGCGTGACTCCTTTCACTTACCATAACGTCTTGCTGGTTCATCCATGACGCGGCATGTCATGGCCTTCTTCTCCGAGGCTGAGTGGTTCTCCGTTGTGTGTGTGCTGACGGCATGAGCACATGGTGTTTGCCCGTTCACCCACCAGGGGACTTCTGGTAAGTTAGTTAGGGCTATCCAGAGAAACAGAACCAACAGGGTGTAGGCAGACAGATAGATTGACTGACTGACTGACTGACTGACTGACTGATACATGTTTGTTACAAGGGATTGGCTCACATGATTACGGAGGCTGGCAAGTCTCAACACCTACCGCTGGCAAGCTTAGAGACCCGGGAGAGCTGACAGCGTAGTGTCCGTCCGGAGGCTCGAGGCCCGGAAAGAGTGGGTGTTTCAGACCGCATCTGAAGAAAGAGAAACCCATGCCCCAGCTCAGGGGCAGGTGGGAAGGGGAAGCTCCCTTCTGCTCACAGGAGACTCAGCCTTTTTGTTCCATTTAGGCCTTCAGTTGATTGGATGAGGCCCACCCAGGTTAGGGAGGGCAATCTTCTCTACTCACTTTACCCATTCAGATGTTAATTCATCCGTAAGCAGCCTCAGAAACACACATCACCCTGGCGTTGCTTCACTGCGAGTGATGCTGCTGTGAACACGGGTTTAAAAACTTCTTTTTGCTATTTTTCCTTAATCATTCCCTGTTACGTTTGTGCCTTTATTCTGATGTTCAGTTTGTCCAGTCTTTCTCCTTCCCTTCCTGCTTTTCTCCCCACTTTGCTTCTAAGAAGAATTTATGGCAGTTTCCACAATTCATTGTTTTCACTTACGCGTTGCTGCGTGAATGTTCTCGGGTGGATGGGAGGGGCTGCGGTCACGGGCTGTCTCTTCTGGGATCCCGGACCCTTGTCCTAGGCCTTGAAGAGGCTTTGTCCCGAGGAGCTTGCAGCGGTGCCCCCGCCTTTCCTTCTCTACCGAGCAGATTCTGCTGATGTCCTGCCATTGGGGCTTCTTGTGCTTTGAGTTGTTTTCTGGGCCTGTGTGTAGAGCCTCTCTGGTCCCATCATAATTCTCCTCCTAGTTCCTTAGTCACAGTGGTCGGTTGGGCAGTTTCGTGGTGCTGCAGGCTCCATGTGTGGCCAAGACAGAGTGCCTGGCACGTGGCTGGTGGTGGCTGCTGGCCAGTTAGTCCACAGAGGATTTAGACCAGTGCCTCTGGCGTCACCGTTAGCCAGACTGGAATGCTGGCCGGCCATTTCCATCCTGGATCATTCCCACACTCTGTTCTTCTCCAGGTCATGGAGTCCCAGATTAGCAGACCCGAGACGCCATTCTGCTCCCAGCACATTGTGTAGACGAGAAACTGAGGCTTGTCGAGGGCGGGCGGCGAGTGCAAGGGGGGGACCCCAGCATTGCCCCCTGCACCACACAGCCTCTTTGACCTTGAGGGAAGAGTTGAGAACGCTGGTTGGCTCTGTCATTCTTACAGAGCATTTCCTTTTCTTTTTCTCCCCATTTTTACCCTGACTAGTAAAGAAGCTAAATTGTATAGTTTTTCAAACCTTACCTGTTACCCCCAGTTAGACGTACATTTTACGTCGCAGCCGAACACACACACACACACACACACACACACACACACGGAAATACTATCTACCTTTACTTCATGTTATGTACTCGATTTTTTACTCTATTCTACAGTATTTAATAATAATTTAAAGAATCCCAGTGCCAGCCACTGAGTTGGAGTTGGCGTTCACAGTGGCTTGTCAGTCATGGTTTGACAGGCACTGTGGCATCGATCCATCTCTCTGGCGCCTTGCACAGTGAAGCATTCCTATGTCTGTCCTCAAACTGGCCGTGGCCTCTCTTGGCCCCAGGTCGTGCGGCTGTCCCCGCTTCCTGCCATGCTCAGTCCACCTTTCCTCCCGCAGCCCCACCCACCTGCCTCTTCCTTACCTCACAGGCTCAGCCTCACCCCCTTTCCACAGGGAGGCCCTCCGGCCCCGCTGTTCCAGGCCCCTGCAGCTCCCTGCCCTTGTGGGGCAGCTGCCTTTGCCATTAGACATTGAGCTCACTGAGGGCAGAGACAGTTGGAGGACTGATCTGAAAGGAACTGGCTTTTCTCCCCTTTCAGGTGCCACTGGGATGGCCTGTGTAACCTCTTCCTCTCTCTCCTTCCCATTCCCCCCTCGCCCAGTTTCTGGCCCAGCTGAAGATCATGGACTACAGCCTGCTGGTGGGCATCCACGACGTGGACCGGGCTGAGCAGGAGGAGATGGAGGTGGAGGAGCGGGCAGAGGACGAGGAGTGCGAGAATGACGGGGTGGGCGGCAGCCTGCTCTGCTCCTACGGCACACCTCCGGACAGCCCCGGCAACCTCCTCAGCTTTCCTCGCTTCTTCGGTCCTGGGGAGTTTGATCCCTCTGTTGATGTTTATGCCATGAAAAGCCATGAAAGTAAGTAGGAGGCGATGCCTGCACTGCCCACCTCTAGCCCATTGTTTACATGTCCTGTGGGTATCTGGACCAGCACCTCAGTAATTGCTGACTTTGGCCTCTTTCTACGTCCGGGCTCCCATAGTGAGTCCTCATCAGCAACTCTGTCTGCTGGCCCCTGGGGTCCTTCTCCCTTAGGCCTTTTGTCCCCATTCTGCTTGTTCTGGATGTTGGATGCATGGTTCTCCGGTTCATGGGTGGGGTGGACAGAATCTTACAAATAGTCTCATATCCCCATAGGAGCTGTGAAAACCAAGTAAGATAAGAGCTATGAAAGCTTCTGAGGGCTCCACTAGTCATTTTTCCCTCACATCCAAAATGATAGGGATTGGTCTGGATCTCTTATCTGAAGGGTTACGGACCCAGCTACTTCCTGCTCTCCCCCCCCCCCACCCCGCCTCTTCCTCCTTGCTGCTTCCCCTCCAGGTGCCCCCAAGAAGGAGGTCTACTTCATGGCCATCATCGATATCCTCACACCGTATGACACGAAGAAGAAAGCCGCACATGCTGCCAAGACAGTGAAACATGGGGTGAGTGTTCCCTGCCCCAGCCAGGCCCCGCGGGCGGGCCCTCCGACTCTCAGGCCCCTGCTTGAGACTCTCCCTCCCCCTCTCCCGGGACAGGGAGCAGGAAGAGCAGGTGGCCTGGTTGCCTGGTGTTCTCTCTGCCACCTGTGTGCCACCCCTGCGTAGTGTGCCCAACTTGTTTTTCCCTTCGTCCTCTGGCCCTCGAGACTCCGAGCCCAATGGCATCTTTCCCGAGGGCTGCTGGGCATGTGGTACATCCTGCGGACCGCCAGTGATAGCTTCATTCATGTGCCCACACTGCCCCCCAGAGGTCCATTGCCCCGGGGACTTCAAGCTGCTGTTCTCCCAGCAGCGGCTCCCTCAGAGATCCGGAGTCTGTCTGCTACCTCCCCAGCACTTGCCTCTACTTTAGTGGGTGAAGCCCTAGGGTTGTGAATCAGAGGAGGGGCTCGGGCAATTCCGAGACAGCCACCACTTCTCGAGGTGGCCTGCCCAGCCTGAGGGGTTGTACTCAGCTCTAGTGCCGGCCCCAAGGCTCCTGAATACCCAGGCCCCTGCCAGCGCAGCCCGCCAATGAGAGCTGAGGAGCTGGACCTGATCAGCCTCTGTGTCTCTGTGTGTTACAGGCAGGGGCCGAGATCTCGACTGTGAACCCTGAGCAGTACTCCAAACGCTTCAATGAATTCATGTCCAACATCCTGACGTAGTGACCTCTACCTTCAGCCAGAGCCAGAGGATGAGATATGGGGTCAGGGGTTGGAACGGGCGAGGGTGTATCTGGGCTGGATGGGAGGGGTGGGAGCAGAGTAGGGGCGGGGAGGGCTTTAGTCATGAGACTGTACCTGTGACTGACGCTGAGCGAGGCTCTGGGGGAGGGGACGTGCTGTGGGTGTGTGCGCCCGCTACCTTTGATTTGCACCCCCATTGGACCCAGGGTTTCCTCTTAGGTACCTTGTAGCCTTTTAAAACACCTTGGGACTAGAGGTGACTATGGGCTTATTTGGGTTTTTCTGAAATTTTGTTGCTCCAGGTCTGTTATTTATAATGATGTATGTCATGCCCTCCCCACCCTCCCCACCCCTGCCGAGTCCCCTCCATCACAGAGGCACCCTGCAGACCCAGCTGAGGGTCCCCTCAGAGCCGAGTGCTCGGACACGCGAGAAGAGGAGGTCAGGCACCTCGGCCCTGCTGCGTTAACTTTCTAATTTCATGAAGTGCTGTGCACAACTCCCTGCACCTTTCCTCTCGGGTCCCAGGGACCCCTTCCTCCGAACGCTGCCCTCCTGCCGGGACCCCCAGCTCAGCATCAGTCATCTCGGAGCAGAATCACAGAGCTCTGAGTGCAGTGCGCTCACCCTCATGGGATGGTGAGGGGTGGGGGTTGCTGCCGGGCTCTGGATGGCGGGTTCTCAGAGAACCTTGTGATCATCGCTCAAGCCCCTGCGCTCTCTTGGCCCCTGGAGTTCCGATGTCTTCTCTTTAAGGCCTGCCTCCCACTTTGTCAAGAAGAACTAGAAAGGACTCTTGTGCTTGAATGGTTTTGTTCCCTTGGAGAAACCCCAGAAGCTGAAGCTGATGAGTATCAAATGAGGACCCGCGGCCCCCGTCCATTTACTTCCCTCTGACCTCCCAGGCACCCTCACTTGTAGGTGAGCTTTCAGCTGGGGGCACACCTCCAGGCACCTGGGGTGCTCCTTGCAGAGATTCCTCTTGGGCCACCGTGTAGGTAATCTGATGCCCTGCCTGTCATTTGCCACCTGGATGTTATGGCCAGCAGGGAGTGACACCTTCCTACCTTGGAGTATGGTGCCCCAGCCTGAGGCTGTTTCTGGATCATTTGAGGATGTGACCCAGGAAATCCAATTTGGAGGTTTGAGGTAGGATTGGACCTGAGCCCAGCCTCTTCCTTGATGCCCCTCCTAGACTTTTTAGCACATCCACCACCCGCAGGCTTCCTCAGGAGTGGCTTCCTGCAGCTTCCTTCAGGAGCTCCACCCACCTGAGCCTGGCTGTCCGGGCCTCAGAATTGAACTGAGGGTCATTCTGTGATGACATCTGAGCGGTCTGGTCTGGCTGGAGAGAAAACAGCCTGGCGTTGGGGGAGGTACATTACGGTATCTTCTCAACCCCTCACCAGGGACTGGGGATTTAGGATGAGATGTGATAAAATCCCACAGATGCGAAGAGAGTTTGTGGAAGCATTTTAAATGACTGGGTTGGTTTCCTATGGCTTCCTCAAAACCTGGCCAAGCTCAGCTTCTGGAGCAGGAACCAGCACAGTCCCTGTGCCTGACTGTGGCATTTCGGTCAGGAAGGAAAGGAGACCGTGTTTCCAGACTCCTGGGGCTGCTGGGACCCTTCTGGAAGAGGCAGATGAAGGGGCCATAGGTAGTTTAGAACATCAGCAGTAAGACCATGAGGTGACTTGGGGAAGGACTTGAAACCAAGTGGCTCATGGAGAAAATAAAACTGACTTAGGAAGGGATTATATAGGAATAATGTTTGGACTTGATTTCCCCACCTTCTAATCAAGAACGAAGATTTGGGTCTGCTTGTAGGCCCGGCATCTCCGAAGGCTGGTGGCAGGTGTCCTCCGGCAGCGCGGCCACGTGGCCCGGGGCTCCCACCGGCCACCTGCATCTGGTCTGCCGACCTGTTGCCCTAACGTGTAGGAGTAACCCAGTCCTGTCAGTTAAAGAGGAGCTACCGGTATCTAACTTCTTTAACGTTGAGGTTTGTGTCTTTGTGGGCTTTTTTTATACATTGTTTACATTTTGAGAGGTAGCACCCTGCTTCAAATACTCTTTTGTGTTTCCGACAGTGTTGATTGGGTCAGAATATTTGAGCTGAGGTTTGGTGAATTTTAGATTTTTTTTAAAGGGTCTTTGTGCTCTTTTCAAAGCCTTGGGTTTGGCCCTCTTAATTCTTTTGGCATTCAGATGTTTAAAAGGTATTTATCTCGGTTTATACAAGTTTTTTCTCTTTTTTTTATAATGATGAAGATTATATTTGGTTTGCAGTCTGAATGTAGAGAAAGTGAACTGACCCCCAAGCTTTTGTCCGCCCCCACTTTTCCCCCGAATCCCACCATTCCCTTTCTGAGCAGTAGAAGGCAGGTGACGGGAACTACCCTCAACCTCACTTTTTGCAGCCATGAAACTCAGCAGCCTGATGGCATCCTAGCATAATTCTGGGGCCCCAAGAACAAAGGTATAAGAACAGGACGTGGCTGCCTAGGTGAGGTCCGAGGGGGTGAAGGGCAAGATTCACCTCCCAGTCCCTCTACTACTACCTAACCAGTCACGGCTCCTCCCATCCCCCCTTGTTCTGAGTCTACAGCTGAGAAACTGGTTTCCCAGCCGAAGCGAAGGGTTGTCTGGAAACACCACCGAGACCACTAGATGAAGGCCTCTGGCCCTTGTTCCCATTCGTGAACCGCTGGTCTCATCCTCCCAGTCTGAGCTCCTTCCCTGAGCCCCACGGCGGGGGGGTTTATGGCGGGGCTGGGAAGCCAGCAGCTCCAGGAGCATGGGCTGAAGTGCTCCTTCTCCCCTTACCTTGCTCAGGGGTTACTGGTCTGTGGCAGGTGCCACATGTTGCCCCTGTGGCTCTTCTCAGTGGCACTCCCTACACTCCCACCATAGGCAGCTCTTCCTACTTCACTTGTTTCTCTCGCCTGTGCCCTAGGTGGTACTGGGGCTGGGACTAACAGACCCCTGCCCTAGAGACCCCCCCTTTGCGGTCTGCCAGGGCCTGCCCTAGGGAGGGGGACCAAAGACCCAGGACTTTTCTCAGCAGCCAGTCACACCCCCCAACTGTCTCTCTACCAGTTCAAGTTGGGAGAGAAGAAACTTCAGCTCTCCCCTGCATCTGAGCTACTCGCCTGTGAGGGGCTGAAGTGTTTAGACAATGCTTAGAGCCCTGGCCTTAGACCTGTGGCTCCGAGTCCAGGGACCTCACCTCTTTCTGGCAGAAATGTGTGGAGGGGGAGTCTACTCTGAGCACAGGAATCAAAGGGAAAACTTTCAAATAAGTGCCCCCAAATGTACCAGCCATCTGCAGGGGGCAGTGACATGGCCCTAGCCTCCCTCTGAGATGTGCCACTTAGGAAGGCTGCCTCTGAGGGATGCTGAGATCCTTCCGAGGCTGGAGAGGAATCTTCCAGAGGAGCCCCTTCCCCTTACTCGGAGCCACTGTGTGAGGAGGTGGGAACCAACAGCCTTTGGGGGAAGGCCTGGTGCCGCTCAGCACACCCACACCAGGTCAGACCATTATAGTAAAAAATGTGAATTAAGTACAGATTCAGTTTTGGGGGGAGCAGGATGAACTATCACCCCACCATGTGTGTGTGAGACTCCATTTCCCACTGCAATTTCCATTTTTTAAGTAGGAATTTTCAGCCCCCTGTGCTTGTCTAATGTCTCCTGGGAACAGTGTGAGATCCTGTTACTGTTTTAAAATGCATGCGTGTTAAGATGAATCTCCAACCCGAGAAAAATAAAACTCAAAAAATTTTGTGTACACATCCGTCACGCGAGAGTCCTTTAGAAATGAGCTGCTCGTTTTTTGTTTTCAAAATTAAGACGTTTCGGTCCCAGCATTAGAGGCTGCTTGGGAGTTTGGAGAAAGACCAGACTCTGGTTGCCCACTTTGAGGTGGTTAATATGCGTGGTTAAGAGCAAGGCCCTGGAGCTGGTTTGTTAGCTGGTGTTACCGTGCAAACCGAGGACCAGACAGACCGCCTACCCCTCACTTCTGCTGTGCGCAGCCAACACGGTCAGGAGCGCCGTACACACGATGCATAGCAGTAAGACTGACCAGTACAAGTCACCTCTGCGTACTTCTGATTCAGTCTAGACTCAGCTTAAAATCTAACAGTTCTAAGTGCAGTCCTAGGCCAGCAGTATCAGCAGCACCAGGAATCAGAGATAGAAACTGTCAGGTCCCTCTGCAGATCCAAGCCAGGGACTGTTTGGACAAGGCTTCCAGGTGATGGGGGCTAAAATTTGGGAACCACTATGCCACACAGACTTGCTTATTAGGGCACCTGCTGTAGGTGCAAAGTAGACACCTGGGGAACTTTTAGAAAAGACAGGTGCTCAGGCCCCTTTATGAGGCCAATTAAATAAGAATCTTGAGGGCTGGGATCCCCATCATCCATTTTAGAAGCTTCCCAGGTGACTAATGTGCAGCCAAGGCTAAGAGACACTGGTTGACAGGGTATTTATTACTTGTGGGTGCCTGGCCAGCCTCACCTGAAACAATGAAAGAGGACTTATGGGTTTTCCAGCAGGGCTGAGCGAAAAGCGTTCTGGACTTTGAGGCCAAAGGGGACACGGGTTTGTGTCTTTGCGCTGCCACTTGTTAAGGTATCCTGAGCAAGTTATTTAACTGCCCTTCAACGAGGGTGACATCAGCTACCTTAAGTCACTATGATGGAGTTCAAGAACGTGCAAGGCACTTGGTGCAGGTGGGGCCTGGCTCATAGCAGGCACTCAACAAGTGACGTGTAGACACCGCCCCCACCCGCGAGCCAGCGGACACGCTGCCAGGCACAACACCCCAGGCTGCGCTGTGCCCTGAGGAGCTGCTTGTAGCCACCCAGATCAGGACAGGGGGCTGTGGAGAAAGACTCAAGTGGGAGTGAAAGAAGAACTATTTTACTTAAAAAACAAAAACAAAAACGAACAGAAACATGGGCTCTGGGAAAAGGGTTAGTCCATTCGGGCCTTCAGTGTCCTGGTGGTAATTTTGTCCTTCTCGCTGCAGAGGGAAAAGAATCACAAAACTGAGACTGCAGGACAAGTGGCTGTCCTAACTGGGTCTGCCTGTTTCGCTCACGAACATTAGTTTCCTCAGCCCGAAGGGAGGAGCGGGGATGGAGAAACAGGGCGACTCTGGCGAAGGCTTTCCGTAGGTGGGACCATCGAGTGCGGAGATGGTTCGGGGTGGACTGGGAAGCCCTCCAAAGGGAAGGAGCTCCCCCAGGCCCGGAGAACAACAGCTCGGGAAGGTGATGGGACAGGGTTCACCCCAGGAACCAAACGAACCTTGGGGCCATAAACTCTGTCAGTCCCAATCGTCTTCCCGGGAATTAAGCAGGCTCTCCCACAACAAAAGGGTCCCAGTGCTCATTCTGGGATGTACCCAAGGAGAGCAGCGGAGAACACCTATTTCACCCAGCCAGGGTGCTGGGGACAGCCCCGAACAGTTAAGAGGGCAAAGGGGATGGCAGTTAGAGAGCAGACCACTGGGAAATGGCGCCCAGGGCCTAGCGCTTCGCACGGCTGTGGGCTCTGCACGAGTGGGAGTTGGGCGGGAGGAAGGGAGCCATCCAGCATTTTCATCAACCCACAGCAGGCGCTTCCCTACACAGACCCCCTGAGACTTTGGGGACCCTTGAGGACCCTTTTGGCCTATTGTGAACAAGGGGAGAGACCTGAGGTCATGGGGGGCCTCCTATGACAGAGGCCAGGGGAACCTGGGCAGGCTCTCAGCCGCCCCGCTCAGGGAAGCATAGACTTCTATCCTGTTTCTGCCACAAAAGCCTCATCTCACAACTGCCCAGGGGGGCTGGGAAGATGGGGCGCTTGTTCGGGAGGGGACGTCTGCAAAGCTTCTAGACTCCCAGTTCACACTCACATGACGTGGACGATGACGCCCATGCCGGACACGGCATCTCGGTCCACCGCGTTCAGCATGGCTTGTGAGATGGTTTCAAACAGGTGGTCTGGATCCTGCAAGAGAGCAGCAGCCTCAGTCCCCACACCTGCAGACTCTGACTTGGTCTGGCTCCTCGAGTCTCTTTTTCCTAGGCTCAAGGACCCCGGCTGGGGCCCCTCCTGTGCCCAAAGTTAAAAGGCCCCTCAGCTCCTTCTGAGAAGGAAGCAGCATTGTGTAAAGGAGTGTTTAGCCCTGCCTTTTCTCCACTAGTCAGCAGTGTGACCGTGGGCACGTCTTATGTCCCTTCACTAAGCCTCAATTAATTCCTCTCCTGTAAAATGGACAGAAGACTCCTTATCTGGCTCCCACGTCGGCTGTCTGATGGACTCGTCCCCTGGGTGTCACACTGGTCCTTCAAAACTCTACCTGTGCAGCCACAACAATGTACTTCCACCCGGACCCATCCGGTCTTCATTCTCTCTCCCCATTGGTTTAGCCAGAAAACTCAGGAGTCCTCAATACCTCCACCGCCCTCGCCTCTGCCGTAAAGGACCAAGTCCTCCAGACTCCAGCTGCTGCCCCGCCCTCCCACTGCAGCGATCTTTGCTCAGGACTTCAGTGCCTCCTGCCGGTGACCACAAGAGCCTATCCATCTACTGCCTGCCTTTGGTGCTACGCCAAAAGAAAAAGTTCAAATTCGGCTCAGCACTCAGGGCATTTTGGAGTCGCATCCCGACCTCGCTCCAGCAGCCCCAGCGCCACTTTCCCACCTCTGAACACGCTGGGCCCCACGTGCACACCTTTGCACAAGCTGCCAGCCAAAACCTTTCTTTCTTCCTGTGCCTCCTCCTAGCAAACTGCATTTTTTTAAAGGAATTTTTTAACATTTTTAAAATGTATTATCTTTAGAGGGGAAGGGAAGGAGAGAGAGAGGGAGAGAAATATTAATGTATGGTTGCCTCTCATGCGTCCCTTGCCGGGAACTGGCCAGCAACTCAGGCATGTGCCCTGACTGGGAATCGAACTGCGATCGTTTGGTTCACAGGCCCACGCTCAATCCACTGAGCTACACCAGCCAGGGCACAAACTGCATTTTAACAGGTATTTGGGCATCTGCAGTGAGCCCTGAAGACAGGCAGAGCCTGACAGAGCTGGCGCAGCAGACGAGCCTCCTTGTCAGGTACTGCTCCAATCTTTTCATGTGTCTTCCTCACACCTTCATTTACATAAGGTGGGCTCTGTTAGTACCTCCATTTTACAGCTGAGAGGATGGGGGCAGAGAAGTAAATCACTTACCCAAAAACATAACTAAGTGGGTGGAGCTGGTTTTCCAGCCCAGACAACCTGGCTCCAGAGCCCACTCTGTTAAGCTGCCTCTAACCCTATGCTTCACGCCTTGTTAAATGTTTGTTAAATGAATCAATGTAAAACCCCTGGAAACCCAGTGTGAGGAGTTATTTGTTGTAGCATGTAACTGACGAGTCCCCTAACAGAAGACGCTCTCCCCTGGAGCCAGCCAGCCCACCCCAAGGCCCTGGTGGATGGAATTTCTTGCGGGGAGCCGTGGTTTTCTCTCCCACCTGCACCATTCTCCCCATTACCTGCAAGGTAAACACATTCTTCTCTGATGGCCAAGGAGAGAAGGAAGGTGCCTCAGAGCCCAGCCCACTCCATGCAACCAACTCACCATGTCAGGCTCCCAGAGGGACTCACACATCCCGTACATTTGTTCGGCACAGGTGCCACTGACCACAAAGTCGTCAGTCACCATGGGGCAGCCAATGAGGTCTAGAGAGCAAATGAAGGGCTTAAAGGTCTTCGGGTCCAAGCCGGCAATGACTGGCTCGGTGTAGTAGGGGCCAAACCTGTGGGGCCAGGAGCAGAGAGAAACCCGAACTTGAGAACATGTACTTTCCTGTTCAGGCCTGTTCAGACAAGGCCCTGGCCCAGACCTGGGGAGAGGAACCGACAGCCTGTCTGGGAAGATCCCCTTGCCCTGTGGCCAGCTTTCAAGGATTTGTTCCCCCTCTCCTGGCATCTGACAATGCCCTAAGATTTCCCTTCTTTTTCCTCTGACACTTACCTTCTATCCTTTTTACCCCTGACCCTCTCTTCCTCTTATAATCTTCCCTACCCCAGTCCTAGCACCATTCAATCCTCTGTTTACACATCTATACCTCCACTCCTTTCAAAAAAAGATTTGAAGCAGTTCATAAGGATAAACAGCTGAGGATATTAACTTATACCTAAAGGAAAAAAAAAGTAATCCTCTCTCTAACTTTTTTTTTTAAATATTTTATTTTTAGAGAGAGGGGAAGGGAGGGAGAAAGAGAGGGAGAGAAACATCAATGTGTGGTTGCCTCTCACTTGGCCCCTACTGGGGACCTGGCCTGCAACCCAGGCATGTGCCCTGACTGGGAATCGAACCACTGACCCTTTGGTTCACAGCCCGCGTTTAATCCACTGAGCCATACCAGCCAGGGCCTTTCTTTAACTTTTTAATACTAAAAATGCAGTAATATGCTCCAGGTAGCAAAGACTTAGCTTTGAAAGCTAAAGAATACTCATGCAACTTTTTCTTTAAGTCTAAACTTATTCCCAAATCATAAAGTTTAAAAAAAGAAAAAGAAAAAGAAAAAATCAACTTGTGTTCTTGCCACCCAGTTTTGCCCAGAGGTGGGCAGGAAAGGACTACCAGTTTCTTTCTCCCTTCAATTGCACCCCAGCTTCTGCAATGAATTCTACAGTTATGCCCCTTCTGTTCTCATCACGAAATCCTTAAAGAGAACAGGCCAAAATCAACATACCCCACTCCAAGGTTCCCTAGTACTCCAGGGAATGTCACAGAATTAGCTTTGGAGTAAGGGTGGCTCCTGGCTGGGAGGCAGCAGGGTACTCTGGGAATGGTTAATTCTGTTGCCTAGAAGCAAGTTTATTTGCTATCTGCATTCCCTACCTTCTGAAGTAGCCTTTTCTTTCCCATGTGGTAGTCAGGCCCTCTGAAAACTAGTCCTCTCAATTACTATATTTTAGTCAACATTTCAAAATAAAGATAATAATGGGAGAATGAGGAGGGATCCCCTTCCTGGGCACCGCTCCACACAACATGCCTAACTTGACCAATCAAAGGTTTCTGATTCTCCAAGTTCCCGGCTATGTAGGAAATCCTTACTTAACATCGTAGATAGGTTCTGTGACTTGAGGTGAAACGATGTACAATGTAACTGACTGTACCACAGATTAACTGATGTAAGCTTCTATGGCATCTCATCCCCATTACAGAACCGTACTAAACAGCACTATTCTGGGACCTGCTGTGCTCCCGCTCACCGCTTCTCATACAGGAGGTTGGCCACCATGCTCATGAGGGTGTAAGGCTTGATCGGCCGACCCTCCTTCAGCTCATACAAGTTCAGTCGGAATTTGAGGCGCTGGGCACTGTGGGAGGAAGAGGAAAATTAGTAAGTCACTGCAGACTGTCCCCTGGTGTCTAATCTGTGGAGGTCAGGGGTCAGGGGGTACGTAGGAAGACAGGCAATCATAGCCCTTGGCGAGACTCCTCGCTTCCCCTCCCAGTGATTTTCTCACCAGAATTCCAACCTCAAGTCCATGTTTCAGGACTTGTCCAACATTTAACGCCTGCAAACACACCACTGTACTAACCCTTTTCTATACTTTTAAAAAAATATTTTATTTATTTATTTTTAGAGAGAGGGGAAAGGAGGGAGAGAAACATCAATGTGTGGTTGCCTCTCCCACAGCCCCCACTGGGGACCTGGCCTGCAACCCAGGCATGTGCTCTGATGGGAATCAAACCGGTGATTCTTCTGTTTGCAGGTCAGCACTCAATCCACTGAGCCACACCAGCCAGGGCTCCCATACATTTTTGAGGGGAGATTTTCACCCTCTTTTTTTGAGGAATAACTAATATACAATAAAATGTACAGCTCCTCCCTTCAACACCCGTGGCAGGAGTATGCTGCAGACCTGGCCATAGCAGCTTACAGCAGGAGCAGTGGGCTGAGAGCTGACCTGGGCTGAGCCTTCTTCCTCCAACTTAATTTTTCCATCCATGAGACGAGGGGAAAATAAATCACCTGGTGGTGAGATCACATATGGGTATACAACAAGGTGCTTGGAAAACTGTAAAGTCTTATGTGTCTTAAGCAGCAGCTACTGCACTAAGGGACTGGAAAGTGCCTAAGAAAAAGGGCCACAACTCCTGCAGTGCCATCTGCGAGCCCAGGGACAGGGCCCTGCAGGGCGCAGACTAATGCCACACCTGCCAGAAGCAAAGCACTCACAGGCCACCAGAACAAAGAGGCTCAGACATGACTTCAGTTTTACCTTAAAAGCGAGGAAGTGAAGCCCTAGCAAAATTAGCAATTGCTGCCCACAAGCAAGCAAACACAAGGAGAGAAACCTCCTGGAGGAAAGGAAACGGTGAGAGGAGAATAGCAGTGCCTGGAGAGGGGAAGGATGAGGGGGCCTTCACGCCGACTGGAACTCTACACGGCCGTTCTCGATTCCACCAGAACTGGCAGGACACAGCTGGCTGAGTTAGAGGGTAGAGATAATCTCCAATTTATATATTCTTGAGACTTAGGGAGTTTTAAGGAAAATAAGAGAATTGTCTGCCTAGCTTCCACCCACTTTCGTGGACTGGTCTCTTGATCTTCTAGAAACGAAGTCCAGGAACTGCTGCTCCCAAGGCCACCATCTCCCTGACGAGCCTGTCACTGCCTGCGCCTGCACTGCCCCTCTTGAAACTCTATCTTGATTCTTTTCCTCTGGCTTCTCTCCTAGCCCCGCTGCTCATTACACAGTTCAGCTCTTGAACTGGAGCGTATTTCCCCCTCTCTTTTCTCTCCAGAATCCGCTCCCATAGGCTCAACAGTTCACCAATGCCCCTCCAGCCCTGAGAGATGATTTCATACCCCAACTGCTCATAAGACGTTTCTACCTGGCATGTCTTGTTGTCTCAAAATTAGTGTCAAACTCAAAGTCGTTGCCTCCCTCTAAAACTAGTCCTCTCAGTTACTATATTTTAGTCAACGTGTTCAAAACGGAAATCATCTTTAAACCATTCACCTACGTTCCAGGTAACTGGTCTAGATACTAGTAACAGCTAAAAGACACAAACTCCAACCTCAATGAATGATTCTTTGGACTCACAATGTCCAAGTAGCCACCGAGCCTGGCCAGCTACAACAGCCAGAAATCCCTGCCTTTGCTTTCCCATCACCCCCACCCCATTAGGACCCAAACCCCTCACACTTGGACTACCCCAATAGTTACCTATTTAATTTCCCAGACCCTCCCTTGTCTCAAATCACAGGATAATCTCTAACCTAGGTAACTAATTAGCAGTTAATAAGCACCAGCTCATCATGGGTCAGTTATCTTTCCATACACCTGTCTTGTCTCTCACTAGACCTGAGTTCTTCAGAGACTGAGTGCAGGCTTTGGCTTCAGAGATCCTGTGTCTCTTGGATCTTGTATCTTGGGCAAGACCTTCGGTTCCCTGATCTGCAAAATGGCACAGCACCACGGTAATGTGGTTAAGAGAATTCAATGCGTCCGTGCAGGTCAGGGGCTTTCCACGGAGTCTGGCACAGAGTAAACGCAGGTGTAAGGTGGCTAGGCTACAACTGTGTTGCTTACGGTGTCCGGCAAAAGATTCAAATTCACTGAAGCCGTTTGGCAGATGACTGGCACAAAGGCCACTCAAGACGCCAGGCAAGGCTTGTCCAAGAGGCCTGGGTGTGAGCGGGGTCCCCGACACTTACACGGTCTGAACGTCGGTGGCTAGCCCGGCCAGGCCGATGTATAGCCGGTCGCCCATGGGAAAGATCTTCTGGAAATCCGTGGTCACCATCTGGGCCTGGATTCCGAAGCGCCTGTCGGCAGCAATGGCGACACAGTCCTTCCCCTTCATGGCCATGACGGCCCCTCCGTTATAGGACATGATAGACTAGGACAGACAGAGTGGAGGGGCTCAACGCGAGGGGCCAAAGGCGGCCACAGCCCCTGGACCAACCCCTGATCCAGAGGCTCCTGTACACACCATCCTCCGCTCTGGAGGCGCCTGGACGCCCCGAATTCCAGTTCTGAGATCAGTCCCATGGGTCTGCGAGGAGCCGCATTCACCCACCATGGTCCTCATCCGGGTGCGCGCCCCTTCAAACAGGTGCTGCTTCCTTCAGTTGACCACCACGCCCTCTTCCCCCTTTCAAACTTCCCATAACCCCCTCCCAGTTCCTCAATCCCACCCCGAGTCCTTCTCCTCGAGCCTCATCTCACCATGATTGCAGTGTAGTAGGAACTCCAGCCGCCACAATTCCAGCAGACCCACTACGAACCTTACTGCGCAACCACCCTCGCTGTTTTCTCTCTATTGGCTGAAAGGCCGACCTTTCCAGGATATTTGGCTTTCTATTGGTTAGGTACCCCTGTCAATCACCAGCACGGAATGTTTGATTGAGAGGCCAAAACGAAGGCTGGAAAGCCGAAAGTGAAAAGTCACTGTGAGTGCGGAAGGACCTGTCGTCGCGATGCATGCTGGGATCGCGGAGGACCTGGTCTCAGGACCTGGAAGACTGGGGGCCAGAACTGCGTGCACTTGGGTTGTAGAAGCCCGAGATACCGCACTGCCGCCCCAGCGGAAGGCTACGGTGTTGCTTATCAACACGTAGTATGGATCGCGCTTATTACCCATGCTAGCTTGTTTCATTTATTCCAGAAATCCTTACAGCCATTGTGTGCCTTGCTCTGTGCTGGGCTCTGGACATTAGCCGGCCTAGAACGGCGCCTGGTATTTAGTCGGCGCCCATTAAGTACATGTTTAATAACACGAAGGGGAGGGGCAGGAGGAGGGATTCTGCAGCTGCAGGGGTTCAGTTGCAAAGGGGAGGTTTGGAGGCCGAAAATTGTTCTGCTTTGGGGGACTCTCAGCAGGTCCGTTTCACGGTATCCCCAAGTCTGGGGTCACTCTGAAAAACGGACATTTCCCTTATCTAAGACCCCCTCCACAGCCAATGGAGGAGAGGCGTGCGTGTCCTGCCATTTTCCCTCCTCGGTTCCGGACCCTTCCCTTTCTCCCTCGGGTCCGATTTCTCTTGCCCTATTGCAGAATTTCCGTTTCGACTTCCGCTTCGTCGCACACTCACTATCATTGACTTCACTCACCGCCACCCGAACAGTTATCGCAGTCTCTGTGGCGCAATCGGTTAGCGCGTTCGGCTGTTAACCGAAAGGTTGGTGGTTCGAGCCCACCCAGGGACGCTACGTTTTTCCTCTTACACAATTCTTCCAGCTGCTGGAAAGCCAAATTTGGTGTTCGAATGGCAGGAAAACACCTTTTCTGTAGCAAATCAGAGGGCCATTGTGATAGACAATTTGTTATTTAGTCAATGATGGGGTAATTTCTTGCGCACTTTCTCCACCGCTCCATCTCCAATCCAGATCGCAGGAGAAACAGCCAGAGGTTTCTGTCTCGCTGTGCAATCAATACGTTTCAGGTTGCGTTTTTCGTAGGATTAAGAATGAATTTGTGGTGGAGGTGGACAGTTTTCCATTGTCGGCCTCAATCGATGTTACAACGCAAGAGACAAAGGCAGAAACAAACTGAGGGATGAAGAGAAAGGTGAGAAAGGGAGATCATAGCTGTGATATGCCGAGGCAGAAAGAGGGAATATGACAGAGGAAATGGGCGAGGTGAGTTGAAGGAAGCCCGGGAGGAAACGGAGAGAGGGAAAAGAGAAGCAGTTAACAGGAGGCATTAGTAAAAGGAAAAGAACAACAAAACAACTTTTTCTAGAAATACACAGGTGAGGATTGGAAAATAGAAGCAGAAACTGACAATGGACATTGTTTTGGGGAGACACAGATCTCTAGTAAGGGACAGAAGTAAAGACAGTCATGAAATCGTTAGAGGAGCTGCCGCCCTCTGCTACCATTGTCCTCATCTTCAAGGGGATCTGATCCTGGCAGTAGCTGTTGGTATGTGCTGGAAATAATTACTTAGATTTTCCGCGTTCCTCCCCTCTAGAAGTTTCTAGTTTGTGACAGACACAATGACTCTTCTGAGGAATAGTTGTCAGGTAGAGGATCACGGGAGATACAACTCGGACTGAGACAAGGCATTGGCATCTAAGGTCTGCCAGAGGCGGAGTTGCTGGGAGGGTGTGGGCGGGAGCCTCCACTTTTATGAAAGAGCTAACTAAGCGAAGGACTCTCTCAAACAATACCGTTTGATATCTGGTCTCTTCTCGAGATTGGACTCAAAAGTGGCCTCTTCTGAAAGCCCTGCCCAGGGCTCACCCATCCCTACCTGGCTCTCACAGGCTGGTGGGGGCAATCGGAGGGTACACAGTGCCACAGAAGCTAGCAGGACAGGCTGTATAACCCTCCAGATTTGTCCCCATTGGTCTGTGAGTGCCCTGCAGGGAAAAGCCGAGCTCATCAGCTTTACGACCCTTGTGCCTAGAGCAGTACTTGCATTGACACATGACAGGTGCTTCTTTGTCCCGACACTGGACAAATTCAAATGTAGAAAAGGTTGAGTCAGAAGGTTCTTGTGCTAAACCAGAAAGGACGGGGATATGGGGACCAGTTGCCCAGGACAGACATAATTAAAATAAAGTTTTAGTGGATAGTGGGTCTTTAGCATGTTTCTTCTATCTTTGGGGTTTGCTCGTGACTGGCGCTTAACAACTGAGGAATAAGTAAATGGACCCCAGGTGAGGACCGTGGTCCCCTCCAGGAGCACTCCAGGATGGAAGATCTGCAGCTGGGACTCAGAGAGAGATAGTAGCAGATACACCCACCCACCCACCCACACACCCAAGGGCAGCCCCTGGATGCCCGTGTGAATCGTGGGAGGGACTGAGATATTCGGAAGCCCCTGGGTTTCTTTTGCTGGGGATCTAGCCCAAAAGGAGTGGCAGACCGGGAGTCCCTGCTGTGCTCCCCTCCTGGAAGGGCGACTTGGCCGGAGAGATGAGGATGCATAGATCTTCCCTGGCAGAGTCCAAGAAGCAAGTGACACACATGCCCTAGGGAATGTGAGTACGTCCACGCCAAGAGCCCCCTTTCCAAGAGGGGAGGCGAACTCCAAGTCTCCGCTTGCAAACCCAGGGGAGCAGGTGACCAGATCCTCCCCTGGCCCTTCTCCTGCAGGTTTTCAGACTACCTCTCCCTGGGAGGAAATATCTCCCCCTTCCTCCGCGCCCCCATTCGGCTCGTGGGCTGAAGGCTGAAGGTAGGGTCACTTGGCTGCCAGTGTCCGCAGATCTCCTGGTCGCCGGCCAAAAGCATGCGGCCCGCGGGCCCCAGCCTCGGGTCTGCCTGCGCTGTGAGCGAGGAGGGAAGAAGGAGGAGGAGGCAGGCACTTCGAAGCTCTCCCAATATCGACTCCTAAGTTCCTGACTCGAGCCAACCACCGTCAGTGCGCTTAATGGCGCGTCTGGCCGGATGGTCGAGCTCTTTGAAGGGACTGACCATCCGCAATAAATCTTGACTAACGAATAAGCAAATCGACCGTCTTACTGAGGAAGGCCCACGGTTGTCTCCAGAACCTAGTATCGATTAGCGTTCCCCGGCGCCACCCTCAGCCGCTCCTCGAGGTGTGTCCATGCCTCGTTCCTCATTTTCTCCCCGTGGCTGGATCCGCTGGGGACGGGAGCACGAACCCGGGGCTGGAGCCTGGAGCAACGGTCGGAGTCGGCGGGCACCAGTCGCCTCTGCGCTCCCCGGACTCCTCCCGCCGCCGCGAAGGAGGCGCACGAACCGCGCTGGGCGCGAACGGCGCTGGGGCGAAAAATGCGCGAACAGCGCGACGCGGGGAAAAAGCGCGGGCCCACTTTCCAGCCCCAGCGCCTGGTTTTCTAGTTTATTCCGGCCTCTCCCATTCGGCCAGGTTACTGTGTCCCGGGCCTGGCGCCTGAGTCCTGGTCATCAGGTCGTCTCCCGGCCCAGGGTGCGTTCCCTGTTTCTCCGCGCCGGGGGCGCCAGCCTCCAGCACAAGAGACCAAGCTCCCGCCGCCCCCCCCCACTCAGTCCCCAGGCGGTTTGCTCCCTCCGGGCGCCCCAGCTGGGTCCCGGGGTGCTGCGTTTTAGAGCCGGTGATTGGGCCGCCGAGAGGGACAAGGAGGGTAGGGAGGACATGCTCTTACAATTGCAGTAATTAATTTTAAGGGATTGTTACTTAAAGTGAATGAAAATAACCTGGACGCATGGCTGAGGAGGCGTCGCGTCCCCCGCCCGAGCCCAGCGCCCTTTAGCCGAGTCTGGAGGGCTGCAGAGCGAGCCACATTGCATGCCGCCCAGTTTTTATTTCACCATTTTCCAGGCGCCCGAGCTAAGGGGCGGGTGGGGGGCTCACACGTATTTTGGGGGAGGGAGGGGTGAGTTGCAGAGTGTAACAGAGAAGAGGATTCATCCTCCGGGGTCAGGGACGGTTTGGGAAGGGTGAAGTCACCTCCTAGTTTGGGGGGCCCAGTGCCCGGTGAGGGGAGCCGCGTTAGCCAGTCCCCCCTCCTCCCCCGCCCCTCTCCGCAAACACCCTGAAGGAATGAGGTCACGTGGATGAGTAGTGGGCGGGACCTACTCTTGTCTGGAGGAAAAAAGCCATTTTGTCCCCCCCCAGCCCCGGTCCCTCCCCTCCCCCCTCCGTCCCCTCCCCTCCCCTCTCTCCCTCCCACCCCAAGCCGCTTTCACAAACTCCTTTCTTACCGTAGGTTTCTCCCCTCCCAGTGCCAGAGCTAGCGACACGGCTGGGGTCCCCCTCCCCTCCCTTCCCTCCCTCCCTCCCATCCCCCCTCCCCGAGACCCACCGGACCCCAAACCCAGGTAAGCGGACGCAGACTGCCTTTTCCTTCCCTCCTGCTACCCCGTAACCGTCTGGGGATTGGGATGAGGGGCCGGTGCAGCCTCTTTTCACATCCCTGTGGGAGGAGGAGGCTCCGAGCCGGGCCTGCTGCTCGCGTCTGCGCCCCACCCCCGCCAGCCCAGATCTACCTCGCCGGGTCCGCCTTTCTTGCTCCCTTTTTTCTCTCCCCTTTTCCCTTCTTTCCCTTCCAAGATGGCCGAAGTGGATTCCCCTTTTAACGATTTGGCGTCTCCCTCGACCACCACCTCTTTGTGCCTCAGCCCCCTCCTCGACCTGCTCCCGAGGTAGCGAGGGGGAGGGTCCGAGGCAGCCACAAAGGCTTTGGGGCTCCATGCTGGGTGGATCTCTGCTTCCCTAGTCCTCAGAGCAGCCCTGGCTTTACCCCACTACTCCCCTCGGTCTGGGGAGGGGTCGTTCTCTGCGTTTTTTGTGGATACCCCAGCGTCGTGGACATGCAAGGACTTGAGGCCGTGAGGAAAGGGACATGCTTTTTTTTACTGCTTCGGGGCCAGGGGAGGGCGCTCTTTCCTGCCCGGGTCCCGGTCCTCCCGGGCACCTCCCCCAGCCGGTCCCTTTCCCCCTCCCCCCCACCCGACTGGGCGCCCCGCCTCCTCCCCAACCACCTAAGCAGAGCCTCTTTCTCCGGAACACCCTCCTAGGGCCCCGCCGAAAGTTTGGCTCTAGGGAAGATAGGAGCGGCCACCCGGTAACTGGGGTCCCTGATCCTCTGACCCAGGCTCCGGGGGCAACCGGGGCAGGAGGGGTAGAATGGAGATGCTGGGGAGATTTAAGGCGGTATTTCCCACGTCTGGCGGAGGTAGGAGGGATCGGACTGACTGGCCCCCTCTCCCACTGGGGAGCCAGGCTGTCCTCTCCCTCCCCAGGCCCTCCTGCTGCTAGCTGTGGGCGGGTGGGACCCCCCCCCCCCGCGGCAGGTAGACACTCCTGCCCTCCGGTCCCCGAGTTGGGCCCAGGCATGCCTCTGCCTCACCCCCTCCTCCACGGCCCCCATCTGCCCAGAATTGCTCCGCATGGCTGGAGGAGGCCTAGGGTGGTGCATTTGCCTGTAAATATTGTGGAAGTGTTACCCCGCGCTTGCCCCTGGTCTTTGTCTCAGAATTCACCCCCAAACCCCGTCCTGCCTCAGTCTCTCCAGGGCTGTAGCTGGGGATAGGTGGTTCCTTGGTTGTCTTCCCCTCCGTTCTGATGCTTCCTTCTCTGGGCCTCTTGCGGTTTGTATCTGTTCCTGAAACTCTAATTTCTCTTCTTCCTCCCTCTTCCACTCTGTTCCAAGGTGTTAAGACTTGGAAAAGAAGCATAAAGCCAGCTCTGTTGCAGTTTTTTGGTGGCGAGGTTTTCCCAGGGGTTCCCTCTTTTGGAGTTGGGGGTTGCTGTCTTAGAGCTGTCTTTGGCATGAGGCAGGAGGTGGAGCTGGGACTCAGGATCCAGACACTGTGTAGCTGGGTGGGGTTCAAGTTGAAGTCGGGGGTGGGGGGGTGGCTGGGGCAGGAAGGGGGCTCTCTGCTGCTCTGGCTGACCTTGGTGGATGGAGAGAGTCTGAACTGGAAGAGGTCACATCCTTGTTCAGGTCAGATGCCCACCCTGCTCCTCTGGTCTCGTTCCCTGAATGGAGGTTGGGAGCCTCACCGTCTTGGTTGCCAGAAGACTTATGTTATAATTTACACTGGGTGGGCCAGGGGTGCACAGAAGGGTAGCATGTGTTTGCAGCTCTGGTTTTAGCCAGGGGTGTCAGACTCTGTGCTTCCGGATGGGGTGGGTGAAGGTGGCCCTGCACCTGGTTGATGTGGACCTGGCTCCGGTCTGGCTGTATATGTGACGCAGTGTGTCCAGCCTAGTGGGTCCGTGAGTGTCTGGCCAAGTATCTGGCTGTGTGTGTGTGGGGGGGGGGGGTGTCTGTCTGGCCTTGTGTGCTGGGAGTAGGAGAGAGATGGAGGGGGTGTGTCTGGCTGTGTGTGTGTGTGTGTGTGTGTGTCTGGCAATTGTAGCTCTGTGTGTATATTTTGGGTTTTTGTCTTTGTTTGATCTTAGGAACCTGAGGGGTGGGACAGGGCAGGAGGGCAGAGTGAGCCTGGTCTGAGAAGCTGACCTGCTCCCAGGCAGACACCCATGGCTCCACCCGAACCTATGGAGCTTGCACAGTTGCACCCACACAGCTGGGAGAGTATAGACTCCTGGGACCTGGGGTCCGAGTCTTGGCAGCACACTCTGGCTCGAGGTGCTTCTGTGCGGCGTCGGTTTCCCTGTCTGTCCCACGGAGCGGGGTGAGGCCTCCGCTTCCTCTCCACACTTAACGGTGAGAACGTGTGCTGATGGTCAAGTGTTGGGCAGGCCTTGACCCCTCCCAGGAGGCTCACTCAGTGATCTTCTGAGGAACCTGAAGTCCCCCTACTTTCCACCTGCCTGGATGGAATCAGGCTGGGTGTATTGGATTTTCATTGGGCGGGGAGCCTGGCTCTGGTGCCCGAGTGTAGAAAGCACTGGCTGCGGAGTCAGGAGGTTTCGAGTCCAGGGGCTGCCGTGCGTTGCTGTGTGACCTGAGACAAGTCACTTCATTGTATGTTTCTTCATCTGTAAAATGCAATGTTTAGACAAGATGCTTCTAAGATCCCTTCTACCTCTGCAATTCTAGACGTCTGGATGTGACCTTGAGTGACTTTTCCTAAGACCTGGAGGTTTTCTACTGAGGGAGCTTCCCACTGCTGTAGCTGGACATCCAGGGCAGCAGAGGGACCTCTGGGTCATCAGAGACTGGCTGTTTCTGCAGGGGGACTGAAAAAAACTGACCACGAGAGAGGTCTGAGTCTTGGAGGCGCTTCCAGAAAGAGCTTGGTTAAAATGAAGAGATGGGGGGGACTCTGAGGATGAGGACACACGGATGCTGGGCTTGAATGGCAAGGAGTTGGAACTGGGTGCTGCGTGCTGATCAATCTCCCTTCTTGCCACTATGGCCGAGACCAGGGGCCCCAAGGGCCAGCAGCAAGGTCCTGCCCAACTGTTGTGCACTTGTAGAGACAGTGGTTTGGGGACAGAAGACACTGCAGGACTTGGTCCCCAGCTGGGGGAAGGCACTGGGGGCGGGAGGTGGTGCTCAGGCTCACTGTGTGGGCGTGGCTGGCACCGACCTGTTGGTGCCTCCGCAGCTCCAGAGGCCACTTTCCCAGCTGCCCCTGGTTTCTCTTTCCTGCTTCTTGGATTTGTCTCTCTCCCTGTCTCCCTCAGGCTGTTGCCCTCTCTCAGCCTCTTCCCTAAAGTGATGGTGGCGGTCCAGCCACCTATTAGCCCACTTCCCTCTGTTTCTCTCAAATACCAGCCAGTTGCAGCTGTGGAGGACTTGGGTGTCAGCTGGAGGGCCCTAAGGCTTCCTAGTAGGGGGTGCTGAGGTGGGGGGAACAGAACTCTTGTTTATGGTTCTTGGCACCTGCTGGCAGGGCTCTGCAGGTAACCATGGCAATCAGGTGAGGAACCAATCAGGGCTTCTCCCCAGCCTCAGAGGTAACAGTCTGAGACTCTGGGGATGGGGTTGGTTGGGGGGAGCAGGGGAGTGTCACATTTCTTAAAGGGGAGAGGGAGGAATGTTTTATTCCTTCAATTCCTTCATTTCCTTCATCCATGCATCTAGAAAGGAGCTCACAAACGCTTGAGCAAGCAAGAGGGCGAGGGTCATGGCCCGTGTGCCTGTGAGCTCCTGTGCCCTGAGACCAGTCGGCCAGACAGGAGCTAGATGGCACCTCTGAGAGCAAGTGTTTGTTTGAAAACACGAGTATGTGAGTGAGGTGGCTGTGGTGGTGTGAAGCGCTCTGTGTGTGTGATAGCGACAGAGAGAGAGAAGGGGGTATAATATTCATCAGTAGCAACCTGGACCCCAAAGCGTCCTGCTGCTGGCTGGCTGTGTGTGCACACAGATTCAACTGGACACAGACACACAGATGGGACAAGCACACACAAAGCCCAGGCAGCGCGTAGGCATCCGACGGATATTGCACACACTCAGTGAGACGGCCACTTGGAGTTTGTTCTTTCCTCTGGATGTAATAATATTTGGGCGTCTTGCCAAGGACGAAGTTACTATGGAAACGATCAAACAGTATAGTTGCCAGCAAGCCTGATACATAATTGTGAAGGGGGGACCTGTGCCCGGAAGGCAGAAGGAAGCCACCCTCTACGGGGCGGGAACCCCTTTCCTCTGGCCAGGTCTGCAGGTCTCAGCCACTGCACCTCCACGGGCTCTCTGGTCTTGCTTGTCCCTCTCTCTCTGCCCCGCCCGCAAGTTGGCGTTTCTCCCGTGTGTGGCCTTTGTCTCTCCATCTCTTCGGCCTCTGGCCAGCCTCTGTTGGCTGTTTGGGTCCTGGCCAGACTCATCCTGGGGTCTCTATAGAAACTGCTGATCCCGGCTGTGAATTTCTGGTCCTAGAAAGCCCAATGTGGTGGCTTTAGAAATGTTTCTGGAAAGGAGGGAAGGGTGTAGGTTGTAAAGGACTGTTGGGGCTTGGCCACCCTCCCAAGCCCCACCCCTTGGGCTTTTACTCTGGGAAAGAGGAAGAAGGAGGGGCCACCCCTTCTCTGTGCAGCTTTGATTTTTATGCTGAGAAGTAAGAACATCAGTCATTCCAGAGCTGGGCTTTGCCTGACCTCCCCAGACCCTGCCAGAGCCTGGCTGGGTGCTCGGAGGAACTGGGGACAGGAACTTCCTGCCCATCTTTGGCAGCCATCTAGCCTGTGGTCTGTTGCTGGAGAGTCTGGACAGGTTGCAGAGGAGGTGTCGCCAGGTGTGAGATGGTGGGTGGCGGTGCCCACGTGGGGAGATTCCTGCATGCGCATGCGGAGGGGGACCTGGATTCGGGTGCTTGCGGACGCAGGTGGAGCCGCGTGTGGCTCAGTATTTGCTGCCTGAGCACCAGGCCTGGAACCTGCATACTCGGCTCACAGCGGGTTTCCAGGTTGCTCCTCTGGGGCTGGGGCTGGATGCAGAGCCAGAAGGCCAAGTGACGGGGTGCCCTTCAAACTTGAAGCAGCCTGTGTTTCCTGGAGGAGGAGCGGATGGGATGGAAGGAGGGTGGGAATGGAGTAGAGATACCAAGTCAGGGGCCTTGCACTTGTATGGAGCGGTTGAGGCGGCAGGGGCATTTATTCTTTCCCTTATTTTCTTGAGGTTCAGGTCACTGGCTTATTTATCTGAGTTTTCTCAGAGCTCCTACCACTCATTTGAGTGATTATGAATCGGGACTAGGGAGATTTTTTTAAAAAGTCTGTTCTTTTCCATTTTCCTGCCTCCCCACATCCTCTGGAGAGTTGGGCAGTACTTCCTGTGGTCTAACCTCAGTCTTTCCTGCTGTTCCTAAGGTGGAGCCTGACCTTGTTGCTCAAGATTGCATGAATCTCCAGAGCCCCCGCCACCCAGAAAGAACTAGACTCTTAAATGCTCCTAATCCAAGCCAAAGAGGAAAGGCCTTGGGTACAAAGAGGATGTTGGAGCCCTGGGTTTCTGATTCCACTTTTATTTCCCAGGGCGGCGCTCCCCGGCCCCCCACCCCCCTTCCCCGCCATCATGCATCGGACCACACGGATCAAAATCACGGAGCTGAACCCTCACCTCATGTGCGCCCTCTGCGGGGGGTACTTCATCGATGCCACCACCATTGTGGAGTGCTTGCATTCCTGTGAGTTGGGTGGGCTTGCAGGGTAGGCAGCCTCTGCCCAGGTTGGAGGGGCAGTGCCCAGGGAAGGCAGAGCACAGGCCCTGTGTCTGGTGGGGGTCTCTAGGTCACAGAGAGGCTGCCTGGGAGGGAAAACTGGACATTTCAGCCCAGAAGTTCATTTCAGGGACTTGGATCTGAAATCTCTTGTGGCTGAAATTTCAGCCCCTGAAGACACAGGTGCCCCTGGTGTGCACCATGGGTGTGGGGGCGAGGGGGTGTGCAACAGACAGGCTGCTGCTGTTTTATACTTCATGGGGCTTGGGGCTCACCGCATACGTGACATATAACTGGCCTAGTGCGTGTACACATACACACACACACACAAGATCTGTCCCCTCCCAAGGCTGGATAGGAGGTGGTTGCCCTTTGTCCAAAACAGGATTGCACTGGCCCTCTGAACAGGCCTGAACAGCCGGGACAAGGTGCAGAAGGAATACCTGAACCTTGACAGAGGGCATGGGGGCTGGGCCTCGTTATGAAGGAAGCTCTGACTCTCCTCTTTCCCTCCTTCTCTCTCTCTCCCCCCACCCCCCTCTTGGACCCCCAAGTCTGCAAAACCTGCATCGTGCGCTACCTGGAAACCAACAAGTACTGCCCCATGTGCGACGTTCAGGTCCATAAAACCCGGCCGTTGCTGAGCATCAGGTGGGCCCGGCCCCACCCCTCTGGCCCCTGTGGTCCTCTGGGTCAGCTCCCTCTGTCCCTCAGCCTGCCTTCCTGTAGCCAGGGGGCAGGTGGGGGAGGAACACCGGGCCTCCTCCTTCCCTTCAGGTTGTATCCCTCTGGGAAGTACTGTGGGACTAAGACCCAGGTCTCCAGGGACCCTAGTGCCAGGCCCTGAATCTAAGAAGGGGAGGCGAGAAGTGGGGTCCCTGGGGGGGGAGACTGATAGGGCCCTGTACATTTTTTCCAGATCTGACAAAACCCTCCAAGACATTGTCTACAAATTGGTCCCTGGGCTATTTAAAGGTATCCACACACCCGTCCTGCGCCTGCCCACCACTCCCCAGCTCCTAGCCTGTTCCCTCCTCACTCTGCTTCCTTCCCTCTTCCAGACGAGATGAAACGGCGGCGGGATTTCTATGCAGCGTACCCCCTGACAGAGGGTAAGTTCACATGTGTGCTCCCAGGCCCGGCCATGTCGAGTGTGTGGCGCTGCCCCACGCATGCGGTCTGGATGTACAGGGCTGCCCGTCCTCCACGCACTACCATGCCCCTCGTCCCCGGCCCAGAGAATGGCTGGGCGAGACCCTGGGTCCTCGGTATGGTCCTTTCCCTGAACCTAGGCCAGCCCCTCAGAGTTCTCTCCTTTTGCAGTCCCTAATGGCTCCAATGAGGACCGTGGAGAGGTCCTGGAGCAGGAGAAGGGGGCTCTGAGTGACGATGAGATTGTCAGCCTCTCTATTGAGTTCTACGAAGCTGTCAGGCAAGTCTGTCCTGTGCCTGGCCCTTTGGGGGTCCTGGGCTGGGCCCCCTTCTCCCACCCTCACCCCATTCCCCTGGGAGGGAGGGCCTTTTGGAGGTGTGTAGTAGGAAATCCTGCCTGAACTAGGGTCTCCCTAGCTTCATTCCTTCTCCTCCCCCAGGGACCGAGAAGAGAAAAAGGGCCCCCTGGAGAATGGGGATGGGGACAAGGAGAAGGTGAGTGCTAGGGCCCGCCCCGGATTGGGACGTGGGCTGGGAGAGTGCCTGGGGTGGGCCACAGCCCTTGGGTGCCTCTCCCCCGGCAGACAGGGGTGCGTTTCCTGCGATGTCCAGCAGCCATGACCGTCATGCATCTCGCCAAGTTTCTCCGCAACAAGATGGATGTGCCCAGCAAGTACAAGGTGAGTCCTTGGGCGCTTTGAAAGAGTGTCTGTTGGTGGGTGTGCCCGACAGCCTGTGCATCTCAGCCATTGTTCAGGGCTGGCTGGGTGTCACCAAGGGCCCACCCGGTTGTGTAATTGAGCCCAAGTAGAAGGGTAATTGAAACCAAGAATAGGGCAGGGCAGTCTGCATCTGTTGAAATCCATGTGCAGAAAAGTACATGGGATCAAGGTGGTGTGTGTGTGTGCATGCACACTTGCACACTCAAACTGTGGCAGAAGTATATGTGCAAAAACACAGGGTCTTATCTGGGGCCAGCCATCTGAAGGAAGACCAGTCGGATTCCAACAGAACTCGAGGGCACCACTTCCGAAACTTGACTGTGTCTGTGACTGACCCCTTAGAGATCTCGTTGAAGTGCAGGTGCTGATGCTGTAGGTTCTGCCCTTCCAACAAGCTCCCAGGAGCTGCCAGTGCTGCTGGCCTCCAGAGCGCACTTTCGAGTTTCAAGGGTCTAGGCCAGTGGGTCCCAGACTTCACTGCAGGTCAGCATCATGGGAGCTTTAGAACAACTCGTATCTTGCCGGTTAAATCACAATCTCTGGGAGTGAAATCCCAGCATCGGTATTTTTTAAAGCTCCCTGGGGGGTTCCACGGTGCAGCCTGGGTGAGAGAGCCAGTGCTTACCTGGGCCTTTTCTTTGCCCATCAGCTCCTCTGGGGGACCTGCCAGGGATATGAGGGGGACCCAGGTGGTTATGTGGGTGGCTGGGGGTGGGGAGTTGTTGGTGATGTGGTCTCTTCTCTGGATCCCTTTCCCCCTGGTAGTCAGGAGTTCTACTGTGGCAACTCTGATAGGGAAGTCAGGTCTACCGTGAACCCCCGGAATAAGCAGGGACCGCCTGCAAATCCACTTTGCGTCCCCCCAAGACTCCTAGCTTGGGTCCTCTTGGCCGGATGGCCAGGGCCTTACGCCTCGCCAGGGTCACGGTGTTCTCCTCCTCCAGGTGGAGGTTCTGTATGAGGACGAGCCCCTGAAGGAGTACTACACCCTCATGGATATTGCCTACATCTACCCCTGGCGGCGGGTGAGTGGGGCTGGGGAGGGCCCTGCAGGTCTGGCATACGCCTGTGCCCAGGGACCGTGGGAGCCACCCTGCTGTAATCACAGACAGTTCATCTCCTGTCACATGAGCTGGCCGTGTCCAAAGCGGTCACGTTTCACTGATGACCTCCCACACTCAGAAGAAGAGGGTCCTTGGGGCAGATGACATGCTCCAGTTTGGGGTCAGAGAAGAGGGTCAGGTGGCTGTGTCAGTAAATGGTGCTCTCTGCCCCCTGGCCTCCGTCCCTCTGCAGTCTCGGGTCTTGCATGTTCTCTCTGGGTCTTGTGTGCGAGTTTTTCGTCCCTCCACCTTGCCTTGCTCGCTCCGTCTCGGTCCCTCTCGCTTTGCCTAGGCCCTTCTACTCTGCAGGTCTGTCTCTGAGGCTGGAACCTTTCCTTCTTTCCTTCCTCTTTGGGCACTATGGGATGATGGGGGATGGCTGCCTGGTTAGCCTTTCACCTGACACCACCCCCTCCCCTGCCTCTCCCCCACCCCACTCTCCCTGCAGAACGGTCCTCTTCCCCTCAAGTATCGGGTCCAGCCAGCCTGCAAGCGGCTCACCTTGCCTACAGCGCCCACCCCCTCCGAGGGCACCAACACCAGTGGGGCTTCAGAGTGTGAGTCAGTCAGCGACAAGGCTCCCAGCCCTGCCACCCTGCCGGCCACCTCCTCCTCCCTGCCCAGCCCAGCCACCCCCTCCCATGGCTCTCCCAGTTCCCACGGCCCCCCAGCCACCCACCCTACCTCCCCCACTCCCCCTTCGGCAGCCAGTGGGGTCACTACAGCTACCAACGGGGGTGCCTCGAACTGCCTGCAGACAACATCCTCTACCAGCAGGGGGCGCAAGATGACTGTCAATGGAGCTCCTGTGCCCCCCTTAACTTGAGGAAAGGGACCTCCTTTTCCAGCCACGCCTCTCCAACCCTCCACTTTTTCTGGGTTCCTTTTTCCACCTCTTCTACTTTCCCCAGCTCCTCCCACCTTAGGGGTGGGGGGTGGGTTTTATAAATAAATCTATATATATATATGTACATAGGAAAAACCAAATATACATACTTATTTTCTATGGACCAACCAGATTAATTTAAATGCCACAGGAAACAGACTTTATGTGTATGTTATGTGTGGGGGATGGATGTTCATTTTTAGGGGTTCTTGTGTAATTTGCTCTACTCTCTTTTGGTGGGTACCTGGATGGACTGGAGGGGCCACCTGAGGCTCAGTAAAGCTCTGTCCCATCCTCCTCCCAAGGAAGATGGGGGTATTGTGGGGCCCACCAGAAGCTTTAGGCACAACTCTGGCTGTGTATGGGGCCCACCCGCTTTCTCTCCCCATCTTGGCTACTGTCCTGCCCTGACCCGACTGGCACCGCCCCCCCCCCAGCCCCCACGTTGAATGTCCGGCGACCTGCTAAGACAGTGCCTTTTACACATGCAGTTTATCCCCTGGTAGTGAGGAGCAAGTGGGCGGTGGAGATGGTATCTCCCTTGTATCTCCTCCTGCAGTGGAAACTTTGTGCAAAGAATAGATAGTTCTGCCTCCCTGCCCCCCCCTCCCCCGTGTATGTGGCCTTCACATTGTTTTTAATTGTGGAAGAGAAGATTTAGGCTGTGGGAGGCCGCAGTCCTTGAAATTCCATCATGGCTTTAGCGTTGTGAACTGCCTCACCGCCCCACCCCCCATCCCAGGCCCTGCCCTCCACCCAGGGAACCCTCACCAGCAACCCTGGTGATGAAGTCTCACCTGGGGACCTAGCGTGGAGAGGTGGAGTGGGATCAACCTCAGACAAGCACAGACCCCAGATATCGCCAAAGGCAAACATCCCCCCCCCAGTCCCTTCCCCACCCCCAGCTGAGGCCCAGTCAGGAAAGAGCCTCAGGGGCATCTGAAAGCACAAGCAGACAGACCGTGTAGACCCTGCCCTCAACTCCATCCTGAGGGGCAGGCTCAACAGATCCCTGCCCACCTGTTGTCTTCAGTGTGTATAGATCAGAGGGTAGGGGGAGGTGAGGATTCAAGGCTCTGTCACAACCTAGGTGTTTGGGGTTGGGTCCCCCCAGTGGGTTTGTCTGTGTTTGTACCTTGTCCCATGTCTGAGGTGCTATGACTGTACCCTCCTCCTACCCTGGGACATTTGTATCTCCTGGCTTTGTAATAAATGCTGCATACTCTCTAGAGCCTCTAGTTCTTTGGGGCAGAGGGGACAGGGAAAGGATGGGTGAGTCCCCTGGCCACCTCCTTATGCCTGTTGTCTCTGGGGTCAGCTTGCCTTGGGGGACCCCTTATGGAACAAACCTGGGCTGCCTCCACCCTGTCAGGTGTCCCAACACCAGGTCCAGTAACCACAAGAATACCACTCCGGACGGGCAGGCCTGTTTAATGCCCTCTTCTCCAACAGCAGGTGTCAAAGCAGGGACCTGTTTCTGGAGGCCCCAGATCAGAGACCTCAGGTTATGGGAGGGGGTGAGCCCTTCACAAGCCAACTGTGGGTACCTGGGTCTGTGGGTGATGTCTTCTTGGGCTTGGCACTCATCTTCCATAAAGGGGACGCCTGTCACAGAGGCCTGGGGCTGAGCAGCAGCCGCCTGCTCAGAGTGGGGACCCCACTTCTACCTTCTGCACCCTCTCACTCCTGTGGGTGCCATCACAGTACGGGGGCTTCTGAGTGGCCTTGCAGGTACATAGGGCCACCGTTCGAGTCTCCTGGGCTTTGAACTTGAGTGGGAAGAGGCCGGTGAGTTGGAATAAGTGGGAGCCGTCACAGAAGGGCTGGTGAGGGAAAGAGAGAAGTTGGAGCCCTGGACCCACCTGACGGGGCTGGGCAGGCTCAGTGGTTAGGACCCAGGCTCCTGAGTGACACTCGTTTGCCTCTCATCCGTAACGTGAGGGCAACCAGTCGAGCTGTCCCGTGGAAATAACCATTTATCACGCACTTTGCACACAGGGGGTCTGAGTCATTACAGCCTCAGTCTCCAGGACACAGAATTTTCAAGGTGAAACTGGGGCCTTAGTTAATCAGCACCATTTACACTGATAGATTTGTTGTCGTTTTTCAAATGGTTGAGTCTCCATTGGTTCATGGACTTCACTTCTTCCCCCCTGTATTCTTGGGTAAAAATGGGGTTGGAGAGAGCCTGCACGCATCAGCGGGCTCTAAGACTGCGGTATCAATTTTTCAGCTCCGGGAAACTGGGCACATTCCAGGGAGTGGATGGTAACAGGGAGGAAGGAGCTGTCCCATAGTGGACTGGCCATCTGGTGCCTGCATCCACTCCCCATCCATCCCGGGAGGTGTTCAAGCAGAGACTGGGTAATGGAAACTGAGGCCCACAGAGGTGCTGTGATGTGCTATTCAGGGGGGCCTTTTGACCTTGGGGTCAGGGTGAGATAGGAGAGAAGAGGGGGATATGTGGAAAAAAGTCAGCCCCAGAGGGCATGAGGCAGGGAGGCAGGGCCACACTCCAGCTGGCATTCCTTACTGCCCCACCCCGGGGGTGGGGCGGCGCGGGGAGGACCTGCTCGAAATCAAATCAGTGGCAAAGCAGGGCAGCTGACACCACAAATGGTCCCGAGCTGAGCTGGAGCCCTGGAGGCGAGGCATGTGGTGCAGTTTCCTGCTGGATGAAAGGCTCCTGAGTCAGGAGGGACAAGAGTCAAGTCGGGAGCCAGCAGCCAGGCTGCGAAGACAGCAGGTTGTGGCAGGCAACCAGGAAAGCCACATAAACGGAAAGGGGAGGGTTTTCCGGGGAAGACACTGGGAAGGGGCGCTTGGCACAGCAGAGCTGGGCAGAGTCTCCCCAGTGTTGGGTGGGGTCCCAGGGCTGGGATCCTTTGGCCCAGATGCTTCTTGGAAGGAGCAAGGAGAGAGGGAGAGACAGGCAAGAGTCTCGGTGCTTAGAGTGGGAACCTGGAAGGAGCCTCTGAGAAGGAGGTAGCACCAGTGGTAAAAGTCCAGAACCCCGGCTCTACTTGCCTGACGGCGCAACTGAGTTTCTGTCTCTGGGCTCATCGCAAAGAGTGGATGCAGAGACCAGAGCTCAAGCTCTGGGTGGCGCTAGCGTGGGAGTATTTTCCCTTGAGAGGGAGCTCCCAGGAGATACCCTGCTTTCCCAACCAGGTTCATCCTATATCAGTGGGAGGGGTGGAGTGGGGGTCTCTCACCTGCTTCTTGCTGCGGCCACACACACACCACCTGTAGGTTTTCCCTGCCACTAGTTCCACCTTGATGGGTGTTTTCAGGGCCACCACGGGCTTGGCTGGGACTTTGGGGAACCATTTGGCCTGTGGCGAGGAAGAAGAAGGGCTTGGTATCAGCCCAGGTCCTGGGAGCATTTTCCTGCCTATGGCCTTGTTCGGTTTCCACTGGCCGTGGCTTCTGGCAGGCTTCCTCTGCAGGAGCTGATCTGATGGCACCCAACAAGGACATTTCCCCCGCCCCGCTCCCCCCACCCCAGGACGCCGTGAGTACCCTGAGCTCCAGACAGGGAGGGACTTAAAGGCCACGCAGGCATTCAGGTTTTGGGGCCCAGGTGCGGTCTCTACAAGTCCCGGCTCCACCCACGTGCTGGGGAGGGGCAGGCGGGACCCTGCCAGCCTAAGCAGGCCCACTGCACCTGAGGCTTGATTTAGCAGGCACCGCTGCTTCTCAGCACCGGAGCCTGGCTTCCCGCCCTGTGCCCTCTGGTCCAGCCTACCTCCCCTGAGCCATGGGGAGGTGGCAAGGCGTTCGCAGCCTGGAGTCCTGGAAGCAGAGCTGACCCTTTCTGGTTCCCTTCCCTTGTGTCTACTTTTGGAGTCTCTGGGCCTGGGGAACTTGGGCAGAGAAGAGGGGAAACTGGAGATACTTACCAGCTGAGAGAAGATGTCGCGCCTCTGGTTCAGCCTCTGCGAGGCACGCAGTCATCACCAGACGGTGGTGTGGAAACAAAAAAGTAAAGTCAATGGAAAGCGGAGAACTTCCAGGGGGAAGTCATCTGGCAGGGAAGAGACGACCGCTTAGGGGTGTAGGACAAATGACGAGGTAAGAAAATGGGGTCACAGGACAGGAAGGAGAGTCGCTGGGGAGGTGCTGGCACGCAGCAGGCGCTCAGGGACGGCTGCGAAGCACAGGGCGATGCGGGGACTTGAGGGGGACGCTCGGCCGAGGGCCAGGCGGGGTGGGCGAGGAGAGGCGGGCCGGGGCCGCGCCGCGGGAGGGGGGGATGCTCACCCAGGCCACCGGACGCAGGAGCGCGCCCAAGCCGCCCATGCCGCCCATGCTGGCCTCGGCCGCGGCGCGGCGCCGGCTCCGCCCTGCGTCGGGTCACCTTCCCGCTTTCCTCCGCCTCCTGGCCGGCCAGCCCCGCCTCGGCCCGGAAGACGCAGCAGGGTTTCGTGCGGGTGGGGGCCGCAGGCCTGCAAGGTCCAGTCCTACCCCAACGGCCGGAAGCCAAGCCAAGTACCAGCCCCCTAGCCTCCTCGGGCCTCCTGGAGGGTGTGGGCCGGGCTCCCCGGACATCCCCTTTGGTTCCCGCAAGTCTGCGGAACGATCCGCACAGCGTCCGTGGCCTTTCGTTCCCTCCCGGGCCGCATCCCCCCAGCCCCCTTGTGAGCCGGGACCCTCCTGGGGGAGCCGTTTTCTCCTGCCGAGTTCAAACGGTGTTGCTGGGAGCGCAGGGCGGCTACATCTCATTACCTAGGGAGCTTGTTTTACTTTTTTTTTTTTTTAACCGATTCCCGCCAGCCTGGCCTACACCTCACATCCTCGTGGGTGGGGCGCAGGTATCTGAGACTTCGACATGCAGCCTGGGTATTTTGTGCCTTCTGGCGAACGATTCCGAGTGCAAGAAGAGATGTATGTAGTAGGCCGTCTCCACCCCACTCCCTGCCAAGGCTTCCACGGCTGGCAGGCCACCTCCCTCTCCCTTCAAAAAAGCCAAACAAAGCAGGATGCCTTTGGATTTTTTTTTTTTTGTAAAACATTCTTTTATTAAAAGAACAAGTGCTGTTTACGAACTGCCCTTCGTACAAATAACATCCGTTATACAAAGATACAAGATCCGGGTTATGCACAATTCCAGGCTTAGAGGTTGCGGGGGTGGGGTGGGCATTGCCTTTTGGGCTGAGGATATAAAGGAGGTTTTAGAAAGAATGATAAAGGAGCCCTGGGTTTGCAAACCATGGCTTCCCCTCCCTGCTCCTCTAGGGAGGGTCTGCTACCTTGAGACAGGCTGGGATGGAAAGGGATGGGCGGGCCAGGGTTCAGGTCTCCCGTCCTGCCACCAGGTCCCAAGTTTGGCTGGAGGAATCAAACAAAGGGCAATGAAGGCACCCCTCAGCCCCTAACTTTTCAGGAGGTCGAGTCAGAGCAATCAGGAGCTAGACACTTTTGGTCTGATGGATGTGACTGGTGGGAACCAGGTCCCTGGGCCCCACCTGTCATCAAATTCCCAACGGAAAGGACTTTCATCCCCCCCAGACACCTCTCCCCTGGAAAACGGGCTGGGATACAGGGGAACTGGGAGTAAGCTGCCTACCCCTAACTCTGGTCCACTGCACACCAAGGAAGATGCTGGAAGCTGATGACGGGGGCAGGGGGGGGTAGGTAGATTGTGCCTTTGAAAAGTTGTCTGCTTTTCCAGTTTGGGAAAGGAAAGTACGAAGATGACCCTTTCTCGAGCTGGCCTCTAGCTCTCTCCCCTCATCCGTCTAGGCCCTCTCTAGGAGAACTCCCTTAGAACTCAGAGCAGGAAGGGCAGGGGTGCTCTCAGCAGCTTCAAGGAAAGGGCACCTGGAGGCAGTGGAAGACCCAGGAGCCTGAGGGAAAACTCACACACAGGAAACACTTTTTAAAAGCATCCTTTAAAGTGGCATTGTCTATGAAGAGGACCCATCAGCTCTGAGCTGAGACAGTCAGTGCTAGATACCCTCCCACCCTGGGCACACCCCTGCACTCACACCACACACACACACACACACACCCACACCGAGATGGTGCAGTGGAAGGGGAGAGCAGAGGACCAGAAGGCCAGGATCCTGAGGGCAGCCCTGGTTCTTCCTGAGCCCCTGCCCCTCCTCAGTGTGAAGGTATCACCTTTGAAGGAAGAGCTGGCTCAAACAATCCGTACGGACAGGTCCCTTCCAGCTCTGATACCCATGCACCAGTTGTGACCTCAAGGCCAGACAGCAGCTCTGCACGTACACCCCACTCGCATTTCCAAGCTGAGGGTGGTGACACACGAAGCTCTCAAACTTCACTTCAGCCCTGCAAACCACATCCTTCCCCTCCTAGACAGAGCGGTCTACACACCTGCATCCCTTCCCACACCTCATCCAAATTCATCCTGGAAAAGGGGACTGAGTCTGGGAGCAGAGGGTTAGATCAATATAGCCATTCCGCCCCACCCCCCACCCCCCTCCCCCGCATTGGGACCCTGCTCCTTCCTGAAGATCTCCAGACCTTTCTTATTACAAAGCTCCCTAAAAGATGAAAAGGTACTACCTCTCTCCTGCCCCACCCCCACCCCAGGGATAGCATCAATCCATACCTAGCCCAGGTCCCGTCTTCAAACCTAACCTGACCACCTGTGCTGCACCCAGCCTGGGGAAGCTGGGAGACACGGACTCCTGGAGATGAGAACCGCAAGCTCTCAGGTGCTGGGAGAGGAGGAGGTCTTATTTCCAGTGCACTAAGTCATTTGGACCTCCCACTCTCTGCCACAGCAGCCTCCGGGCAGATTTACTTCCCTAGCCCATCCAGAAGCCGACTTCAGCTGGAAGTAGGTGGGTCTTAGGCAAGGGCCTGGGTGTGAATGAACAACTCTTCTAAGAATCTCTGGGTTTTTTTTTTTTTTTCTTTAAGTGATTTGGGGGCAGGGAGTTAGATAGCTTAATAGATGAAGATTAATAAAATGCTGAATTCTATCATTTTTTCTAACTGATATTTAGCATTAATAAAAAGTGAGTATTTTTGAGGTCATCACAACTGCCTCCCCCCGCCCACCAAGCCCTTGCAAGTGCCTAAGAAATTGCCTCTGAAGGATCCCACCCCCCTATATCAGTTCCCTAACATCTTACAAAGTCTTATCAACAGTCATATTAATATTATTTTCAGTTATCAGAAAAAAACCAGTTGAGCAGCACAGGCAAAAATATATCTGCACTACGTTTCTGTCATTGCCAAAAATATACACATCTTCTTTTCTTTATTAAAAAAAAAAACCCACCAACAACAAAAACCCAAACAGAAACAAACACACACACACAAAACCCACACATGCAAAGAGACTGACAAGACAGGAGCACCAGGGAGAGCTGGCAGCACCTCCTCCTGGCACCAACCCCAGTGCAACCGAAACAGACACAGGCCTCAACCCTGCCCCTCTCCTGGCCGCCCCACTGGCCCCCAGGCCTTTGCTACCAAAGGCTCTGGGCAGGTGGGGCCTTTTTAAGGTGAGAATTAAAGTGTTGCCCACTATATCCTGGGGGAAATCGCTGGTGGGTGAAGGGACGGTTGTCAGGTCAGCGTAAGCTTTAGTCTCCCCTGGATGCTGGGGGTAAGGTGTGGGAAGTGGGCGGTCTAATTATGGGAGGGAGGTCTTCCCTATGGGAAGTGACTTTGCCCTCCCTTGCCCTGTACCCCAATCCCTGGGGATCCCCTTGTGCCGGGGAAGCAGGACCAGCTATTAGTGGGGGAGAAGGAACTCTGAGGGGCCACTGAGACCATATGGGGTCTGGGGAAGGGAAGGCAGGACATTACCCTGATTCAAAGCCCTCAGCCCCCAGTTACTCTCCGGTACTGGAGTACTGTTCTGGGTTTTGTTAACCATCCACGCCCAGCAAAGGGACCAAAGTTGGTGAGGTGGGGAGGGTGCAAACAAGAGCTGGGAGACCACCCTCTGAGCGCTGCTTCTATCCCTGCCCTTGGCTGCCCCAGGTGGAAGGGGAGGGACAGACAGACAGACACGCACACACATACACACACACACACAAGCTCTCTGAGTCAGGCAGCTAGCTCCATCTCCCCACCCTCGGCACTCCTAAATCCAATAGTGCAAAAAGGGGCAGGGCGCCCAGGGGCTGGGCCTCTCCCTCCCTGCCCTCCCCCAATCCATCACTGGGCCCCTCCCCCCCAGAGGTGGGGAGGCTTGGACTGCATTTGAGGCCATCCTGCCCCTTCCTCAGCCCCCCAGTCTATGGGCTTTTACAAGCTCAGCTTGTGACCCTTGCCAGGGGGAAGGGGACTGGTGAGAAACAGCCCAGGGGACCCCTGCTGCCATCTGCCTGGGCTGGGCAGACGCTGCGGGTACAGTAGGGCCACCGCTTCTCGCACAACAGGTTTCTGCACAGCGGCAGGCCCAGGGCCTGTCCGCTGCTTCTCCCACTCAAGTGCTGATCCGTTTTATGTGGAGGGGGTCCAACCACCCCCCCACTCATGCCACGGCCCACTGTGCTCTCCGGGGGATCTCAGCACATTTGCTGAGAGTAGGTGGGCTTGGAGCCTGTCCTCCCTCTGAGCTCCCCACAAAGGGTGAGGGCAGAGGGGTACGGGGGCCAGATGGACAGAGCCCTCCTCTCGGTCTCAGTCCGCAGGACCAGGCGTACCCCACACTCCCCAGGTCTCAGCACGTGCTCTGGGCCAGGACTCTCCAGTGTCTGGGCGCAGGTGCCTGCTCCAGGCTAGGGTCCCCTCAGACCAGGACTGCCCCTTCACTTTAGGGGTCAGGAGGGGTGTGGGTAGATTTAGCCTTTTTCCTGGTTGGCTGAGGCTCCTTTGTCAGCGGTCTGGAAAGAGAGGAAGGGAGGCTGGGGGTTTCGGAGGTGTCTGGTGCTAACACCCAGTTGAGAACAGCTCCTTGAGTCAGGAAAGCATTTGCAGGGTGCAGTGAGGGAGCCCGGCTGAAGCTCCTGGGCCTAGGCTCTGGCAGGCGCACACCAGCCAACAGTGTGTTATGTCACGTGTGTCGCCTTGCACAAGGGCACCGGGCTAGGTGGACACTTGCCAGCCGAAGCCAGCACTCTGTGCTCTGTATGCTCTCAGAGGGATAAGGGAGGGCCTATCTGGAAATGGCCCACCCAGAGTGAAAATGACCCTTTTTAATTGGTCTTCCAAGAGGAATGCTGTTTTCTAATTGGTCCATGATCAGAGTGCATCTTCCCTGGCTCTGCAGGAGGGGTACCCATGTGCTAGCAGAGACCCTGGGTCTGGAGCAGGGTGCTCTGCTGATCTACGGGCCACTTCCTTCCTCCTTCTGATGATGCATCTCATCTGATGATGTACCTTCTGATGTTCCACCTCTGCCCCTCCCAGAGAAGGAAGACAGGACAGCCCTGGACCCCTTACTCACCCCTCCTTTGGGGCCACTGCCACTGCTGTCCGCCCCGGACAGGCTGAGGAAGGGGTTGGTCTGAGCAGTCAGGACTGGAGGGCCGCCTGCTGCGGCTACCGCTGCGGCTGCAGCTGCTGCGGCCATGAGACTTGTGTTGTTGCCGAGGGAGGGAGCCACCAGGGCTCCTGCGGGCAGCAGGGGTGGGGCAGATGCTGTGGGCAGCAGGCCAGGAGTGCCAGCGGACAGCAGCGGGGTGGAGCTCCCTGCTAGCAGGCTGGCCATAGGCAGCTGGGAGCCCCCGGCCATCTGCAGCCGCTGCAGCTCCCGCTTCTGCTGGATCTGCTGGATCATTTGGTAGACAACGGTCTGGTGTTCCTGCAAGTGGGCCAGAATGCTCACTGGCCAGTGGCCCCCAAGGCCAGCTTGCCCTGCTCGGCCCAGGCCCCATCCCGTCAGAGTGGAAGCAGGAGACAGTCAAAGTTCTCTTGTCTCTTACTCCACACTCTGGGCCTCAGTCACCCCACATGGACCTGGAAGCGGCTGCACACTATCAGTGTCCGTCAAGTGGGCGATACTGGCCGGGCACAGGGTGTTTAATATCCCTGGCCCCGCCCCGCTCCCTAAGTCAGTTCCTCAGTCGCTATGACAACGACAAATGCTCCCAGGGGTGGTAAGACCCCAAATTGAGAAATACTAAATTAGGTCAAGTTTTCCACTCCCCCTCTTTCTTTGTTCTTTTTTTCATTTAAGATTAATTTATTTTTGCTTTGAGTAGGCAAAGCATTTTCAAGTGGTCTGAAAACCAAACCGATACATCACGTTTCACCTTAAGAAATCTTGCCCCTTCCCCCGTTCCCATCTGGCCCCTATAGGTCACCCATTGAATTAGTTTCTTGTCTATTTCTAATGTTTCTTTATGTGAAAATGATTTTTTAAAAATGTATTTTCAACTCCCTCCTTTTTGAAAGGCACGACGCCTTTTCTCCGAAGATCGTAGCAGAGCCCAACATAAAACGCAGACCCAGGAGGTGCTGCTCTGGTGGAGGGTGCTCCCTGCTCAGCCACCCCTCCACACAGGCTCTGAAGTCCGCCGCACCCCAAAGACCCTGAGGGCTGAGGCTGGAAATGCTCAAAGGCCGATGACTAGCACGCGATCAGGGCCACTACAGCATCCCTTCCGCAATGCCAAGGAAGCCCTGAGAGCAATCCTTACCCCCTCACCCCATAGGGGACGCTCCAGTCCCACTGGTGCGATCTCAGCCCAACCTGGGGCTGCCCCCCACCTCCCAGCCTGGCCCAGGCCCTCTGAGACAGGCCCTTCTGCCCTTCCGGCAGAGCGGGGGTGCTGGCCTCAGAAAGGGGGGCATTACCGGGGTCAGCTGGGGGGAGGCAAGGAGCTGCTGGAGCTGCTGGAGCTGCTGCTCTTGTTGCTGCAGGAGGTGTCTCTGCTGCTCGGTCAGGCTGGGCAGGGGGACAAAACACAGACCATGGGAAGGGACAGGGAAACACTCCCCCCAAGTTCCCAGACTCCCTCATACCCAGGTGGAGAGAGGCAGGGATGTGCGATTTTGGAGAACTAAAGTGAAACAGACTGAGCTTAGAGAGTACAGTGGGAGACAAGCTGGAAGGAAGAACTCTCCCACAAGGAAGACCTCGACTGGGGTATAGGAAATAAACGGGCGGTTCCAACCTAGAGAGCTGCCATCCAGAGGCACTCCCATCTAACACCTAGGGAGCACCTGGGGCCGAGAGCTGACTAGACTCTCAATCCTGTAAGATTGGAGGACGCTTTTTCCCTTTGGGGGACTGTGGGTGTTTGGGGCGAGTCCCTCCCAGAGCCAGCCTCCCCATTCCATTCCCCAGGCTGAGCTCTCCCTCACCTGTTGAGACAACCTGGCAGCTGCAGCGTGGGGGCCCCACCAGCCTGGCTCAAGCCTGCAGGGTTGGGGGCAGCAGCCCCATTCAACCCTCCCAGGAGCCCATTGAGGGGCAGGGCCCCGCTGCCCGCCAGCCCCCCCAACAGCCCCTCAGCCATGGGCATAGCCCCCAGCCCCGCTGCCCCCGGTGCCCGGCCTAGCCCGTTCTGTGGCTGGGGCGGGAGTGGGGCAGGGGCCCCAGGCAGGGCCAGGGGCAGAGTGGCAGGGCTCTGCTGGAGCAGGGGCAGCGGTGGGGGCGTGCTGTGGAAGGACAGCGACGAGCTGCTGCGGCTGGGGCAGCCTGAGTGTGGGTCCTGGGGAGGGAGGGGGAAGGGAGGGGTCAGAGGGGCAGGGGGCCAGCACAGTCTCTCTGGCCCCCGGCCCAGCACCCACCAGCATTCTCACAGAGCACAGCCACCCCACCTCACCCCCAGGCAGAGCCACCCAAGAGGAGAAAGCAAGGCCAAGGGATTAAGGCTGAGAAGCCTACATATCTTCACAAATTCTGTTTACAGACCACTTCCTGGGGGCCCAGCACCCCTCACCACCTCTGTTTAGTACTAAACATCAGTGGTGGTGGCCAGCACCTGGGGAACCAGAACCGGGGATCGGTGCTTGGCCTGCACTATCTCGTTATTCCCGTTTCACAGGCGAACCACTGACTCTTAGGCCAGGGAACTGCAGACAGCTAGAGTGGAAGGCTCAGGCTCAAACCCTACGCCCACAACTCCGTAGCGTGGGCAGCGTCTCTGCCTCCATCTGCACACTCGTACCGGGGATAAGAGTAGTGCCTGTGCCGCAGTGAAGACTGCACAAACCAGTGCTTTAAAAGTCTCAGCACGGGACGTGACAAGAGGCACGTGTACAATATATCAATTAGTATCAGTCATGACGGAGATCATTGCCCGAGTCCCAGTAAGCGGCAGGGAGAACAAGAAACCAGTTTGCTGGATTTCGGTGACACCCACATCCCCACAACAGCGACTGCGACCCCGCCAGCACCAGTCCCACAGCGATCCTTCTGTGGGAGGCGCTGCAGTGACCCTCCCCAAGGGCTCTCGCAGAGGCCTGCCCTACCCACCTCAGTCTACAGAAGGATCCCCCCCCCCCCCCCGCCATTCTTCCTCAAGGCCTTCAAATTACTTCCTTCTTAGCACTTTTCCCTCTTTGCAATTATTGATTGTCTTCTTGGACTTAGCCTATCCTCAGGAGCAGGACTAAGACCGTTTTGCTCAATTGATTGCTTTGCCAGTGCCTGGCACTAAGTAGACACCTCGTAATTATTACTTATCTAACGAAGGAAGGGATTGATCAGTCAACTCATTGCTCAGCCAGCCAGTCACTTGATTGTCTGGATTCAATAGCTCAGGGTGGAGGTTGGACCAGGGGGCCCTTGCACCTCCCCTCTTCTGCCCTGCCCTAGTGCCCCTCCCCATGGTGCCCACCTCGGAGGACGTGGACAGTGAGTTGTCCAGGCCGAGACTGTTCTTCCCTGGGGGGCTCTTGCTGGTGCTCAAGGAATCGCTGCTGCCGGCTGAGGGAAGGGGATCCAGGAAGCAGGTCAGGGCTGACGTCTGGGCTCGTTCCCGCAGCCCGGCAGAGGGCACTACTCCCAGGCTGGGTGGGCTCCCTTTACCTTGGGGAGGCAGGCCATAGGGTCCAGGGACAGGGCCATTGGCGGCAGGCAGGACGGCAGGCAGGGCGGGGAAGGGCACAGAGAGCTGTACGTTGAGAATCTGCAGCCGCTCCTTCTTGGCTGTTAGGCTCAGGATCTGCTCCTGAAGCCTCTGATTTTCCTTTTGTAGAGCGTGCAGTGCCTTCAGCATCTCCACGACTGCAGAGAGAGGACCAGAGTGCTTGAGCCCCACCGGCTAGTAGAGGCCGGCGGGCTGGGGGCGGGGTCAGAGGGCCGAGGGCGGGGCGTGGGGGGGGAACCCAGTGAGACCTACGAAAGGCAGCGGCAGCAAGGGTGAGCTCGGAAAGGCGAGCTAGAGGTGTAAGGACAAGGGGTAGGATATGAAGCTCCGTTGGAGGCTTTGTGATCGGGAGGGAAAGGGGGGGCTGAAGTTCAGACTTAGTGAGGCAAGGGCCAGAAGTCCGGGAGGGCCAAAGGCAGGCCTGGCAGGAGTGTCCAACCTTTTGGCATCTCTGGGCTACATGGAAGAAGAGTTGTCTTGGGTCATACGTTAAATACATTGGGACGTGTAATCACAAAAAAGCCCCATAATGTTTTACGTAAATTTATGACTTCGTGTAGGGCTGCACTCACAGCCATCCTGGGTTACCTGCGGCCCGCTGCTGCAGGCTGGACACCCCTGAAAGGGTTTGCAGGGGCAGGTACAAAGTCTAGCAAGGGTTAAAGGTGAGGCTGAAGCTGGCAACAGTTAGGACTGGGGCAGGGCCGAGGGGCGGAACTTTGAAGACGAGTGGGGACCTCGCGGGGAGGGATGACCGAGTCTGGGGGTCCTAGGGCAGGCCTGCCAGCCCCGAGCCACCCGTTCTCACTGTTGACGCCGGCCTCGCCGTCGCCCTGCTTTTCCAGCAGCTGCTCCATGTTGGTTGTTCCGGGAGCCGTTGGGTCTAATTGGCCGCCCACACAGGGTGCGGACGCTGTCTGGTCGAAGAGTGCGGGGAGGCTGCTGATGGGGGACCTGGGGTCAGAGGGGAACACCCAGCTCAGGCTTACCTCATGCCCCCACTCCAATCTCTCTCTTCCTCCCCTCCTCACCTTAGGAGTACCAGTCATCTCCTTCTGGACCCCACCCTCTCCAGGTGCCGGCTTCACCGCCCCCTCCTGTCGGGGTGTCTCTCCACTCCCCGCTCCCAGACCCTCCCCCAAGCCACCGCCAGGTCCCTCACATGGAAGACAGACTCTCCTGGGGGGAGGTCCCCCGACACCGGAAACTGCAGTCCTCCAGGTCTGGCTCTTGGAAGGAGAAGGGGGTCAGGGGTCAGGGAGGGTAAAGGTGCCAATCGGCCTCAAGGTCCCCACCTGGGAAGTAGGTGTGGGACCTGGAACCTTACAACAGCCCCTTTCCCAGGACCTCCCCACCCGACCGGCAGTTCTGGCTCATGGGGCGCTGGGAGCCGTGGCCCGGAAACCCGCTCCTTGGGAGGTAAAGCTATGGATCTGGTCCCTTCCTTTTCTCTAAGCAGAAAGACTCCTGCTGGCTTGTTACTTCCAGATCCACCTCCCAATTTCTCTCCCGGAAGCTTAAAATGCTGTAGAAATTTGGGGCCTAGACAGTTGAACTTGGACCTGACACTTGCTGTTAATTTGGGCTTGGAACTAATCTCTGAAGTGACTATGATTAAAGTAAGGCAATTGCCCTGGTTGGTGTGGCTCAGTGGATTGAGTGCCTGCCTGTGAACCAAAAGGTCACCGGTTTGATTCCCAGTCAGGGCACATGCCTGGGTTGCAGGTCCCCAGTTGGGGGCATGTGTGAGACAACTGATCAGTGTATGTCTCACTCATCGATGGTTTTCTCCCTCTTTATCCCTCCCTCCCCCCCTTTCTTAAAATAAATATTTTAAAAAATAAAATAAGGTAATAAATACGAAGTGTTAAGCTGCATGCGGCAAGCCCTTAATGATTGCAGCTACTGTTTTGTATGACTTTATATATTCATAAACTCACAAATTAGGTGGCAAAACCCTTGATTGGACCATAGAATTCCGATTTGCGTCGAGGTAAAAGTCAGCCTACTTGTCGGGTCTTTAATTCTGCATTGGACTCGGTCTCTTTAAGGTCTACCTGAACTGGTGGCTGTGCAGCAGACCCCACCCCCTAGCTGGCCAGGTGGTATCTCTGCACCAATCAGCTCTCTGGGGCTAGATTGACTCCCCAGGAAGAGGGTGGGGCGACTGTGCCCCACCCCTTTAACTCCTGCATACCGGAGAGCAGGTTGCCCCGCTGGTGGCATCTCTGCAACCCCTCACGCCAACCCCAAGGCCAGCCGAGCCAAACTGTGGCTCTGGGAGAACTGGGGCTGGAGTGGCGGGCCAAAATTTGAGTGCTGGCTCTGTTTCTGCCTAATTCAACTGCCTTGAGCATTAATCAATTTTTCTCTTGGGAGGTGGAGCAGTAGTAATTCTCGCCTGTCCTATTCCACCCCCTCACTCGGTTTTAACCTCGAAGTGCACCCTGGTTTGCTGTGTGTGAAATTCTGCTTTGCAGAGGGAGCAATGGCCAGAGGGAAGGAGCGGCCAGAAACCCTCCTATCCTTTTTTTGGGGGGTGACATGCAGGTGATGGGTGCCCCTCAGGCCTTAGGAAAGAAAGGGGAATGGGGTCAGAGACTCACATACCTGCGTGGCTGCTCTCAGCTTGGGTAAGGAGGGGGTTAACGACACCCATAGGGGTTCCAAAGATGTGGGCAGAAGGGAGGCTAAAGGTAGAGCCAGCCAGAGAAAACACCTGAGGGAAAGGAGGTAGAGTCCAGCCTGGCGGTTATTCTCGGGTCTAGGGCACAACTGTGTTTACCGGGTGGAGGGGACCAGGTGTGCTGGGGAGGAGAGAGGACCAGAGAGGGAGACGTTCTGGTAATCCAGCCCAGCATCTCAAGTTCCCACACAGGGCTGGGGTCTTTGGCAGCCTGTCCCCCACCTGCCCAGGGTTGGAGAAGCCCAGGAGTTAAGTCCTCACCTGAGTGGTGGAGATAGAAGCAGAAGAAGAGGGGAGGGTGCTGGTGAATGGGGAGCGGCTGAGCCGGGGCAAGGCGGAGGTCCCTGGGGGCCCCAGCAGGCTGGAAGACAGGGGGGTGCTGCAGACAGCTCGCAGCATTCCACCACCGTGGGAGATGGGGTCCTTATTACTGGTGTAGATGCCTATGTGCACAAGGACACAGAAGGAAGCGTACAGGACCCCTGGCCCCTCCAGTGGCTAGGGGCGCCCCTCCCCAGAACACTCCCCTGGATCTGGCCACGCACACCAAGTCTGACCTTCTTGCCATAAAGGTGTCACTTCTTGCCTGAGTGGTATCTGCTTGACCTGTCTGCTTGTTAGACTGCCTGGCTGGGCCTGGGGAATTCTTTTCTAATAATCCAACCCAAGCTTTCTGTCCTACTGACAATCTGACTCACTCTATCCTACTGCGATCATGCGAAAGACGGGCATGGGCGAGTGTCTTAGATCTGACTGTCACTTCTATCCTTTATCTCTGTCCTTTTCCTTCTAACTACATGTTTAAGACTCTGTCCCATCATTAGACTGGCTGGGCCCTCAGGTGTCCTTCATCCCAAAGGGTCACTAACCTGCCCCTAGCAGGGGGGACTCCAGGCTCAGGCTGGGCAGGCTCCCAGAAGGCCCAAAGGTACGGGAGGCCAGACCACCCAGGCCGGAGCTGACCAGGGAACCTCCTGAGAAGGGTGAGGCAGCAGTGGCAGTAAAGCCAGCCAGCTGGGCACCAGGCAGGGAGGGGGCAGGTGGGGCCCCAGCACCCTCCTCGGTCCGGCTGCCCTTGGGACGGCCTGGCCCATGTCGGCTCCTCTTGCTGGCTTTGTGCTTCTTCTCCTTCAGGCCTGTCTCAGGGGTCTCCTCAGCCGGTGCAGAGGCAGCGCTCAGTGTGGGCATCCGCTTGTGGGTGCCTGCTGAGGTCCCGGACCCTGAGACGTGGGGAGACTTATAGTCCCCAGGGGACGGCGCCCGGGTCCGGCCTGAGCTGGAGGTGGTGGTGGAGAAGCGCATGATGGGCCCAAAGCCAGAGAAGACCACCTTCTGCTCAAAGAGGTCAGCCTTGGGGGGCTCAGGGGCTGAGGGAGAGGGGGGAGCTGAAGGGGTGGGGGCTGTGGGCTTGGAGTACTTGTCCTCCTCTGGCTGTTCCAGCTTGGGGAAGGCGGAGAAGTCAGGGGAGCTCTGCAGGGATGACACTGCATGGAGGGAAAACGGAGTCACAGCTGGACCCCAGGCCCCCACTCCCTCCCGCTCCCAAAGTGCACTAGTGGGAGAGCTCTGGTCAGGGGGTGGGGAAGCCTGGTTTCCTGTCTCAGCTCAGCCACTGTCTTTGTCTTGGGATGGGTGAGCCCTCCCTCCCCAAGCTTCCCCACTTATAAGAGGGAGGGGAGGAGAGTTTCAGCTCAAAGGGGAGGGTTGATGGGAGGGTTTGGAGAAGTGTAACTTGGTGGGGATCCCCCATCTTTAACCTGAACCAATTTAAAAAGCAAATGAGATGCAGACCAATATGCAAAGGCCCTTGCCACAAAAGTTCAGGGACAAAGGCTGTCCTGTTCCCAGCCTCCTCCAGGAGGCTCACCTGCCCACACTCACCTGCAGGCTGGAAGGGCCCCCCAGAGGAGGAAGAGGAGGAGGAAGAGGAGGAGGAGGTGGAGGTGAAGCTGCTCACACCTTTCCCACTGCTCAGCTTCTTCCCCTTGTGACTCAGGCTATGGCTGGAAGACTTTTTCCCCTTTGAGTCCCTGTTGCTCTCAGAGGTCTCCTGAGTGCTGGCCTCATGGTGGGAGGAAGAGGAAGCTGAGGAGGAGACCTGAAGGAGCGGGCAGAGAGGAAGGCTTGAGACAGCTCTCTGGGCCTGGGTTCACCGTGACTTGAGGGTGGAGCAGGAGCACACAGGACCTGAGGCTCTACTGAGAGCTCAGAATGAGCTTCGGGTAGGGAAACAGCGGCGAGAGCCCCTAGACCTGGGAGGTGGGTGAGCAGCTGTGGGACTTCCAGGTGTGAGGAGCGGTGAGCAATCTGGCCCCAGGAAGCTGCCTGTCCTTCACCTCAAGTAGGTGAGATATACACAGCCCCGGAGTCTGTACTGATGTCCCTATTTGCTTGCTCATTTAAGAAACACCCGGGCCCTGGCTGGTGTAGCTCAGTGGATTGAGCGTGGCTTGTGAACCAAAGGGTCACTGGTTCAATTCCCAGTCAGGGCACATGCCTGGGTTGCGGGCCAGGTCCCCAGTAAGGGGCACATGAGAGGCAACCACGCATTGATGTTTCTCTCCCTCTCTTTCTCCTTCTCTTCCCCTCTATCTAAAAATAAATAAATAAAATCTTTTTTAAAAAAAGGAAAGAAACACTCGGGGCAAGCCCCAGAGGACCTGGCTTATGCTGAGAAGTGGCGTGGGCAGGAAAGAGGGCTGCCCTGGCTGCATCCTGGGGCCCTCCAGCCACCGCCACTCCCTCCCTGCTCACACCAAGCTTCAGCCACCCGGCTGACACCCTGCTCCTGGCCACTGTGTGCCCCTCCTGGACAACCTGAGCCTGCAGTGCCTAGCCCTCTGCTGGGGATCCTGTTCTCACGCTTCCTGGAAAACTTCTTGTTCTTGAAAATCCAGCTCAACAGTCCCCTCCTTCATGAAGCCACCCTGGACACCTGGGATGGAACGAGTCCCTCTGTCCTCATTTCCTGGCACTGTGTACGCACATCTGCCACTGTGTTGACAACTGCCACACTGTACGGTCCCCATACCTGGGGCCCCCAGTAACCTCCCTGAGAGGGGCAGGGCAGGGGCTGGAGGAGGATGGGCTCTGGTGGGCTCTGTCATTCACTGCCATGTTTGTGTCGCACGGTCTCCCCACCTTGCTGAGCTTCAGGGTCCTTACAGGGCTAGTTACGCCTATCTGGGCAGTTATGAGGAGCATGGTGCTAGATGCACAGTGTAGGGTGAAACCTGATGACTCTGACGGCCGTGGCTGCTACTGGTAGACAGCAGAGATTGTCTGTGGCGGTGAGGAGTCCAGGCCCTCAGCTCAGACTGCATGAGTTCAAATCTTGACTCCACCACTTACTAGCTGTGCACTTTAAGGCAAATTACTTAAGCTCTCAGTACCTCAGTTTCCTCATTTATTGAATGGAGTTAATAAAATACCTACTTCATTGGACTATTTTGAGGATTAAATGAGCTAATCCCTACATACCCCGTAGGTGCCCCTGTTCTAGAAGAGAGCCTGGCGTGTGGTGACTGAATGAGAGCGTCGTGTTACCGCAGGGAGAGCGCTGCTCCTCCTGGTGGAGGTCAGGTACTGGGAAGCGTGGGCTACGCCAGCAACGCCAGGGGGAGGGTGAGTGGGGGGACCAGAGCCACCCTGCACTGCCCTCCCTCGGGGGACCCTTGTCTCCTCTTCCTCTTTGTTCTTTTCAACAGCTGGAGTTCTGAAGGGAGCCAGATGCGGCTCTGGGAGCAAGGGGGGAGAGGGGTTGGGGGCGGGGTAGCTGAAATGCTGGGGTGGGGGAGGGGGTTGGGCAGAATGCTCCAACTTGTCCGAGGGAATACCCCGCCACTGGGGGCACTCCCAGGCCCTTGGTCTCCACCTGTCTGCAGGCCCCAGGGAAAGGTCAAAGGATAGGCAACAAGCTTTTCCAGGTGAGTCCTGGAAAGCAGGACAGGGCGAGGGCGGCTGGGGCATCGCCACAGCATCGTGCCCTTGGAAACCTGACCCCTGAGCCTTCTGCTAAGGTGCCCAGAGCTCTGCCGACCTCCTCAGGCAGTGGGGGTGAATGGAGCAATAATGGTGACGGGAGGAAGCAATTTCTCCGGGCGCGCCCCCCCCTTTACCTTCCCTGGGGAGGGCAGGCTGGAAGGAGGGACAGAGAGGGCTGCTCTGGCTTGGATTAGCAACTCTCTGGCCTGCCATTTGCTTATCCAGATGCTGCCCATTTCTGGAGTCAGGCCTCATATACCGCACCCCTCCTGGGAAGGTGGGTGAGTGGGGGTTCAGGGTGTTGCTGGGGATGGGGGGGGCTGCCACGGCTATACTTTCAGCCCCTCTGACACACACACAGGATGATTTTGGTTAGGTTACAGGCTATGGGTGTCTTCCTGATGTGGGGGTGAGGTGAAAATGGGCAGGGTGAGGGGAAGGGGTCCCCTGTACCTATCTCTGGGGAACACACCCCAGAGCTTGGAGCACTGGCCTGAGCACTGGACCCACAGACAAGAGCTCGATGCCGAGGCTCTGTGTCTGGACGGAGAACGATGTGAACACCTGGCAGCCTGCAGGCAGGGGGGTAACCCCCACGCTACCCCTGCCCTCCTGGTTGGTTGGTGATTGTTGGGACTGAGGAGTAGAAGGGGTTGAGGTGGGGAGTGCACCTTAACTTCAAGCTGTGGGTGGTGCTCCAGTCCTGGGCTCACCCCCACCCCTCACACCTGGCCCCTGCCTTCGGCTGAGGCCACCCCTCCCGGGTGTGCGCAGCAGTACCTTGTCGGCAGTGGGGACCACGGGCGGGCTGAGGATGCTGGGGGGTGACTCAGGCCGCTTCTTGTGCTTCTGTTTAAGGCGTTCCTTGTCCTTTCGACTCTGGGGAAGGACAGATGACCAGATACTGGTGTTGGGGGACACTTGGGGTAAAGATGACGTGTGCACGTGCGGAGTGGACAGCTCTCAGAGATGGGCCCCGGGGCCATCGTCTCCGCCTGTGGAGGGCTGGGAGGCTGGCTGGACAGGAGGGGCTCAGGCAGGTTCCTCCGAGAGCAGCAGCCCCTCATCCTCTCTGCCTGCCGACAGCAGACTGTCCCGTCGTCACACCAGTGACACAGCACCACACACAAACATGCACTGTAGGGGTGCCCACTGGGGATGCAGAGCGGTGCAGGGGGGTGGGAGCCGGCACTGGGTGACGTGAGGCATGAGGGGATGCAGGCACGCACACTTAAAAAGTGGGCTGACACAAGGCTGGAGTGTGGGGGTGTGCAGGGCCACGTGTGGGGGGCTTTGGGGACCCTCGTGGGGACCCCACTTTGGGGTCGTGGGGAGGCTGCTGGAGGAAGCACGCAGACACAAAGAGCCCCAGGGAAGCCAGGCCACCACCTCACCCTCTGTGATCCTCGTGTGTCACTGCCTCAGCCCTCACCCAGCCTTCAGTGGCCTCAGAGGAAGGAGGGAGGCAGGCCCCAAGGCCTTGGGGGCACCTTGTGGTAGGGTCTTGAAAGAGGTGCGAGTTTGTGAGTGTGCGCAGGACAGGGAGAGGGAGAAGACTTTTACCTTCTTCTGTCCCCTCTCATGGTGGGAAGGGTGCTTCTCTTGCTGGGTGGATGGTGAGGCTGACCGGCTCCGCCGGCCGGTGATGAAGCTGCTGCCACCGCCCCCTGTGCCGCTGCCTCCTGCGGCTCCTCCGCCTCCCCCGCTGCTGTGCCGGGAGGTCTTCTGGGAAGAGAATTAGGAGGGGTTGCCAGATTCTCCTCTCATTAGCTTAGAAAAAGGTTCTTGAAGGTAAAGTGGTTCTGGAGGCCCATCCCCCTGTCCTGCCTGTCACTCAGAGGACCTTGCGTTGCCCTGCCCCACGGAAGGGCACTCCCTCAGCTTCCCCCAGCTTGTCCAGGGCACAGACTCAGCAACTGAGGCCCAGAAGAGACAGCGCTGTTTTGGCAACAGCAAAGCACGCTGGAGGTAGGCTGGGGCCTCCGTCCTTGCTCTCCACCCACCTCTTCCCAAGGTGCCTTCTTGGTCCATGGCAGGCAGCCTGGGCCATGGCCCACCTCTGCTTCATTTCCTGGGGTAGAGGATGTGCAGGGGACCCTTGTGGGAGCCCTTCCTCCTCTGCACTCCACACTCCACCCTCCCCTCCGGACACTTCACCCCAGCCATCAGCCCTTGTCCCTTGTTCCTGCCCCGCCCCCCAAACACAGTGGTCCCAAAGGACTGCTGCCCTTAAGAAGGGGGAGGTAAACATCCACAGCGAAAACCCAAATGGTCCTCACGCTGCCTCCTCCCAGCCAGGGCCTGCTCCCTCCTTCCCTTCACTGCTAATGGGCTCCCCGCGGCCCAGTCTGATGGCTTCACCTATCCCAGACTTGCGGCTGCTCCCTGTAAGTCACCCACTGCCTCCCCACTGCCAAACCCAAGCACTGATTTCAGACCTGGTCTGACCCAATCTCACCCATGGGTACTGCTTGCCACACCAGGCTCTTAAGACTCTCCCATTCATGCTTCCCTTCACCCCTGGTCCCATCCTACCCTGGTGGGTACCTGGGGATTCTAACCCCAGCCTTATACACCTGAGACTGGCACTGTCACCCTGCCCAGGGGGTCTGACAGCCACCAAACCTAAACATTCCCACTTGGCACCTCCTATAAACCAAACCGAGCTCCCCACTTTGTCCTAAGTTGTCCGCAAACCCTGAAGCCAAGGTGACCAAATAACCTGATGTGCATCAGGACACAGTTGGAGGTGAAAGAGGGAACTGTTAACAATGACACCAGGATAACACACACACACACACAGACTGCCCAGGGGGGCCTGGGACAGATGCTAGTCCCACACAAGCCTGTTGCACCCCTGTCCACAGCTGCCCCAGGAGCTCAAGCCCCATCCTTCTGGCACTGAGAGCTTGGACCCTCAAGTACTCCTTAGCTACCCCCATAAAGGCAAGCCTGCCTAGCAATGTTCTAGAGTCCAGCCTCATCCCCCCACCCCCCCCCAACCCCGCCTTCTGCAGCTGTCCCCTGGTCGCCAGCTTCAGGATCCAGCTTCCCAGTGTGTGCCAGGGTCATCTTCCCTAAAAACAAATCTGATCATGTTACCCTCCCTCTTACAAGCAGCCTTACAAGCCCATGGCCGGGGGGTGAGGTCCAAGCTGCCATCCCTGTCGGGCCACAGGCCACCTTTCCAAGACACCCCACAGCTTCTGAACATGCAGGTCTCTCCACACACGCGAGGGAGCACCCCTTTTCCAGCCTCTCCAGGCTCCCTGAAGCCTGGGTGAAGGCAGCCAGCTCTGGCCCTGCCCGAGCTTTTTTTGCCTCATCTCCGGCCTCACCCCCACAAAACGCACTGTCCTGCTGCTCCCAGAATTCTCTCTCCCCCCTCAGGACTTGGCCCATTCCGGTCTCTCCACCTGGGGTTCCTTGCTCTCTGTCTTTGCTTGGCAGGCTCCTGCGGAGCTTTCAACCAAACTGCCTGTTCTGAACTCCATACATGATGCAAGATGAGTTACATACCAGGGTGGGTCTTAGTTTACTCATCTGTAAAATGGGAAAATATAGGACATCTAGTTCTTAGGATTGTTGGGAGGATCGTGCAAAATAATCCATGTGAAGCACTTGGTACAGAGGCTGGGGCACAGTGAGCCCAACCCTCCCATCACATGTTGGCTCTTACTGTTCCCACCTCCATCAGCTTCTGTGCTACCTCCTCCCTGAAGCCTCCCAGACTGACAGGCAGGGTCTGAGCTCTGTCTCCTGGGACGGACTGTTTGGTATAACTCTGATTCGCAGTCCTCAGGCTACACTTCGATTTATTCTTCATTCAGTGAAGAGCTCCTAGAGGGCAGGCACTGGGTTCCTTCCACCTCCGTCTTCTCTGCACCAGGCAGCAGCCTGGCCCAGAGCCCACGCCCTCTACACCATGCCTGACTGACCCGCTCATGCCCTGGCAGGTGAGACTCACCATCTTGCTGAAGTGGTATTTGCAGTAGCCGCAGTACTTGACATTGTCAACCTCCAGCACTTCCTCCTCACAGAGCAGGCCTGCCATTTGGGCACTAACCGAGAGAGGTCAGCCTGAGAAGGGCGCGGCCGCAAACCAGACCAGCCTCCTCCCTTTGACCCTCCTGGACCCCGCTGGGGCAAAGCCAAGACCATCCAAGGACGGCGCTGTCATGACAACCAAAGACAGAGCAGCCAGAACGAGCCCACTCGGCTGCCTTCCCTGGCAAACCTCGGAGGGGGCTGGTACAGTGGGCCTGGGACCCCAGACAATGCGGGAGCGGGAAGCATGGAGGCACGCAGGGGTCTCACCAGGTGACATGGAAAGCTTGTCGACATCCATGGCGGTTACAAGTCATGCAGGCTCCCGAGGCTGCCTTGCTCTCCCGGCCCTGCTCCTCGCAGATGTAACAGGTCTGCGGGACACAGTGCAATGGTCCCCTCCTCCCTCCCACCTAACGGACCCCTCACTCCCATCCTCTCCCTATTAACCTGGGTCAGCGCTAGCCAACAGAACTTCCTGCGATGATGTGTATGTTCTACACTGCACTGTCCAGCAGAGCAGCCATAAGCCACATGGGCTACTATGCACTTGAGCTGAGGCTGAGGAACTGAATTCTAAATAGTATTTAACTTTAATTTACACAGCCACATGTGGCTGATGGCTACTGTGACGGAGATCACAGTCCGTGGACGGTGAGCCCCGCAAGGCCAAGGCCTGTGCCCCCTCCCCTTCACTCTTCTTCTCACCTCTGACTAGAACTTGGAGCCCACCCTCCTCCAGGATGGCTCCTCCTCCTCCCCCAGGCCACCCACCTAAATGTCCCTTTCCTTCACCACCATATTTAAAGAATGCCCCCCGTGAGGCAGTCCTTATCTCACTACCTTGTTTCTCCACAGCCTTACCGCAAACTTTATTCACTTTATTTGCCTGCTTATTGACCTTTACAGTTTCCCCACACAAAAGTGTGAGTTCCACAGGGCAGGAAGCACACCCATCTCAATCAGTACTGAACGTTGTGCGCCTGGTGGCACCTCGCCCCGGGTGTGACACATAGTAGGCACTCTGTAAAGTGTGTTTAGGGCGCAAACAAATGAACTGCTCGCTAAGGTGTGCCCTCTGGCAGTACCTGAACCCCAGACCGTGAGCATGCCTGTCAGTGGAAGGTGCCTGCTCACCTCCTGAGTTCCCTGAAAGTGTCTGCTGGATGGCATCGAATTACACGGATGGATGAAGAGAGAGGTGGAGAGACCCAGCTAGGGAGGGGCTGGGGTTAGGGCAGGGCCGCTGACCTTGTTGAAGCGATCGTGAGGCACGTACTGCAGCACGATGGGCTCCATGGTGAGCACGTTGGCAAACTGCACCTCGGGGATGTAGAGGGCACACACCACGTGGGCCCAACCTGGGGCAGGGAGGGGCAGGCCGGGGCTGCAATGGCGAGCCAAGCTGGAGACCCCGACCTGCACTGCCCCGCACAGCAGACAGTCCCCTCCTCTGTGCCATTCCCATCAGATTCCAGTGCCAGCTGGGAAAAGGAGATGAAACACCTCCCCGCCCCACACACACTCCAACACACATGCACTCCTGCCTCCCCAGACCCTGCTCAGGGGACCTTGCTGACCTCAGCAGATGAGGCCTGGAGCTAGCTCAGGGCCCACTCACCTCCATTGTCAGTCCTCTTCAATGCCCCGTCTTTGTGTGGGCACAGCTCACACCTCTGTCAAGGCAAGGGGCACAGGGATGGAGGGGAGCCTTTTCAAAAGGGGGTGGGGATCTGCTGATCTGCCCTTCCCAACACATTCATTCAAAGGGCCCCAGGAGGAAATAAGCTGTCTATGGGCAATGAGTTGGGGTGCAGAGGGAACAGGACTGAGCTGGTAAGTGTTGAACATGGGTGATGGGAACATAAGGTTCCTTGTAGTATTCCCTCTACTTTTATACAGGTTGGAAATTTTCCGTAATAAAAAGTTCCAACAAACTAGCAAACAAAAATAAAAGTCCCTTGCCTAAGGTGGGGCAGAGATGAGGGTGAGATGGGGTTGGTGATATAGTGTGCAGGAAACAGGAAGTCCTGTGTGACAGTCCCACCCCAGTCTCAGGCTCAGAGTCCTCTACCCTAACCAGGGGAGATGCTCAGGTGTAAGGGTGGGAAAAGGGAGGGGTCTCAAACTCACCACCCTGGCTGCTCGCTCCTGAGATTCACATTTCCGGCAGAACCAGGGTCCGGTTGGCACCTGGACGATGCCATAGCAAGCTGGGGGTGGGGGAGGAGAGTTGGGGAGCAAACTTGTCAACAGTGGCTTTTCCCAGAGTAACTGGGGAAGTGAGGTGACTCTAAAGGACTAGAGCCACTTCCAGTAGGGGGGGCTGCTCCCCTGTCTGGGGGCTCACTCACTAGCCAGCAGGACCACAAAGAACACCCAATAGCGCATAAGCCAACCTTCAACCACACAACCAAGCACACCAAGCACTCCAAGCAGGGGCAGAAGTCTGAGTCCTTGACCTTAAACTCTACAAGACCCTTTCAGGACCTCCTTCCCAACTTCTGCCGGAGATCATCAGAACAGAGAAAACTAGAGGGACATTACAACAGTCAAACACGTTTTTTTTTTTTTTTTTTTTTTTTGTTATGGGGGGTGCATTTCTTAAAGGGCCAGTAAGGGAAGAGGCGGAAAAGTTGGGGGTCCAAAGACCTCATCTTCAGCCTCTAACTCTAACAGCGCAGGTCAGAAGTTAAGGCTGAGGACAGGTGCAGTACAGGTAACCTATAGGAGAGTGGCGGGAAGAGCCGACAGCGACAGCATTAAGGGCTGTCCCAGGAAGGGGTGGGGGCAGCTGGCTGTGCCAGACAGGCGGGAGATGCCAGCCTGCACCCTCGGCAAGATTCCTCAAGGAGTTAACTCCCGAACCATGTGCTGCTGGGGGAAACTCCAAACCTCCCTCTTTTAGATTCCGGCCCCCTGCACAACCTCTCTCCTATCGGCAGCTCTTCCTCAGAGGATTTTAGGAGTCCCCTCTCCCCTGGGACCCTTCTCCTCTCTTCCCAATACGCTCCTCCCAGTATCCGGAAGCAGGAGGGGGGATGACTCCCCCTTGACCTCTCCCTCTGGGGGCCAGGACCAAAATAACCGGGCAGGAGGGGACACCTCTAAGGTAAACATTCTCCCAACAGCCCCGACACTGACGGTGCGGGGCTCGGATAGTGTACTCATTGCCCCCTAGACTGTCTCCAAACTCCCTCAACTTGGGGTGGGGGGCGCGGAACTGGAACAATAGGCAAGAAAACAATGCCTGACCTGGTCCTCCAGGACAGGGCGGGGGGAGCCCCTGATGCCTCCTAGCCCTTCAGGTGGGGTGGGGGAGGGGCGCCCGAGCCCCAGGAGGTCTCCGGAGGGCGCGGCCGAGGGCGCCCTGCGCACGCCGCCCCTGGGGTCCCTCCGCCCCCCGCGGGCCACCCCCGTACCTTGGTGGACAGCCACGCTGCACGCGTGCCCATCACAGTAGACCAGCGGGTTCTCGGCCCAGCCCCTCTCGTCCGAACATACGCAGCAGCCTCCTACCATCTCCTTCATACTCCCATGAGCTCCCTCCGGGGCTGGGGCGGGTAGCCGGCCGGCGGGGGTCGGGGGTCAGGGGGGGAGGGAGGGAGCGGGGGGCCGCGCGCCTCCTCGCTCCCTCCTCCTCCTCCTCCGCCGCCGCGGCTTCTTTTCTTTGCCTCCTCCTTCCTCCTCCTCGGCGTCCTCCTCCTCCTCCTCTTCGCTCGCTTGGTCTGGCCGCCCCCCCCGCCGTGCTCTCGCCCTCATGCCCCGACGGGCCCCCCCGCCCCCCAACAATAAGACCCGATCGCCGGGCTCACCCCCTCCGCGCCGAGCGCCCAGCTACCAGGGCCGCCCTGCCGCCGCGCAGCCCGGGCCGGGCGGGGGAGGCGCCGAACGGCACATCGCGGGCGCCCGCCCCGAGCAGCCCGCTCACGCACCGCCCCCCCGGCCTCCCTGCCCCGCCGCGGCAGCCATGGCCGCGCGCCTCCGCTCGCTCGCTCCCGGCCCGCCCGCCGCCCGCCGCCGGGTAAAGTCTTAGGTTCAGGGAACAAAGCCTGGCTTGGTAGGGAGCTTTTCGCTCGCTCGCTCGCTCCACGCGAATTTTCCCTCATTCTTTCTCTTTCTGTAGTTCTTAGTTGGCGCTCCTGAGCCCTCCCTCTGCCAGTCCTTCGCTCTCGGCCCTGGGTCCGATTCTCCAGACTCCTCCAGGTCTTCGTTTCTGCGGCTGTTCTTCAACCCCAAGGAAACTTGGGAGTGGAGAGCAGGGGCAGGGGCGCTAGAAGAAGCTGGAGCGACGTGAGTCGCTCACCCCTCCGTGTCTGGGGGGGCTCTTTGGATGGCCGCCTGTGCGCTCTCTCCTCGGAGGTCATTCTGGAGGGTAGACACTCTAACACGCACACGCGAACATTTGTTCATTCAACAAGTATTTATTGAATGCTGACTTTATGCTGCCTCTGGGTAGAGCGGTGAACAAAACAGGTATTCCTGCCCTCGGGGAGCTTCCGGTCCAGCTCACAGACACACGCATCCGGACGCACACGGACTCATATAACCCTTAGAGGCACACCGAGGCATTCAGACGCTAACTCCCGGTCTCATCCAGCCCCACCACCTGCCCCTCCCAGGGAGATATAAACCCCAAGTCCAGCCCAACAGGCGCGCTTAGAGACCCACGAGAGTTAGAGACTCACCCCTATGGACGTAGTCACAAATTACACTTGACCTCTAGGCATGCACACAATCACAACACAAAGTCACACACAGCATCCCCAAAATGAAAGTCCTTGAAACTGAGTTTGGGAAGAAGTGAGGGGGTGTCAGGCCAAAGGCTTCATTCCCAAGATCCGTGTGGGCAAGGCGGACGAAATCCGACCCCCCCGCCCAACTTCCTAAAAAGGGGTGGACGCCTGTAGGGACCAAAGGTCACACTCCCTCACTGAGAGGTGGTTTGGCGAAGGAGAGAAGGCAGCTCGGAGAGGCTTCAGCGACACTTCAAAGACCTCTCCGCCGGGGACGCTTCCTGCGGGGGAGGGGCAGACGCTCTGTAGAGGGGAAGACCCGCAGGGTACAGAAGTTGGAAGAGGTTGCCCCCGCCTTCCGCGCACTGCCCCCTGGCCGACTCTTCCGCCGGGACCGCCTCCTTTTCACCAGCACCTGTTCAACCGGAACATCAAGGGGCCTGGGCCCGCCACCACCCCTCCCTTAGCGTCTATTTAGTACCTTTCATCCGGGAAGGGGTGGGGTGGGTGAATCCCCGCTCTGGAGTGGGGAGTAGGGCGGGGGAGAACTTGTCCTTGACCTGGTCTGTGGCGTCAGGGATTTACTCCCTTAATCCCAGCAAAGCTGGAGTTGAAGACGGTTGGGGAAGCTGAGTTCTGGGCTGCGGCCACCACCTTCCTTTGCTCCTGTAGGGACTCGGGAATTCCAGAGGGCTGCCAGGATGAAGAGGTTCTGTCTAAACGGGAGGGGAGGGAGGAGGCCTGTCTCTGCGGCATCCGTGTTTAGGGGAGGGGGCGGAAAGCCAGGGGACTGTCGGGGGCAGGTCCGAAGTTTGGGATCGTTGCAACGACTGCCACGCGCGAGTATGGTCCGCTTTGTGAACTTCGCTCATACGAAAAGTTAAACAAGACACAGACGGGAAGTCTCAAGAAATTACCTTTACTGACAGGAATAAAACTTAAAGAAAATTAAACGCAAAAATGTCAGCCCTAACCATTTGCCAGTTTCGGAATATTTGAATATTTGCTTTCGGGACCAACGGCGGCAGAGGTGGCCGCAGTTTCGGGGTTTCGCGTGATGAGGGTCACTCGAAAGCCCTTGGTCCCTGAGTCTAGGTGAGGTCGCCCTGGGGACTGGGACAGAGGAGCCTTTGTCTCGGGTCCTTACCCGGTGCGGATGCACCACCTGAAACTTGTGGAATGAACGCGCTACGATACTTGTGCGTTTAGTAAGTATTAGGAACACCTTTTCGTTTAATGCTCTCCACAACCCTTTGGGGTGGGTGTTAATATCCCCATTTTATAGATGGAGCAACCAAGGTTCCAGCGGATAAAGTGATTTGCCCGAAGTCACACAGCCTGAAAGAGGCAGAGCCGGGATTTGAATCCAGTCTGTCCTCCGCTAGGGCTGGGGCTCCGCCACCACTTGTTCGCCGAATTCCTGTGTCGAAATCAGACGTCCGCCCTCCCATCGCGAAAGTTCCTTTCCGAAGTCCTGGGGGAGCCCGGTGATACCCGCGCTGAGCTGGATTTGCAGCGAGCACTCCCAAGGCCGAACTGTCAAACTTATTCTCCGGCTTCTAGTATTTTTCTGATCACTTATTATGTGCCTGTCCACACACACATACGCACTCACACAGTGACAAGAGCAGAATTTAGCCAACAAGTGGTTCAAATTCATCATGCTTGGTGTAACTGAGCGCTTATTTGGGGTGTCACGCTGATCCTAGGTGTGCAGTTTTGGGCCGGTGACTTCACTTTTCAGAGGTTCAGCTTGTCCCTCTTAAATGTGGGCATTAAAGGCTTCTTGAAAGAGCTGTAGGGAAGATCTAACGAAAATCCTTTTGTAAAGCGCTAAAGCATACAGTAGGCGCTCCATCCGTGCTCGCCCCCTTCTCCGCCCCTCTAAGCGTGCCAGGACATCGCGTTCCCGCTCCCTCTTCCCGCCTCGGATATCTCGATGTCCCGCGCGACCGGCGGCTAAGGGACTGGGGCAGAGAGGACCAAACAGAAAATTATTTCCGCCCGCTCGGACCGCCCCGCCCCGCCCCGCCCCGCCCCGCCCGTCCCCGGAGCCAGAAGGGGATTGTGGGGCAGCCGCGGCAGCCGCTGAAGCTGAGTGGGGCGGAAGCGCGCCTCGCGCTGCTTCTCGGGCCCGACCGCGCCGCCCCCTGAACCTCCTGGCCGGGTCCTGCGGGCTGTAGTCGGGGAGGCCCCGGAGCTCGAGGCGGCTGCCGCGGTGCGCGTTTCCACGAAGTCTGGCCCGCGGGTTCCCAGAACAGAGCGGGGGAGGCTGGAGGGTGTTGAGGTTTCGCTTCTGCTAGGCGGCCGGGCGCTTGGTTTCGCAGGTCTCAGGGGCGGGAGATGCACCGTCTCATTAGAAAGCCCCGTGCTCCAGGGAAGGACTGCGCTGACGCCCGTGGATTTTTGTTTCGTTTGCACACCGATTTCTTCAACAAAAGCAAAGCTTCTGACCTTGGGGGTATCCAGGGAGGTTAAGTTACTTTCCTGAAGCAAACCCAGCCAGTTAACAGGCTTCAGGTAGTTTACCTGACCGCTGGAAGAGCCTGGTTGTGACCTAATAGGAAGAGGGGGAGGTAGAGTCAGAAAGACCTTCGATTGAGACCCATCCTCGCCACTTACTGGCTTTGACCATGGTTAGTAATGCTTTACCCGAGACCCTCGATTTCCCGGTCTCAGTGCGGACGGTAGTACCAAACTCAGGGCTGATGTGAGCAGTGACACCGTCAAGTGCCAGGCACGGGGAAGGGTGAGGGTGATTTCCCCGTCAAAGGTTATGACTCGGAGGTGGTCTCTCCAGCAGGCCTAGTTGGGGTGCGAGGGTGGGTGTACTGGTTCTTTCCTATACAAGAGGAGAGATGTCAACTTAAAGAGGAACTGGTGGGAGTGAGGGGATTCCCAGGCATCATGAGGCCAATTGTCATGATTATTGTAAATGGTGACTCTGCAAGGGCTGGGAAGAAGCACACAGTAATGCCAAATCCTGCCTGTGTCATTAGCTAGCAGTGTGACACCCAGTCTTGCTGCCTTGGTTTGCCAATCTGTAAAACGGGAGTAATTGGATCCCCTCCTCCAATCTACAGGGTTTTGGTAACTCCAGTCAGCCAAGGTCCCAGCAGGTGCTTTAAGAGCCATGAGTAACCCCAGGTAGTCCTTTTAGGGGGTTAAGATGGGTAGAAAGGGAAGCCATTCATGATGTGAGGTAGCCATCTACCCAAACTTTTTTCCAGAGCTACTTGGCATCTAGTTCCAGCCCTGTTCCTAGCCAGCTCTGTGACCTTGGGCAAAGCGATTGTCCTCTCTGGCATTTGGTTGGGTGACCAGATCTTGAAATTCCCCTTGGAGTTAACGTTCTGTGGTTGATGACTCTGCTCTTGGGGAAGTTACCAGGCTGAGGGATGGCAGATGAATCGCATATTTGCCCTGCTGTGTTCCTCTTTCCCACCAGTTCCTCCTGGAGTCTAACCTTTATTCCCCCTGTTATCAGTTACTATCAGGACAGAAATTGAAAAAGTTGAATTATTTAGTCTTTCAGCAAACCCTTCAATGAATCACCATGGACAGGCCATAGGGGATAGCTACACAGATACAGCATGTGGGACTCTGGGAGTGACAGATATATAGAGAAATAACTTAAAGACAATAGGTCTATGATAGTTCTAAGAACAATGCTGATACAGGCAAAGAGGAAGTAACTGTATTTGTGGAGTCAGGGAAGGCCTGAGCTGGAAATAAGTGGGTGAAGGAGGGTCTGCAGGCAAATAAGGAACAGAAGAGCATCCTTGGGGGGAGGGGGGAGATGGACAGCATGTTCAAAGGCATCGAGGTAGGAAACGGCAAAATGTGTATTGAAGTTAAATAAGAAGAAAGGCATAACATAAGCTCCACTTCACAAGTGTGTAGGTGAGCGATATGGCCAGACTCCTCGCATCCTGCAGCAGCAGCACCGTGGCTTTCGCTGCTCGAACACTGTGTTGTATTTCATCCAGCTGTATGTATCTGTGATGAAGGAAAATGAGACCAGAAGCAGCCTTCAGAAAGGTCTTGAGCATTGTGTCAGCTACATGGTGGTACATGGATTAGGGGAGCGAGACAGGGTGGTGAGAGAATGGCTAACTATAAGGCAAAACCCAGATTAAGGGGAACTTGGATATTGTGCTTAGGAGTTTGGACTGATGGGGTCTGTCCAGAAAGTATCCGGCCATGCACTATGCAAAAGAGACATTTATTGAAGAAGATACAAGAGACATTGTACATAGGACAGTGATGCTTCAGTCTCCTTCAGAGTAGGCACCTTGGGACCTCACACGGTTCTCCCAATCGCCATCGGCTGCCTGCCATACTTCGCTGAATTTCATGGACGGTCTGAGATCTCTTCCCTTTCAAAGGTGATTTTAGTTTTGGGAAAAGCCAGAAGTCACAGGGCACCAAATCTGGGCTGCAGAGGGGGCTGAGTCACTTGGGTGATTTAATGTTTTACCTAAAAAATCTGCATGATATGCATGAGCAGGCACGTTGTCATGATAAAGCTGCCAGTCACCAGTTGCCCATAGCTGTGGCCTTCTGAGTCATCTGAACAGTTTCCGCAGAGGAGTGTTCAAGCTTAATGCAAAATTTGATGCAGATTTGTTGCTCTCCTCGCTCAGTCATTTTGAACGCGACAGCCACACAGTTCATATGTTCATTCAGCAGTGCCTACCACCCCCACTGGCTAGTGCAGTGTAGTTGTTGCTGTTCACACATATGCATTCCAGTCCAGTCTCCGTGGCTGCCAGGTTACATCCATGTTGTGCAAACCATTCTCGTTATATTAACAATGGTTGGACTTTTTCTGGACAGACCTTGTAATCCTGAGGGCAGTGGAAGACTAAGGCCTGTTAAGGGTTTTTCATTCTTTTTAATCTTTACCCAAGGATATTTTATTATTGATTTCAGAGAGAGAGGGAGAAAGAGAGAGAGAGGGAAACATCGATGTGAGAGAGATATATCGATCAGTTGCTTCCTGTATGCTCCCAACCAGGGATCGAACCCACGACCTTTAGTGGTACTGGATGATGCTCCAGCCAACTGAACCACCTAGGCAGGGCCTGAGGTCTTTTAAGTAAGCAGTGCATAGCCATATTTGCACATTAATAGTTAAGTATGGGATTGGTTAAGGTTGGGAAGAGGCTAGGGGTTGGGAGATTGGTTAGGACAGCAATTCTCAACTTTTAGTGTGCACAAGAATCCCCTGGGGCTCTTGTTAAAATGCAGATTCTGCCCCAACTGTTGTGGCTCAGTGGGTTGGGCACCACCCCAGGAACCTAAAGGTTGCCAGTTTGATTCCCAGTCCAGGCACATGCCTGGGTTGCAGGCCAGGTCCCTGGTTGGGGGTGTGCCAGAGGCAACTGACTGATGTTTCTCTCCCTCTCTTTTTCTCTCCCTCCCTCTCTCTCTAAAAGTGAATAAAAATGCAGATTCTGATTCACTAAGTCTGAGGCAGGGGTCTGAGATCCAGTTTTTTAAACAAGCTCTGCTTGAATAGCTAATGGTAGGAGATTTGTAAGGGTGCAGTTGGGAGATGAGGGTTTGACTTTGGCAGAGCAGCGGGGATGAGAGGAAGGCTGGGTAGGAGGATGTCAAGAAGGTGGGATGTTGGTCCTGGCCAGGCACTCAGTTGGATACTCCAAGGTTGTGGGTTTGATCCCCAGTCAGGGCACATATAAGAATCAACCAATGAATGCAAAAATAAATGGAACAAATTAATGTTTCTCTGTGTGTGTCTGTCTCCCTTCCTTTCTCTCTCTCTAAAATCAATCAATAAAAAATTTTCAAAATGGGATGTTAAGAGCAGGACCAGGATTACTTGGCAAGGCAAGACCCAGAGGGACAGCCTGAGGGATTTGGTGGATGGGCTAATTTGTCCACTCACCAGCAGAATCCAGGATCCAGGAGTGGGTGGTGGAGGTGGGAATGAACAGCTTCGGACAGGCCGACATCAGGCGTCTGTGGAACAGGGGGCGGGTATGCTCCGTAGGCCATCCGTCCTGTGAGTCTGCAGCGGCAGAGAGTATGGGTTGGAGAGCTCCAGAGTGACCTTCAGGCCAGAAGCTGTCCTGAAGAGCAGGAAAGGTCATGTCATGGAAGTCGGAAAGGACGTTTAAGGAGGAGAAAGTGATGCCAGGATCACATGCTGTTGAGAGGTCAAGGGAAGAAAGGGTTCTGCAAGGAGGAGGTCCCTGGTGACCTCAGCCTGGAAAGCTCCAGGCATGGTTGGGATGGAGGTGACCAAGTGGGACAGGCGTGGGTTGGGAGATGAGAAGGGGGAAGGAAAGCATGGGGAGTGGCACTAGGGGGATGCAAGGGTCAGGGGCAAGGATGGCTGCCGGTCATGGGGAGGATGATGATGACAATAGGGATCTGATAGCCCCCCCTTTTTTAAATCCTCACCTGAGGACATTTTTTTTTTTTTCATTGCTTTTAGAGAGAGGAAGGGAGAGAGAAAAACATCGACGCAAGAGAGAAGCATCTGTTGTTTGCCTCCTGTACATGCCCGGACCAGGGACTGGTGCCCAGACCAGGGTGAGCGGCACCCGGCAAGGAGTAGACATTTCATTGGCACTTGAAAGATGGAAGTGTCTGGCATAATTCCTTGCATGCAGTTGGTGGCCCCATTTGCTACTTGTTCTTTTTAAAAATATTTATTGATTTTAGAGAGAGCGAAAAATTGATGTGAGAGAGAAACATCAATTGGTTGCCTCCCATATGCATCCCAACTGGGGTTTGAGCCCACAACGTAGGTATGTGCCCTAACTGGGACTCCAACCCACAACCTTTGGGTAAGGGAACAATGCTCCAGCCAACTGAGCCACACTGGCCAGGGAAGGTAACAGCTCACTCTTAATGAGATCCAATATGCCAGGGACTCTGCTTAACATCCAACCTTCTCCTTGCAACAACACTGAGATGGGTTCAATTCTTGTTCCCATTATCACAAAGGGAAGGAAACGAGCTCAGAGAACACAGCTAGCAGGTGCAGAAGCAGGATCTGGACCTTGCCTTTAACCACAAGGTCAGTCCAGATACTAGGGACTGGTCTGGGGCTAGTTCAGAACTCATTATCCCCGTCTCCCCAAGCCTCTCCCTGTCTGGCAATACTGCAAATTCACCGTCATTTATTTAATCCACCACCATTTGTTGACCTCTACTGGGAGCTAGGTTATGGGCCAGGCACTGGTGACACAGAATGGATCAAAGTGGCTGCAGCCCTGCAGGCGCTCGGGGTGGAGAGGAAAAGCGGGCTGGTGGGCAGGCAAATGGCACCATACAGTGTGATATGTGTTACAACGGGGCATGGACCTTGTGCAGAGGGAGCCCTGGAGCAGGAGCTCCAGAGTCTGCCTGGTGAGGCAAGAGCAGATGGGAGGGGAGGGAGCAGAGTACCTCTCATGTGGCCCAGGCTTGACCCCAGGCTCATGAGGTCCTGTGGAAGATGCTGAGTAGATGAACATGTTGCAAAGTTTGCCGTGGCCGCAGGGGAATTGGCAGTCGGAGGAATTAAGGGAGAATACAGAGGGGAGTGACTTCTGAAATTATTGGAGGTGTTAGAGGCAGGGATTTTTCTGTGTTGTGTTCACTGATGCATCTCAAGCACTGGAATCAGTGTCTGGCACAGAGCTGGTGCTCAGTTAATACTTAGTGAATGAATGAATGAGTGAATTGGATGAATGTTTGAACTCTGGGAGAGACGCAGGGGACCTGGACTGGAGCGTGAATGGGGAATGGGTAGAGGTTGAAATCAAGAGAAGGGGTAGTTGAGAGTTGGTGGTCATGGTGTGGGAGGGTGACTCCCAAGTTTCTGTCTTAAACGAGTTTCTGACTCCTGAAGAAAGGAGGAGAACAGGATTGGTAGACAGTTGATGAGTTCAGGTTGGGGCTTGCTGAACCTGAAGTCCGGCGGATGGTCCCAGAAGAGGGTTGGATATGTATATCACTTTAAAAATTGTAAAGTGCTTTTGAAGCATATGTAACAGTCTGTCCACCTCTTCTTCCATATCCTTGATACTCTGAGAAAATATCCAGAGACATCTTTGAGCGTCGTCAGCGATCGAGGGTAACTGAAGCCCTGGCATGAGCAAGATCACGCTGAGAGGCTTGCAGGTGCAGAGAGCAGAAGGCCAAGGCCAGAGGCCCAGGGAGCACCTGCATTTAAGATGGAGCAGAGGAGAGAAGCCAGGGAAGGGGCATGAGAAGGAGTGTCTAGAGATGGAGGGGGGACCCCAGGAAAAGTGGTGTCATGGAAACCAGGGAGGACAGAGGGAGGAGAGAGGGATGGCCCAGAGGGCAGGGGTCTCGGGGCGGGGTGACCAGACCAGCGTGTTGGAGTGCGGCGATGTGGACTGCAGCAGGAGGAGAGGACAGTGTGAGTTCAGTCAGCCTTCCTAGGGCCTGGATTGTAAGCTAGAGGGAGCCAGGAGAGCAGGGGTGGAGGAGACAAGGTCAGGGAGAGGTGGCCCAGGTTTTTAGGACAGCCTCCAGCACAAGGGCTTGGGCAGACCAGAGGGGGCCATTCTACTCCCCCCAGAGAGAAGGGAGGAGGTGAAGGACGGGGAGATATGTGAGTGTGGGGGGGACTTCTTTGTTTGATAGTGTGTATTTTCTCTTTAAAAATTTTTTTAGTTATCTTTCCTTTTTTTTTTACTATCCTAAATCGTTTATTAAGTAAGAATGCTACAAACACGGCACCTATCAGTGGTAATGGTGGAGCTGGAGAGTGTTGCACCCTCTTCAAGCTGCACCGCGAGAACCACCGATAGTGGGCTGGAACTTGTGGCCCTTTCCAAGGCCGCGCCGCTGCGGCCCGCAGGTGTCAGCCCTCGCACCTCCCCGTGCTTGTGGACCCATCTGGTGATCCACTGGGTGTCAGGATCCCTTCTGACAGCCTCATGGAATGGACCAATGAGGATGACCTCGAAGAGTTTGTATGTGGAATATTCCCCACCCAGTAAGGATTCAGGACTCTCAGAACCCACAGTGGCGCCCAGCTGTCTCCTCAGCAACGGACTGAAGGCTTCGGGCAAACTTCAGCTGGTAACACCGTGATGGACAGGCTTGCCGTAGGTCGCGCCCTTAGGAACCGGGCTTTTTCGGCCACCATAGTGCACATGAAATCTGATGTATGACATAACCTTGCTTGACCTTGTATCCCAGCCTGCATGCTTTATTGGGCCTGGTGGGGCGGTGGGGCGGTGGGGCGGTGGGGTGGGGGTGGGAGGGGGTCCCTGGGGAATGCAGAGAGTTGGCGGTACTGCCAGCAGTGCACCCTGAGAAGGAAGCGCATCACATCCGGCTGCGTCTTCCCCCACAGCTCCTGGATGCTTGTAAGCGCCCACCTTGGCTTACCGGATGGCTGTGGCCAGTCGGAAACGAAGAGCCTTCTCCCATAATCCCTTTCGGGCTCCTCTGTGTTTCCAGTTTTATTGAGATATAACTGACATACAGCATTGCATTAGTTTGAGGTGCACTACATAATGATTTGCTGTGTGTACACGTGCTTAGTGCGATAAGCTAACATCTGTCACTCTTTAAAAAAAAACCCTTTTAATGGCATTATTTGCACATAATAAAATGTACGTATTTCAAGTGAGCAAGTGATGACTTTTTTAAAAAAGATTTTATTTATTTTATTTGTAGAGAGGGGAAAGTGAGGGAAAAAGAGAGGAAGAGAAAATCAATCGATTGCTTCTCATAGGCACCCACACTCTGACCAGGGAACAAAGCTGCAACTCAGGGGTGTGCCCTGCCCTGGATTTTAACTGGCGACCTTTCACTTTGTGGGACACTGCCCAACCAACTGAGCCACACTGGTCAGGGCACAAGTGATGACTTTTTTTTCCCTAAAGATTTTACTTATTCATTTCCAGAGAGTGGGGAAGGGAAGGAGGAAGAGAGGGAGAGATACATCAGTGTGTGGCTGCCTCCTGCACCCCGCCGGCCCCAGCCCCCAACCCAGGCATGTGCCCTGACTGGGAATTGAACCAATGACCCTTTGGTTCGCAGGCCAGCACTCAATCCACTGAGCCACACCAGCCAGGGTGACTTTTGATAAATATAAAAGAGTGAGATAAATATATCTCACTTTTCGCCCCTTCTCTGGATCAGCCACCAAGTCTCATAAAACCTGCCTTGCCTGTACCTCTTAAGTTAAAAAGTTTCCCTGATTCCTCTAAACACAGTCCTCTTTCAGCCCTAAGCATCCCTGTAGCTGACCTTGGCAGCTGCCTCCCAGCTGACCGTCTTCCCTGTCACTGTATCCTCCAATGTGGCTCCTGGAACCCAGCTCTTGACCACACTCTTGCTGGGCACTGACTGGGCAGGTTTCTGGGCTCCACCCTCTGACAGCTCTCTATCTGAGGGGGAGCCTACACCCCAGGGACAGACAGATTCTAACTGAGAGGACAGATAGCCCACCCACCCTGTGACTTTAGTCTTTAGTCCCCTTGAGCCAAGAGAGAGACCACACAGCTCCAGGTTCACACATACCTTCTAACGCAGAAAACAGGCCTCAGCAGAATTAATGCACCAGTGTCCTTGCTTTGAACGGAATGCCAGTGAGGGATAACTTAAGCCAATTATCGAGCCTTGCCGGAAGCCAAATTATAGACATTGTCATGTTATAAACATCATTTCTCAAGAGAGCGGCTTGGAGACATCTGGGCAGCTGGGAGCCTGAGCTCATTATCTTCCCCTCCAACCTGCTTGTCCCCTCCTGCATCCCACCCATGAGTCAGCTTCAGCCAGGGCTGCTGCTTCCCCTCCTCCCCGTGGCCACTTGCTTTCAAGTGCTGCTGATTCTGCCTCAGATACCCGTCCACACTGTGGCCACTGCCTTCCTGAGGTCTTCACCATCTTGTGCTGCGACCCTGGATGAGTGGCTGAAAGAGTCTGAGCCTCCATTCCCTCATCTGTAAACTAGGAATTTTCTTTTAAATGTGGGAATTTCACTCAGGTCGAATGTGCCAGACACCGAGCAGAGGGCTGAGTTTGGGCTGAGCGTTCAGGAAATGCTCGTTCCCTGTTCTCCTCCTGCTTCCCCACCCCTTGCCCTTGCCAAGTGTGATCACATGATTTCCTTTGCATAAAAGTGGTCTGTAATTCCCCATCCTGCAGGATAACGTCCACATTTCTTATCAAGACCTTTGACCCTTCGAGTTCTGCTTTCTGCCCTTCATCCTCACCACTGTTCAGCCACACTGACCTACTCCATTCATTGATTAAAAACATAGTCACCTCAACGTATGGTCCCACAGGTTACCTGCTGGTCCCGAAGGAAGAAACTTCTCAGGAAAGGGATCAGCTGTCATCCAGCGGGCCTACGCATCCGCATTCCATTGCTAACAGGGGAGCTCAGGCATGGAGGAGGCAGCATCATCCATGAAGCGTGTTTGCCAGTCAATCTGAATTTAATCAAGCCTGTAGATCTAATTTCCAGTTTACAGGAAATACAGGATAAACAACACAACTAGGAAGCAATCAGAGAAATCTAGAATGTGGGCCACGATGCCTGCAATTTACTTAAAATACTTTAGCAAGTTAACGACTCAGTGGCATAGGGGAAAAAGTTATTCTAGATTTAAGCAAGACTTAAGATATATAACCAAATGCAACATGTGGACCTTATTTAGATCCTGGATGAAACAAACCAAATGCAAAAGAAGTGTTTTGGGGAGACAATTAGGGAAATTTGAATATGAGCTGGTTATTAGATGATTTTAAGGAATTATTGCTAGTTTTGTAATACGTGATTATAATATTGCAGTAAGAAAACTTCCTGAAGTAACTAGGAGATAACAGTCATGAAAACGCTAAATCACTTGAAATATTTCAGTAAAAATGATAAAATGTTAGCAATTACCCATCTAGGCAATGGGCATATGGGGTTTATTTCACTATTCTCTACTTCTTTTTCAGTTTGAAATGTACGTAATAAAAAAGATTAAAAAATATTATTTATTGATTGATTTTAGAGAGGAACCTCGATGTGTTGCTCCATTTATTTATGCAATTTATGCATTCATTGGTTGCTTCTTGCATGGGCCCTGACCAGGGATCAAACCCACAACCTTGGCCCCGTGGGATGACGCTCTAACCGGCCGAGCTATCCGGCCAGGGCTTAAAATCTCTTTTTAAATATGGATTTGAGTTCCAGCTATGTACTCACCACTGAGATAAGGCAAAGTCTGACGTGGTCCTCATCTCCATGAAACATGGAGTGTGGTAGGGGAGAGGTGAATAATTGATTAATCACACTAATATATGAACAGTGACAAGTGAATGAAAATGCTTTGAAGGAAGGTTCTCGGGTCTCCAGGGCGGACAGTGACGGCAGCCGACCCTACCACGGTCGGGAGGGTTGGGAGAGGTTCCCTCCAAGGCGAGAATGGCTCAGTGGAGCCCCGAATAGCTGCTGGCCAGGCACAGGAAAGGGAGGTGGGGAAAGTTCACAGTGGAACAGTCCATGCTAACCAGGGGAGAGGAGCGTCCGTGTCGCTTTAGGCACTAAAAGAGTTCGGGGTGGCTGAAGGCAGAGAGGACAGCACAGGGAAGTGGAGGTGAGGGGGCCAGTTCCCTCTCCCCAGGAGGACTGTGGGTAAGGTGGTCAGATTCACCTGTGAGCCAAGTTAATGCTTTCGCTCTTCATCCTGAAAGTGATAGGAAGCCGTTAAAAGGTTTTGAACAGGGGGCTAACACAATCCTATTTACAACTTAGAAAGGTAACTTCTGGCTCTACGGAGGGCAGGGCAGGCTGTGGGGGCGCTGCCGGGTGGGCTGGAATGGAGGCAGAGCGGTGGACGTGGGGTGTAATGCTGAGGCATCGACTGGGAGGTGCCAGATGACATCTGGGTTGCTGGCTGGGGAAGTGGGTGGAGGCAGGAGCCATACATCAGGCCAGGCTTCCTTGGAAGTGGTCGGTGTGGCAGGGGCGGAGGGTCACTGAAGGCCTGGAACAGGCTAGTTTGCTGGGCTTTGGAGATGTCCGAGGTAGGAGCTGAGTGGCAGTGAGGTGTCTTGGTCGGAGCTGAGAGGAAAGGTGTGGGCTGAGCCCCTCGGTGGCCAGATGGGAATGGCGGAGCGGGCACAGGAGAATGCCCAGACGGACGTGGGGTAAGGTTTGGGCTGAGAAGGGGAGTATGAGCCCGTGCTGAAGACCGAGGGGGAGCAGAGTGAGGCAGGAGGATACCAGGAAGGCAGGGTGCCTGGAAGGCGGGGGACAAGAAAGTTTCTGGAAAGAGGAAGTGGCCAATCGTGTGGGATTATGTTGAGAGGTCAAGACGGGAGGGCTGACAAGAGCCTGTGGGTTTTAATGAGATGGAAGCCACGGGGACCTCAGCAGGAGCTATTTCAGGGGCGGTGGAGGTGGAAGCAGATGGAAGTGGGTTGCGGAGTACGTGGGAAGTGAGAGAAGGAGACAGTGTGCAGACAGCTCCTGTGGGGAACTTGGCTGTGAAGGGGAGGAAAGATGGGGCTAGAGCCTGTGGGGTCAAGGGAAGATTTGGCTTTTTTTTTAAATCCTCACCCAAGGATATGCTTATTGATTTTTTTTTTTTTTGAGAGAGAAACATTGATATGAGAGAGAAGCACCAATCTGTTGCCTCCTGTATGCACCCCCACCTGGGATCGAACCTGAAACCTAGGTATGTGCCTTGTCCAGGAATTGAACCCCTGACCTTCTGGTGTATGGGATGACGCTCCAACCAACTGAGCCACACAGCCAGGGCATGGTTTGGCTTTTTAATAGGAGAGACAGGAAAGAGAGAAAAGGATGCCTCTGGGAGGCAGATGGGACAGGACTGAAGCCAGGGCATCCTCTCTCCTTAACGAGAGTAGGTGGCTATTGATGGCTGGGCGTTGGCAGCAACAGGGCAGGTGCTTGCTTGCTTCTCTTCCTTGCCGTGCTGTGTCCTCAGCTGCAGTTCTCCTCTCAGGCCTCCATCGTGTACTCCTCCCATCTTTAGAGCCTGAGCGGCAGATGACGCTCTCTGAAAGGATTCCCTCCTCAAGGTCACCCTGCCTGGACCGTGGCCGTAATTTGGATACTGGCTATTTGATGATGCTAAAGGATGACTGTTAATTCTTTTTAGGTTTGATAATAGCATTGAGGTTGTATATTTTTTAGAGTCTTTATCTTGTAGAAATATGTATTGAAGTAGTTAGGGTTGAAATGATACGATGTCTGGGATTTGTTTCAAGGTGCTATGGGTTATATTTTGCATCTTCGTTGTGGTGGTTACAGGGGTGCATTCAATTGGGAAAGCTCTTTGAAGTGTACACTTAAAATGGACACTTATTATATTGAAATCATAATTCAGTAAAATTGATTTTTAAAAAATTGGAGTAGGGGAGAAAGTGGGTAGGGGTTAGGGTAAAACAAGGTTGGCCAGCAGTTGGTAAATGTTGAAGCTGGGGGTTGGGTAGATGAAGGTTCATTATACTCCTCTTCTTACTTTTGTATAGGTTTGAAAATTTCCATAACAAAATGTTTTTTAAAAGGAACTTTAAATTTTCTCAGTCACAGTTTACATTCAGTGTTATTGTGTATTAGTTTCAGGTGTACAGCATAGTGGTTAGACAATCATGTACCTTAGAAAGTGTCCCCCCGATATTTCCAGCATGCCCCTGACACTATGAGTAGTTATTGCAATATTATTGACTATACATGATAAGACATTTGAATTGCATCAAGGAAGATGCGATTTCCGTTTTACAGATGAGGAAACTGAAGCAGAAGTGAAGGAGCTTGCCCCTAAAGCACACAGCTGGTAAAAGGATGACTCAGGAATATGAACAGACCCACCTGCATCCAGAGCGTGAGCTATTAACCCTGGGTGCCGGTTTCCAGAAGGGCAAAGTGTGGGGGTGGTTAAGGGACGACGCAGTCCTGCTGGTCGGAACAGAGCCTGGTTTAGGGAATTGGAGAAGCAAGATAGGTGAAGATGGCGGTGGCTACCGTGTGGTAGGGCAAGAAATGGCTTCCCTCTTAGATTCATCATCATGAGGTAGACTTCTGGTAATGACCATGGACTTGGGGTCTGGGGTTGAGTCCAGGCTCTGACCTTGCTAGCAGTGTGGCCTTGGGCAAATCACTTAACGCCTCTGTCCCTCTTGTTCCTCGTTTATTATTACATGGACATTAATGGAAACGTCAAATGGGATAGCCAGTTTAGAAAACGGTTTGGCAGCTTCTTGAAAAGTTAAACATAAATTTACCATGTGAACTGGAAATTCCACTTTTAACATGAAAACAGATGTCCACACAAAGCCTTGTATGCAAATGTTCATAAGAATATTACTTACAGTAACCAAAAAGTGGAAACGACCCCAATGTGATTGGATAAACAAACTGCGGTACACCCAGACGGTGGGCTGGTACTCAGCAATAAACTGGGGCAGGCCGCTAGTGCGTGCCACAGCGTGAATGAACCTGGAAAACATTACGCTTTTGTGAAAGAAGTCAGATGCAACAGACCACACACATACATGCGATTCCGCTTCTATGACGTGTCCAGTAAAGGCAGACCTAGAGAGCAGAAAGTAGATTAGCCGCTGGGGGCTGGAGGTGGGAATGCGGAATGAATGCTAGGAGCGACGAGGGGTCTCTTAGGAACTGTTCTAAAGGCGGATTGTGGTGATCATCACATAACTGTAAATTTAATAAAAATCATTGAATTGGGCACCGAAATTGGGTATGTAAAATTTAAAAAATAGAGTATCTATCTTTCTACAATTGTTACGGGGATCAAATAACATAAAGTTCTTAAACCAGAGACTGGAACGGAGTCAGTGCCGTGGACGTCGTTGTTGGGCTGGACCTCTGGGGCCAGTTCGCTGCTTCGCCTTCCTCCAGGGAAAGGGCAACTGGGCAGGTCCTCTGCTCCCAGGCTGTCCAACACGGGTCTTTGGGTGAGACTTAGACGGGCTAGGACGCGGAAGGGTTGGCTTTCAGGTCCCTAGGGGCCTATCCTGTGTGCCTCACCCCCACGGCGACCGTTGGAATCCAGCATTCAGCCTTGACCCTTTTTCTCCTATGGGGAGTGGGCTTCCTGAGAAGGGTGCTGATGCCTTCTCATCCGGCTGGCTGAGGACGGCATCGAGTGTCCTCTACCGTAGGCAACGGGAATTGCAACGGAGGGGCCAGCCGGCTCACGTGTTTCCACCGTCCGGACAATGTTATGAGGCAGCTAAACTGTCGTCCCCTTTTCATTGATAGGGACATTGTGCTTCAGAGTGTCCAGGTGACCTGCTCAGGATTGCGCCGCTGGCACCCCAGATCCAAGTGCTGTGAAAACTGAGGCTCGATTACCCTAGGTCCTTTCAGGGGAGAGTACGCTATTTCCTACTGTTTGCAAAGAGCTTCCATGCCACAGGGGGCTTTGCCTGATTGGAGGAAGCGAAAGACAGGAAAGTGGAGGTGGAGGGAATTCCTCCTCCAGGGAAGGCCTCTCAATAGTAACAGTTCCCGACAAAGCCGCTACACTGGTGGCTTTTGTAGTAGGAGAAGGAGGAGGTTATTGACCTGCATCATCCAGGTTTCTGCAGGTGGGGCCCAAGCCCCTCCCCAGATGTGGCAGCTGCAAAGAGGCTGCAGTAGAGCCGATTGAAGCAGATGCCCCTCTGCCCCACCAGCAAGAGAAATCAGGCACTGCTGTCTCAGAATAAGAGTTCTCAGTGCTGTCCCCTACGAGAGACGGCCGGGAAGATCATCATCCTTCCAGAAGCAAGATAGGCAAAGATGGTGGTGGCTACCGTGTGGCAGGGCAAGAAATGGCTTCCCTCTTAGATTCATTGTCATGGGGTAGACTTTTGGTTATGGCCATGGACTTGGGTCCTGGGGTTGAGTCCAGGCTCTGACTTTGCTAGGAGTGTGATCTTGGGCAATTCACTTAACGTCTCTGTCCCTCACTTTCCTCGTTTATTATTACATGGATATTAATGGAAACGTCAAATGGGATAGCCAGTTTAGAAAACGGTTTGGCAGTTTCTTCAAAAGTTAAACATAAATTTACCATGTGAACTGGAAATTCCACTTTTAACATGAAAACAGATGTCCACACAAAGCCTTGTATGCAAATGTTCATAACAGTGTTACTTATAATTGAAACTTTCCTCATGTGTGGGCAGGGGATGGGGGAGTCAATGTTTGGGGGCACTTAGGAATCCTGAAGTCTAGACCAGCAGGACCCTAGGAGCTCCCCTCGTGACAACTGCCCTGGAAACCTGGAGAAGATGCTAACAGGTGAGAGTTTTGAGCAACAGAACACTCCCCTCCCCCGTTTGTTAAACTCTAGCTCTACCTTGGAGCCTTTACCTCTGGCCTGTCTGCAAAGGGAGGTGGCCTCTGCAAAGGAATCACCTCCTGATCACCTCCTGATTCCTTTCCTCCCAAATGTTATCTGATGACTTTGTAGGGAAAAAAAATGTTTCCGTTGTCACGGCCAGGAGAGCCAGGATGCAAACTACATGATTTGTCCTCTTACAGGAAGCTTCTCTTACCCCAGCCCCAGAGTGAGATCTCCCTCTCTCTGACTTCCCTCCAGCTTCCTTATACACTCTTACTCCAAGCCATCACACCAAACTCTCTTTATATTTCTGACGATTAGAGGAAACCATATTCCAATAACCTAATTTTTATCAAGAGAGACATATTCTGGGGACTTACTAATTCTCTTACAAATACAGGGTCTGGGAGAAGTAACACCTGCTTGAGTGTGGTTGGTACGGTAATAATATGGGTGTATTAACTTATTGTTTTAATTTGAACATTTCACCTAAGATGTCGTGTGGTGTGCTTGAGTGTGATATTGCTGTGTTACAGAGTTACATGCTTATGATTTTGTAATGTAAAAGGGGCGTTATTTGTGCCGGACCCTGTTTTTTATTGAGCACCTATTACATCTGCGCATGATTCTAGACAGTGAAAATGAAGTCCTGATTCAGACCAAGTTCTCATCAGCTCATTTCCAGACTAATAGGTGAGACAGAAAGTAAAGAATAAATACCTTCAGGTTTTCATATCACAGTATGCTATACAGAAACTAAAGAAGCATAAGGAAATAGACTATGCTTCGGGGAGGATTTGGGGGATTTTTATTGGGGATTCACTTTTTCTTTCCTTTACTTTTTCGGGGGAGATCAGAATGAAGGTCTGCATGTCCCCTTCTCTGACCTCCTCAACCCGTTTTCGCAGCTCAGGACTCAGAGGGCAGAGTCTTGGGATTCAGGGGGTCTGCTGAGCCAGCCCCTTGGAATTTGGCTAAGAGGTCGTTTAGAAACTGCATTAGAGAAATGGAAACAGGTACTGAGAAAGTCTATCCTCTTCTGTGGTGTAATAATACCCCTCTCCGAATTTGTTTTTCTTTTCCCACCTGGCACATGCTTACTCAATTCCTAACTACTCATTCAACATTTTTTTGAGCTCACTGCGTACTAGCCACTGTTGTAAGGGACTGGAACAGAGAGACAGAGAACATTCTCTGCTCGCAGGAGTCCCTGCCATGCAAAGCTTTCAAGCCACCATCGCCCCATTTCATCTTTTCCCTCAACATTGTTTTTGAGATTCATCTATTTGCATTCAAGTAGCCCCAAGAGGGTAAGTATGAATATTCCCATTTTACAGATGCGAAAGTCGTGACTTTGAACAGAAAAAATCAATTGCATTGCGACGACTAAATGCCAGGACGTCACCCGGCCACGTGCAGCGTCGCATTTCGCCCCTCGCAGTCCCACCGGCGCACGCTCCCTCCTCCGTTCCCTCCCTGCGGCGGACGCGCCAGGTCCACGTGTGTGTGTCTGTGTGCGGAATGGGGACGGGGGCGGTGCCGCCGAAGGGGTGGGGTCCGGGCGAACGTCACAGGCGGTGCCGCCCAATCAGCGGCGGGCTCGCGGCCCCGGCGCTGGTATTGGGGCAGCGAGGGGGCAGTTCTCTATAACGCGGTCTCCGGGAGCCAGCGGGGAAGAAAGAAGCCGAGCGGGCGGAAGGCGCCTTCCCCGCCGCCTGGGCCCGGGCACCGGGTGCCGGGCCCCGAGTCCTTCCCGCTTCCCGCGGTCGCCGGTCGCTTTGTTTCCCCCGCCTCTGCGCTCCGGGCTACTCGAGAGGGGCTCCCGCCGGGTCTGCTTAGGGAACGCGGCGGCAGGAAGGGCGGCCGACCGCGCAGGGACTTGCAGGGACCCAGGAGTCCGGCCGCCGGGAGGGCCGCGTGACGAGATCGAGGCGGGAGTCAGAGCTTCGCGGCCCAAGGGTGCGGGCCCGGGGCGCCCGTGAGCAGAGACCTCCCCGTCGAGGGGGGGCGATGTTCCCCTCGTCCGTGGGTTCTTCGGGCAGCCAGGGCATCCCGCCGCTGGGACCGGGGCCCCCTCAGTGGGCACCCCCCTAGGCGGTTCCATGGAGACTCTGTGCCCCGCTCCCCGCCTCGCAGTGCCGGCGTCCCCGCGAGGGTCGCCCTGCGCCCCCACACCTAGGAAGCCGCGTCTGGGGACCCAGGAGTTCTCTCCGCTGTGCCTGCGTGCCCTTGCCTTTTGCGCCCTTGCCAAACCCCGGGCGTCCTCTTTGGGCCTGGGGCCTGGGGAGCCGGCGCCGCGGGCTCCGTTGCTGCTGGGCCCTCGCGCCCCTCTGTGCACCGGCGGCTGGGCCCCGGATGGCCTGAAACACCTCGCGGGACAGGCCGGACGGTCCAGCGTTCCGAGCTCCCGGGCCGGCCAGGATGCCGACGCCGCAGTGTGCCGGGGCCGCGGTGAAGAGGAAGAGGGCGGAGGTAGTTTCCCGCACTTAGGTGCTCGCTCCCGCGGACCTCCGGGCCGCTGCCCCGCGCCCCGGAGCCCTCGGGAATCTCTGACCAGCTCCGCCTCGGCCCCGCCTCGGCCAGCCCTGGGTCTTGATTCTCAGCTTGGCCCCGCCGCCGCCAGCCCACACCGGGAGACCGATTCCCGGCCTTCTCCGCCACCTGCGAGCTTCTCCATCGAGCCCACGGGGCCTGGGACCGTGCCAGAGCCGCCTCTGCCCGGCCGGACGGCTGCAGTCGATGGAACCCCCCCGCAGGCCGCCCCTGAGGCACCCGCCGCTAGCCCCTCGACGGCCAGTGGGGCACCGACCGCGCCCGGCAACCTCCGCCAGGAGCATTTCGATCGTCTGATCCGCCGGTCGAAACTCTGGTGTTATGCGAAGGGCTTCGCCCTCGACACTCCGAGTTTTCGCAGGGGGCCCGAACGGCCGGCATCGAAAGGGCCCTCCCGGGCAGCAGCCAAGAAACGCCGACGGCCAGCGCCTCCCCAGCGCAACGTGCAGCTCCGCCGCCCTGCACCAACGCTTCCCACCACCAGCACCTTCAGCCTCCTCGACTGTTTCCCCTGCCCCCCGGCCCTGGTCGTGGGCGAGGACGGAGATTTAGGGCCAGCATCCTCGCTTCGCCTCCAGGGAGGCGCTAAGCCCCCTCCTGCCCACCCCCTGTGGAGGTGGCAGATGGGGGGTCCCGCAGTCCCTGAGCCCCCCGGCGTCAAATTCTGGGGGATCAACCTGGAGGAACTCTGAGCGTCATACCTCTTCTGCTAAGAGGGAAAAGTTGGGGTTACAGCCAAACTGCTGGCTGGTTTCTCACATTTGCCTGACCTCTTCATGTTTTATGGGTTGTGGACAGAGGGACCTCAAATGACAGTGATCTTCAAGCACCTAACTGGTTGGGGTGACACCCCCTCCCCTTCATCCTTTCGAGACGAACTAAGGGCTGGAGTCAAGAGAAGGCTTAACGGAAAAGGACTCAATGACATAGATTCCAGCCCCTCCCCTCTGCCTTCTCCGATCGCTGGGGGCAGTGCCTTCACCCCAGGGGGAGTAAAGGAGGTTGCTGCTTGAAGACAAGGCAAAAAAAAAAAAAAAAAATGGAGAGAGACCTTGGTGATGGACAAACCGGTTGTTTCTGTGGGCGAGCCTGGGGATGAGGGGGTTGTGGTGGGGGTGGGGAGGTGATTGGCAGCTCCCTGGGGGCATCCCCCACCCCCACCATCTAGGCCTTTAACCCTTCACTCCCCTCAGGCCTTCCCCAGCACTCGAAGCACTACGGAGCCCTCATGGGGGATGGGGCCGCTTGAGCAAGGGGACTATCACCCCCTTCCGAGGGGCCTCCAAGAACCCTGATTGGCGAGATCTTCGGTCTCAGCCACCAACTTTTCCCTTTTGTCCAGTTTTGGAGTTTCCTTCTTCAGTTTCCCTGTTTGCTTTCAGCTTATAAGGTCTGATGGGTAAAAGAGGATGCCCCTTGATAAACCCACCCCTCCCCCAGTTTACTCTTCATGTGAGGAGGGGCAGGGCAGAGGGAACTCCTCCCCTCCTAAAGTGCCTGGGGAAGGGGCCAGAGACCGTCCCAGGGAAAGCAATGGAAGGTGGAAGAAATCAACAAAATCAGACCAAACAAGCTGCCTTTCGAGGTCCTCTCCAGCATTTACGGACGTGGAGGGGAGGCTTGGGTCCATTTTTGGACACCAAACTCAGCCCCCTTAACGGGTAGGCACAAGACAAGCTGCTTTTGGGGGGAGGGAGGGTAAATGTAAGGGCTCTGGGTCTGCCCACAAGGTCCAGTGAATGTCTGAAGGGACAAAGTTTGGGTTTGGATGAGAGCTGGGCTGGGGTACCTTCAACTTCCCTCCTTAAGGCGTTTTGGGAGTTGTCAGGGCCCTGATGGATCCCAAGGGGGCAGGGCCAGGGGATTAGTTTGGAGGTCAGAGGTTCTGTTTTCCGGGAGGGCAGGGGGAGAGCTGGGCCTGGACCACGCCCTCAGGCTGGGAGGATCCCCTAGAGTCAGGGAGGGGTGGAGTCGCTTTCTCCTCCACCCAGGTGAGGTCAGGGGAGGTTAGCTCTTAGGGAGATTCCAAGTTTAGGTGTGAGGGGCACCTGGGGGTTGAGGATCTGCCCGGGAACGTAGGGACCCAGTGACCCTGCTGTCCACACCAGTGAATAATGTCCCTCTTTCCCCAAAAACAGGGTGAGGGAGAAACAATTCCCACATGCGATACTGGGGAAGGATGTTGTCTCCTTTTCTGTGAAAATGCTTTGTAAAAAGTTATTGTTTGCACAGAGCAGATTCTTGAGAAAAACTGTTTTGAACCACAAAAATTTTGTTCGTTTTAAAATCTGCGTCTTTTAATTTCTTTTTTTTTCTTCTGGGGGTGAGGGTGGGGGCGGAGTGGTGGGCCTGGGGTGGGCACTGCTGGCTTTCTCCTCAACATCTGGCCTTTGTGAACCCTGCTGACCTCCCCTCCCCCTCCAGCTGTGCCGTGGGAGGACGGTGGGAGGGCGGGAGAGTGCCTTCCATTCCTGAGCTTTGGGGTATTCCTCATGCCCCCCAAGACTGGGGAAGGCAGAGGAAGAAGACAGATGTGGGGGTGGGGAGAGAGTTGCTGTGAAGAGGGGGTGATGTTTGCAAGGACGAATTCAGAAAGGCCAGGTCCTGTTTTTTCAAAAGCGCCTTGCTTTTAGTAAGGTGGTCTGGGTCAGCTTTGGCCTTTTCCAGCAGCCTGGGCAGGATGGTGTGAGCTTTGGGCGAAGGAGGAAGAGGTGGTGGGTCGTGAAATACTCTGTCGGCCTCTCCTTCCCTGAGTAGTGGGAGGTGGGCCCTTAATTAGGCTTCCCTCCTCCTCACTCAAGTGAAAGTATAAACCTCAACCTGTAAAGGGGGTGGTGCTGTGAGTTAAAAAAAAAAAAAAAAAAAAAAAAAACACCTTTTGGCCAGACCTGGAACTCCCCTCCTTGCGGAAAAGGTTTAATTTGGAGAATCTTGGGGCTGGAAGCATCCCTAGGAACTTTCTAGTCATTTTACATAACAGGGAACTATATTAGTTTCCCAGGACTGCGGGAGCAAACTGCCGCAGACTTGGTGGCTGCGAACAGTAGAAATTTATTCTTTCACAGTCTGGAGGCCAGAAGTCCGAAATTAAGCTGCTGGCAGGGCCTCGGGGTGAAGGCTCCAGGGGAGAATTCCTCCCTCGCCTCCTCCAGCCTTTGGAGAGCCCAGGCGTTTCTCCCGTTGTGGCTGCATCGCCCCAGTCTGCCTCCATCCTCGCAGGGCCTTCCCCTCTTCTGTGTCTTAAGGGTACTTGTCATTGGATTTAGGGCCCACCCGGATAATCCAACTTGACGTTATTTTGACATCCTTAGTTTAATTACATCTGCAAAGACCCTTGTTCCAAATAAGGTCACACTCACGTCTGGAGGGCAGGGACTGAGGACACGGACACACCTTTCTGGGCGCCACCATGCTGCCCACTGCAGAAGCCCAGTCCTGGGAGGGAGGCACTTGCCCGTACTTTTTGGAAGAAAACGTGTTCGGGGTTGGTGTGGGGTGCCGCGTCTCTCAGCTGGGGCCACAAGTCTCCCTGAAGTGGAGCAGCCTGGGGGAAAGGGTAGAGTTGGATTCTTTGCTTTTCCCAGGCTGACCCCAAGGATGCCGGGATTCCCCTTCCCCTCCCCAGAACTCACCAACGGGGAAGCAGGGAAGCTTTCCCTCCCTCCCTCCCTCCCTCTCTCCCTCCTTCCCTCCCTCCCTCCCTCCCTCCCTCCCTCCGTGGCTTACTGGCTCCTCCAGGTTGGGTGTCCCTAGCCCCTGTTCCCAGCTTGTCCGTGTGACTCCTTCCTTCTACCTGCCCCTCTCCCATCTTTCGTGTCCTCTGAAGTTCAAGGCTCTGCCACTGATCACGATGCGTTTTGTGGATTGTGGAGACTGAGGGTGTTAGCTTCTGTCCAGGTCTCTAAGTTCTCTCACTGGGTTCCTCTCAGAGGGTCTCTTGATGGCTCTGGGGCCCGTGTCTGCCCCTCTTTATCAGGGCCACCTGGGCAACCCTGAGTGAAATTTTGTCCCCCAGGTGCTTTGGGGCCAGTCCAGCCCTGCTAGCCACCACCTCCCTCCTTGGAGCTTCAGCTGCCCCCACGCACTCTGCCTCTTGCCTCCTAAATCTCTCTGGTTTGACTTCTACCCCCTGAAACTACTTTTCCAAGGGTCACTCATGACAACCCCCAACCACAAATCCGGTGGTTGCCTCCCTGCCGTTCTGAGCCCTGGATCTCTTCATGTTCTGACCCCTGGATGTCTCCAGGACCCAAGACACTGCTGTATGCTCACCAAGTTCTCCCAGTTTTCTCTAAGGTCCCCTTCCTGTCTTCCGTGCCTCTCCTTCCTCCTCTGTCCTCAGGAAGCTTTAATAAAAAGGGGGCCCATTATGTCCAGGGCGTGTCTATCCTCTGACCCCACGTCTTCCCTGGTGATTCCTTTTGTCTTCCTCTCTCAAATCTTCAGCTTGCACCTGAATAGGTAAGGACTCTCAGATGACTGTCCCTGCCTCCTCATCCTCCAGCCCAGCCCCTCTCCCGAGCTGTGGTCCCATACCTCCATGTGGATACTGGCGACTTGTATTTTCCCTATTGAAGACCAAGCTGAATGCCTCCGCTGCCTGTCCACGTCAGTCCCCCTGGTCACGTCTATGTTCTGGTCCCAGCTCTGCCTTTCTCCCCAAGACTCAGCACCTTGAATTCTCACCTGGGTCTCCCATTTGACTGAACCTCCCCCTGCTTCTCTCTCTCTCTCCCTCTCTCTCTCACTATTTCTGTCTCTCTCTCTGGCTGGGTACAGTGAACTTTGTTGATAGTGCATGCCAAGGTAGGGCTCCCAAAGTCCCTGCCCTTCTTCAGAGGGTCAGAGATACCAGGAAATGAGCTTGACAGAGTGGTCGTTGAGGGCAATGCCAGCCCCAGCATCGAAGGTGAAAGAGTGGGCACCACTGTTAAAGTTGCCGAAGGCAAGCTGGTCCTCACTGTGGCCCAGGATGCTCACAAGGGGCCCTGGATACCTGCTTCGCCATCTTCTTGCCAGCATCTCCTGTATCCTCCCCATCACAGCGCAGCTCACACGGGTCTAGTCTGGACTATGGCAGTTTCTGTGTCTCTGTTTTCTTGGTCCCCTCAGGTCAGGTGACCTTCTTACTCAGTGGGTCCTCCTTGGCCTGTCATTTAGAGCCCTCTGTGCTGTGGCCCTCGCTGTCCTGTCCAGCCCATCCCTGTTATTTCACTTTCTACACCATGTGGCCCATCACACTGGAAGGCCCTTCCTTCCCCAGCCACCCACCCCTTTCTCTACCTTCATTCTCCAAGACCTGTTTGAAATGCCATCTCTTCCATGAAGTATTCTTTGATTTCCAGTGTTGGAAGTGATCATGCCGCCTCCAGACCCTCTTTACTCTTTGAGAAGCCCTCTAGACCTCTTTGCTCTGGGGGAGGGGTGGTGGAGTGTGGTGGGAGAATGCAGACTTTGGGGCCAAACACTCCCGTTTCACCCCGCTCCACCCCAATTCATGGAGAGCCTGGGGAGGTAGGGCCCCCCAGGGGATACCCTGGGGGAATCCCCTTTCTGGCCTAAGCTCTCATTTTGGCCTTAACTGAGTCATTGACATGAATGGCTCCTTCAAAATCACGCCTGAAATTGTGAAAATGTCCTAAGAAGACACTGTCCAGTGCTCCAAGTCCTTCTACATGGTGTTTATATTTTCTTTAAGATAAAAAATTAGGGTCTTGATGATAATTGTTTGTATTTTTTCTTGCACCCCTCCAAGTCATCTTGTATATCCCCATATTATTTAGGTCCTGGACCCGTGTCCTGTCAGAGCAGGCCCCTAACTAACACTTGTGCAATGCGGAGTGCATATTTTACAGGGCTTATTTGAAGGACTGCACAGGCGCTTGGCCAGTGGCACTCGGTTAGGTGCAGTTCCAGAGCTGTCCACTAGATGATGCTCTCTGCTAGCACTAGAAGGAGGATGCTGGGCAGGTGAAAGGTAGCTGGGGAAGGAATTAATGCTTTCAAGCAATTGAGCGTTTCCCAGTGCCGGGTTTGGTGAGAGGGATGTGTAAGCCATGCTCCTTGCACACAAGGACTTAGTCAGGTGCTTTGCATGTATTATTTTGCCTTAATTACAATAGGTAATTATTATTGTCTCTGTTTAATAGATGAGGAAATGGAGGTTCAGAGAGGTTAATTGATTTGCCTGAGGTCTCACAGCCAGTGGAGGAGCAGAGTTTAACTCCGGTCTGTCTGACTGAGTTTCCCCCAGTAGCATTTATCACAGTAAACACTTACGTGGCACCCTGTTGGAGTCAGGCACTGTTCTAAGTGCTTCATGCCTCGTTACTCATCGAGTCCTCAGAGCAACATCAGGAAAAAGGTACTATTATAATCCCCATTTGTAGATGAGAACACTGAGGCACAGAGACGTTCCGCCAGAGCAGCTACAGAATAGCAGCTACAGAGTTTGTGCTCCTGGTGACGACACTGCCGCCGCATTTCACCAACCTGGCAGTGATCCGCTGCAAGCCGGAGGTAGCGCCCCGATATTTGGAAGTCACAGAGCTGTGCGCCAGAGACACAGAGACACAGAACTTGCCCCTGAGGCGCCTCTAGTTGCGTGGGAAAAGCAGGACGTGCAGTCTTCTCCTTTAGGGTGCGGACTTTCCACAGATGTGCCGGGTGCCTAGCGCAGCGGTTTACGCACTCTGGGCTTCAATATCACCAGCTACAATCAGGGGACTCTGCAGCAGGAGGTGACTGTCAGACACAGGAAGTTCACTATCCATGATTTCTTTATTTATTATTTTAAAAATCCTCATCCGAGGATATACTTATTGATTTTAGAGAGAAGAAAAGAGAGAGAAATATTGGTCAGTTGCCTCTTGAACTTGCCCTGACCAGGGATCAAACTCGAAACCTACATAAGTGCCCTGACCGGGAGTCGAACCTGTAATATTTTGGTGTGCAGGCCTGTGCTCCAACCAGCTGAGCCACCCAGTCAAGGCCCATGATGATTTATTACAAAAATTATAGCATTAAAACATAGAAGTGACCTTATCTACTTTAAAGTGCACAAAATGTCCAGCTTGATTAATGTTTACACAGGCACAGCCTGTGTGGCCGCCACACAGGGGTCAGTGGCCCGCCTTCTGGGAGGCTCCGGCAGGCTCACTCTCACTCACTCCCTCTGGCCTGGCCACCTCGCTGGCCTCTGTCACCACAGGTTCGTTCTGCCTGTTTTTGACCTTCATATCAATAGAAGCTATGTTTCTGTGTCTGGCTTCTTTTGTTCCGCCTTATGGATGTGAATTTATCACACTGTTGAGGGTAACAGCAGTTTTTTCTTTTCATTATCATGTAGTATTTCATTTTATGAATAATCTGCAATTTACGTAGTTTGCTGATTGATGGTTGGGTCTTTTCCAGGTGTCAGCTTTATGTGTGAAGCTGTGCGGCACAGTTTTAAAGGAATGGGGAGGAGCAGTGAAGAGAGTTAACATTTACTCAGACGTGAACTGTTCCGGAAAATGGGCTGAGGGCTGGAGATGAGACATGACTAAAACCCCGTACTTCTCTTCCCAAAGCTCACAGCTTTGTAAGGGAGAAAGACGAGGGAACAGAGGGTCACAGGACAGCATGACAAGTGGAGATAGGGATCAGGAGGCCAAGAGAACAATGGGGCGTGTGGGAGGAGCAAGGTGGGGGCAGTCAGGGAGGACTTCCAAGAGGAGGAGATACCTGAGTTGAGTCTTGCAGGGTAGGCACGACGAGCTCATGAAATGAAGGTCCAGGAGGTGCTGAGGACAGAGAGGGCAGAGCAAAGGCGCTGAGGCTTGAGTGAGCGGCCTCTTAAACCACTCGTATTGCCTGAAGCACGGGGGCACGTGACAGGAAATGAGGTAGACAGAGGCCAGGTCACAGAAGGTCTTGTATATCAGTGTAAGGAGTTTATTCTGAAGGCAATGGGTACCCCCGATGGATGACTCCGTCAGACCGTGGTGCCCATAAACTTTGCTTATTATTTGTTCAATAATGTGAATGGAGTCCCTACTATGTGCTGGGCCTTGTGCAGGCACTGAGAGACAATGGTGAGCAAAATAGGTAGGGTCCTAGCCCCCTGGAGCTTGCAGTGTGTGTGTGTATGTGGTGGTGGGGTGATGGTAATCAATAATCATGCAGCGGAAACGGTGCTGGGAAGGAGTGCAAGGGCCTGGGGGCTGGGCCAGGAGCATTTGACTTAGGCAGGGAGAGCAGAAGAGACTTCTTGGGGCTTGAGAATAGCTTGGAATGGTAACTAGCAATTAATGACAAGGAGAGGGATGGGAAGAGTGTTCCAGGGAGAGGGGACAGTGTGGATAACGGGCCTGGCACTGGAGGGAGCAAGGTGCATCAAAGAGCTGAGCGCGGCCGGAGCCTGGAGTCCTGGGGAGAGGGTGGGCAGGGGCAGGGGCAGGGGCAGGGCGGGATCTCGCAGGGCCTCTTGTTCTGACAGCACTTGTGTTAAGCAGCGCTGTGACATCAGATTTGTGTTTGGAGAGGATCACTGTGGCATCAGTGTAGATGAAGGCGGATGTGGGGAAATCGGTAAGGAAGCGACCAGGCAAGAGATGCTGATGGCCTTTGTTGGGAGTGTGGGTGCATGTGGGGGTGCAGCCGTGGAGTGTGAAGGAGGGGACAGGAGTAAGTCTTGGGACTCTGGCTTTAGACATCAGGTTGACAACGAGACAGGAAACTCTGTGCTGAAGTTGGGATGTGCGGAGCATCCTGAGTTCAGATTCGGGCATGTACCGTCTGAGGTGCCTTTGTGGCATCCAAGTGGATGTTTGTGTCTGATGCTCAGAGAAGAGGGAGAACCAGAGACACACTTGTGCGAGTTACCTGGGTGTCCATGGCAGTGGAGGTTGGGAGGCTGGATGTGGGGCTCGGGGAGATATTAAAAAGGAAGAGGAGAAGAGTGCTCAGGACTGGGCCTCGAATCCCTGCATTTCACCAGAGCATGGTGGGAAGTACTGGGGGGTGGGCGGGGGCTGGAAGTTCCGTTTGGATGCTGTGGGAAAGAACCAGGAAGTCCCTGGGAGAAGGAGAGGAGAGGCCTTTATAAAGCAGAATTGCCAGCCTTGGAGTCTGGCGTGAATCCCAGCTTTTGGCCCAGAGTCTGCTGCCTGAGGGCAGCCCAGGCTGGAGGCACAATGCTGGGAGTCATCAGCATGTGAATGGACAAGAATGGCCAGGGCTGTGCGTGGGAGTGAGAAAGGATCCAAGAATAGAGCCCTGAGTGACAGTAACCAAGGTGAGAGGAATGGCCGGGAGGGAGGAGGGACCCAGGGGCACTCTGGTGACAACTGCTGGTCTACACCGAAGTCTGTGCTGCCCTGGCTGCCCAGGTAGACCTGCATCCCTGCTTCCCTCGCACTCAGGGAAGCCAACGGCTTTCATTCCCACTGATGGGATGCCCAGGAGAAGAGGGGTGGGCCCTTTTCTGCCTTGGCCTTAAGACGCTAAGCACACCCACGGTGCACTCCCTCCTGCCCCCCCCCCCCCACCTGCACGGCTGGAGCCCTGCATGGCTGCCCCCAGGTGCAGCCTGAAATCACAGAGAATGCCTTAGGGGGCAGCACAGCAAGGCAGGGACCCGGGCCTTCCAATGAGCAAGTTCACCCACTGACCTGTAATATTCACTGGGAATGTGAGAAAGAATGAAACTTTACATTCTTTATTGTAAATCCTCACCCGAGCACATGCTCACTGATTTTAGAGAGAGAGGAAGGAAGGGAGAGTGAGAGTGAGATAAATATTAATCAGTTGCCTCCCACAAGCAGCCAACTCCTCCCATATGAGTCCAGACAGGATTGAACCAGAAACCTAGGTATGTGCCCTGACTGGGAATTGAACCTGTAACCTTTTGGTGTTCGGGATGACGCTCCAACCAACTGAGCCACTGGCCAGGGCCGAAACCTTACATCCTTTAAGCTGCTGTCATACTTGGATCTCTTGTTACAGGAGTTCAGCTTATCTAGCACAACTTTGCTGCATAACCCAATTAATGTAACTAATCAGTTTAACAAAAAATTATTAGCCTAACTAGTACAATATAAAATTAAAATATAATAAAAATTAGCCTAACTAGTATAACTGATCAACTATGAGGAGAACCAAGGGAGGAGAGCACATGAAGAAAAGATCAAGTGGGGAGTGGTGTTGATGTCGCACAAAGATGGGATGAAATAGGGATGGAAAAGGTCCCATGGCCTCGGCAGCAAGGAGGTCACTGGTGACTCCAGTGGTCCCCCTTTCAGGGGGGTGGGGTGAAACAGGGGGTGAAGGAGGAGATATAGCCAATGCAGGCATCTCTTTTGAGGAACTTGGGTGTGGAGGAAGAAGCGGAGAAGGATCTAGAAGGGTACTCAGGATGAGTACAGTGGAAAAAAGAAGAGAGAGGGAGTGAGGCCTATGTGGAGGGGCAGGGCTGGGACCCAGGCGGACAGTGAGGAACATGTGTGTTCATGAACATGCTCCGACTTGCACACATGTGCACACACACATGCATGAGACAGGAGAGCCTGGGGGACAGGCAGGTGGGCAGCTGTGGTAACTGGGAGTAGGAGTGCTTTCTAGAGAGCTTCCATGTTCTCTGAGAAGGGGGAGACGAGGTGGGGGGCACAGCGGGGGAGGGGAGAGAGTCAGGTGTAGGACCGAGGAGCTCAGGGAACCTGAGAGGCTAACTATACGCAGTTGGAAGCCAGGAACTGGGGGAGGCAGCAAACTTTCTGGGTGTGGGGGCTTTTCCCAGCTGAGCTTAGCTGCTGGGGTCCAAGAGCGAGGCAGGCAGGTGGGTGGGCCCAGGGGGTGGGGGCCCTGTGGGCAGGGGGAGTCAAGGACCACGAGAGTGAGGGTATGAAGCGTGGGTCCAGGGGAGCAAGTGGAAGCCAGGGGTGAGGTGAGGGTGTGGAGGTGGTGGGGAGGGTGCAGAGCGGCCGCGGTGGAAGAGGCAAGGTGAGGCCTGGGAGAGAGGGAGGGTGGTCAGTGGAGGTTGCCCAGCTATCCTGTGTTGCTGGGACCCCACGGCTACCCAGGATGGAGGCAGGACTGGCTTGGAGGGATGTTCTGGGAGTCCAGAGCCAGAGTCTGGAATAGGAGGGGCGTGGGCAGGGCAGCTGGTGACTGCAGCCTTCCCTGGGTGACTTCCTGCAGCACAGGGTGGGCAGTTGGGAGGCAGAGACCAGGGTGCCCCTCTGCCCACCACATGGACGTCAACAGGCAGCATAAATGACGACCTTTGACATTTACGGCCTTAAGATTGACCATCAAAAGCCTTCCTCATTCCCTACCCGTGCAATCAAGTATCTATTTTAACAGAGGAGCCACTGAGAGGGATTTAGATAAAATGCTCAAGGTCCCAGGGTTTGGGCTCCTCACCCCACCTCCTGACACCCCACAGACCAAGGTCACATGACTTTGAGTTTGGTGCCAGGGCCCGCACCACCCTGCCTCCCGCTTCCCACTTCCTCCTCCGTCTGAGCTGTTGCAGCCGCACCTTCTCTCTCAACACCTTCCAACCCAGGGCCCAGCCAAGCACCACTCAGCCCACGGCAAGGCAAACAGCCTGGGAGCTGGCAGCATCCTGGCTCCCGCCCTCCCCTCTGCAGCCTCCTGGGGCCCCTCCCTTCCTGCCTTCCCAATCCCGAGAGCCCATGAGGGGAGCCTCTGCCGTGCCTGGGGTCCACGTGTCTGGGGTCCAGGCTGCAGGCCTTCTTCAGGTCAGGGGCCTTGTATTACGTGCCACATCAGTCCGGGTCCTGGGAACTCCTCGTCACCCTGGGCCAAAGTAGGTGTCACCTTAGTCCTGTGTGGGTTCCAAGTCGGTCGTGACCCCTGTGGCCACTGAGGGCTCTACCTCACTCACTCTAGGTCAAAGTGGGCTGCACCTCCTTGTGGGCTCCATGATACTCTGAAGCAGTGCGGACTCTGCACTAGTTCATTCAAGCTCCCCCGCCCGCTGCCTGGCCTCCATGGCCCTCCAGGCCCTGTGAGCTCCGGTCCGTCTGCAGCCCTGTGGACTCTCGTGCCGGGCTGCTGTGGGAGCCCGACACTCTGGGCTGGGAGGCCCACGTCAGCGTGGGCCCAGGGAGGGACCATGTGGCTCTAATTCCTTGACCCATCTTCATCAGCACGCTGGGCCCCTGGGGACGCCCGTGAGCTCCATGCTTCTCTGAGTAACTCCTGGTGGACCTTGGCTGCCCGACCGGGGCCGGCGGACCGGCAGCACTGGCGTTCGCCTGAGACTCACTAGAAATGCAGACTCTCAGGCCCCACGCAGCTCTCCGGCGTCAGAGCTCCCTGCACGGCCAACAAGACCCTCGTGATGCGCATGCGTGCTAACGTTTGAACGACACCCTGTCAGCCAACGCCGGTCTGGATCCAGGTGGAGCCACCCCTCACCATTGCCGTGGGAGCTCCATGACACCCGGGCCCACGTGGGCACCTGTTAAAGATCCTCCAGCGCCCCGTGGGGGTCGAAGCGCTGTCCCTGTGACTCCCCAGCTGCTGCCTCCTCCTGTCTCACCTTCCTCTGCTTCCTCCCTGAGGCCTTGCCTCTACCCAACTTTCTCCTCCAAAACCCAACGCCCAGTCCCCTGCCCTGAGCCGCAGGCCCCCTCCGCCCAGAGTCCAAGCACAAAGGGCCTTTGTCATCCCCCACTCCGAGCTCTCTGCTTTGGGGATCCTCCTGACCCTCCCTCCCCCCAGCCTCCTGCCGACCTCAGGCCACCCCAGCTGGAAGGCTGCTGTGGTAGTTTTCCATCCCTGCTGTTCTCTGCCTCAGACACACGTTGCACGGATAGATCCGAAGTCTATATCTATATATACTTCTCACCTCCCCGCCCCCGGACGGCGTGCGTCTCCTTTGCCAGGCTGTGGTCGTGCAGTCTGTCGCTCGTTAAGGCACTGTCTCAGATCCGAATGTTTAATATTTTATCCAGGAAGCGCTCCTGGCTGGGGCCCCGGGGAAGGTGGTGTGAATCTGACAGAATGTCAGGCCCCGGAATGGCTGCTCACGGGTGGTGGCAGTGGGACTGGAGAATGGTGACAGTGACGCCAGTTCCTGGCCGCTTATCTGGCTTTAGCATTGGGTTCGGGGTGGGGGGCACATATCAGGGATCAGCACCCCCAGCCTGCACAGAGAGCCTCCCGTCCTTGGCACACACGCAGTCATTAGGAGGGTGAACTCCCACTTGAACTTGTGTGTTCGATTCAGTGGTTCCTCCAGGTCTTGGTCATTTCAGTGTCAGGGATTTTCCAGTGGGAAGAAGCTCTTGGCTCTGTAAGGAAGTGGCGGGTCACCCCACACCCAGGGCAAACCATGGAGGAGGACAGAGTGGGAGGGAGGAAATGGGCGGAACACTGGGTCTGGCTGGTGCTCTGCGACCTTGGGGTGTCATTGAGCTCTCTGGTTTCCTGTGAGTGACATGGGAGGATCATTAGCATCTTCCCCCCTCCCAGGCAGGCTGGAGACCTGAGGTAGTGGCTTCAGTACTGACATCGAAGGCAGGCGCTCTCTTCTGTTCCAGATATCTGTAAAGAACTCCGGGGGCAGGAGGGGGAAAGGAGGGGGAAAGATGAGGCTCTGGCCCAGGGGCAGATGGAAAATGTGAAGATGGAAGTGGGGGAGGGGAGTGCAGACAGACACAGGCCTTTCATTCTGACCCTTGGGAGGCATGAAGTGCCCGATTGTGCCTGTGTCCAGAGGGTCCCGTGGGGCCTGGAGGTTAGAGGGAGAGGGGCGAGCCCGCTCCATCTCCAGGTCCCTTGGGAACAAGGCTCCCACACACGGCACTGCTGTCTGGCAAGGCTGTGATGGAAAGCGCTTCTCAGGGACGGCAGGACAGGGCACGACCCAACGCTGCTCCCCACCGCTGGCCAAGTTTCAGGGCCCGGAGGTTTATCTGCACTGCACTGTACCGGGGTGAGGGGCAGAGGCCAGGATCAGGGGTGTGGTGGGGCACGTGTGCTGTGATCATCCCTCAGCCTGTAATGCGGGGCGGGGTAACTCCCACCCCATCGCTGCCTGCTCCACAGCAGCTCCCAGCTGCTCCTCCTCAGGCGCCAAACTGGGAAGTTCTTCCTGGTGTCTTGTCTCAGTTCTTTCTGCTGCCGCTTCAGGGCAGTTACTCTCTGTTCTGCTGTGTGGGTGGATGAGGGGCAGCCCTCCTGTCCTGGGGTTCACTGCCTTTTCTTACCAGGAGGAAGCGTGTATGCTGAGTCAGAACCCTGGGGGCCTGGCCTGCCTTGGGGGTCTGTTCATCTGCCCACATACAGTGGCCCTCTGCTGGGGGCATCCCTGGCACCCACCCAGCTGTAAGGAGCAGGGATGAGGCTTAAAGGGCCTCCAGACTGATGTGATTGGCAGCACCAAGCTGCGCAGCGCGGCACAGCACAGCTGCTTCAGGTGCTGGTGTTGGGGAGCCCTCTGCTCTCTACAATGCCCCCCACCCCCGCCATCCAGGTCAGCAAATTATAAATGCCTTTTACCCTCGAGACTGTTTGTCCAAAGGCTATCATGCAGAAGCAGAGCAAAACAAACCTGAGGAAAGTCCAGCTGCTCTGGTGGAAGCCACGGTGGGGGCCAGGGAGACGTGCTGCTTTCTTCCTCCTGCCCCTTGGAAGCCTCTCCCGCCCCTCCCACCATCCCCCAGGGGCTCCTGCAGGCCCCGCAGGACTCCCAGAGCTTGGCAGAGCAGAGTGAGAAAAGCCCTGATCTGCAAAATCTAGTTTCTTAACTCCTGGAAGCTGCCAATCAAAGGCAATGGGCAAGGGCAGAGAGAGGAGCGTGAATGACAGTCCCACAGACGACAACTCGATGACCAGGGAAGGGCAGGTGGGACGGTGAAGAGAGCGCACAGTCAGACAAAGGGCTCAAGGCCGGGCCATTTAGTTTGGGGGTGACCTTGATTGCTCCTCAAAAACCTCTGGGGGCAAAACCGAGTCACAACATGTGCCAGAGTGGAGGCCTGGGTGCAGGGGGAGGAATTAAGCGAGAAATTTCAGAAAGACTCTCACCCACAAACTACAGTGGTCAAACTACAGAAGTGTGGAAGAGCACAAGGTTCTGGAGATCAACCCCAAGCCCACCGAGTGCGCTGACTCACCCAAGGAGCTTGTTCTCATCCGGAGTGATTTTGGCCCCCTCGCCCCCACCTCAGGGACATTCGGTTGTTATTACAGCAGAGGGGGTGCGCCTGGCATCTAATGGACAAAGACCAGGGCGCTGCTAACCACCCTACCATGCGCAGGACGGTCCCCCTCCACAATGTCAATAGCCCAGCACTGGGGCCGAGGAACCTTGGTCTAGACTCCAGACAAGGCCGCAGGTTTTACTGTATCTGTTTATTTCCCCCACTGAAATATGTTCCCAGAAATTAGAAGTAATGAGTCTTCTACTTGTCTACTTCATCTGCCTCTACTTGACAAATGTTTGTCGGCCAGATGTGTGATTAGATGACTCACCTGGACACAGCAGGCGGCACCCTCCTTCCCGTCCAGAGCCCGGTCTGCCTTGCAGCGAGGCACCTGCTACTTCTCCGGTTTAGTCAGGAGACACTCAAGGGATCCTGACCCCGGCAACCCTGGGAGGAAGCCGAGGAGGGTCCACCCAACGGTCGGTGCCTGAGCTGTTGACCAAAAATAACAGATGCTCATTCACAAATCAATTGGCATATCATTTGCATGTTTCTTTGAATATAATTTGCATGTTGCTCCTTTAAAGTCAAAGGCACAGATTCCCCCTCCTCTGCTTCTTCCACCTCTGTCTCTCTCCTCTTTCTTTGCTCACTCTCTGGGGGAATGCCCACCTGTTGGGGCCCACATTAGCTTAGTGAGTTTCCCCAGGGCCTACACAAAACTTAGGAAACCTATTCATGGAGAGATTTAAAAAAAAAAAAAAAAAAAAAAAAAGCAGGCCCCTTGCATTCTGCCCCTCCTTTGATGTCTTCCGGTCAAGATCAAGACCTTTGGTGTCTCACATGAGTTTCAACATGGACTCTGCCATTCCACAAGCTGCATAATCTTGAGCAAGTTATTTAATCTCTCTGTCTCTCAGTCCCCTCATCTGTGAAATGGGGGCAATGATATTTACCTCATGGAATTACTGTGATGACTCAACTAGAAAATCTGTGAAAGTGCCAGGCAGTTGGTAAGCACCCGAGAAATGGTAACTGGGAGCTCAGCGTGGTGCACGCTGTCTCTGAATTAGCTGTCGCCAGGCAGCACCGCCCTCCTGAACTTCTTGCCCTGCTGCCAGCTGCTCCCTTTTCCCTCTTGAAGCTCTCTTCTGGCCTCGGAGTTGCCACTATCTTCTGGTTTTCCTTCCACCTTGCTGGCCACTCCTCAGTCTGATTCCTTCTCCGTCCTACCTCTAAAGTTTGGGGAGCCCCCACGGCTTGGCACCAAAATCCCTCATCTTTTTGTCTTGGGTGTCCATGGCTTTCATCCATTTCTCCAGCTGGGAGACTGATAACAACACCTACGTGGTATCTCTCGCCATGTGGATATCTATAAAGCATCTCAAAATCAACCTTGTGATTTCAAATCCTTTTCCTCCCCCAGACTTCCCCACTGCAGTAAATGGTACTGTGATTTATCCAGCTGCTTAAGTCCAAAAATCCAGAGTAAGTCTTTGATTCCTCTCTCCCTCACACCCTGTATTAGTCATCCATTGCTGCATAACATATTGCTCCCAACACTTAGTGTCTTAAAGTAATAAGCAATTCTATTCTCACTAATCCACGCTGCTTCTTTGGGCCAGGAATCCAGAAGTGACTTGACTGGGCTCAGGGTCTCCCATTAGGTTGCAGTGAGGATGCTGTCACCTAAAAGCCTGGCCTGGGCTGGAGGGTCTGCTTCCAAGGGGCCTCTTTCACAGGCCTGTTAAGTTAGTGCTGATGGTTGGTGGGAAGCCTGAATTCCTTGCCAGGTGGATATCATAGAGCTCTTGAGTGTCCTCATAGTATGGCAGCTGGCTTCCCCTGGAGTGAGAGATCTAAGAGAGGGGGGGGTGGGGAGAGAGAGAGAGAGAGCGAGAGCGAGAGCGAGCAAGCCAGGAGGGAGCTGCGATGCCTTTTCTGGTCTTGCATTAAAAGTCACACACTGTTAACTTCTGTTGGATTCTTTTCCTTAGAAATGAGTCACTAAGCCCAGCCTGCATGCAGGGGGAGGAAAATCAAGTTTCATGTTTTGAAGGGAAGAATCTCAAAGAATTGGTGGTCATATTTAAAAACCATTGCCTAAAATATGGCTTGCATTATCTACTTCTCGTCATCCCCACTGCCTCCATCCCAGTCCCAGTCACCCTCATCACTCACCTGTGCTCTGGCAGCGGCCTCTGGGCCGTCTTGCGCTGACTCTTGCCCATCTACAATCTGCTCTGCACAGACCAGCCGGGTGGCTGTGGGTCAGTGAAAGTTGGGATGGGGGCTTCTTGCTAATGGTGATAAATGGCATCTTCTTTTTCTTTTCAGATTCCGCTAACATGTTAGTAAAAAAAGAAGAAAGGGCCCTGGCTCGTGTAGCTCAGTGGATTGAGTGCGGGCCTGTAGAGCAAAGGATCGCGGTTCGATTCCCAGTCAGGGCACATGCCTGGGTTGCAGGCCAGTTCCCGGCAAGGGATGCATGAGAGGCAACCATACATTGATATTTCTCTCCCTCTCTCTTTCTCTTCCCCTCTAAAGATAAATAAATAAAATGTTAAAAAAAAAAAAGGAAGAAGAAAGGCATAAATCCACCAGGACAAAGGAAAGGACATTTCAGCAGCTAAAGGGTTTCAGTAATGTTTTAGAAGATTGGAAATGGACTGGGGAAGAAGAGTCACAGACTTAGCTACCAGGACAGAGGAAGGTAGATGATGACAAGGGGAAAGGGGTTTGGAGGCACCGGAGGGGCAGAGGTGAGGCCTGGCCTGGAAGAATAGTTGACCCCTCCACCATTGCCCTGCACAGAAAGGCAGGAACCAGGTTCCTGATCACTCCAGGCAGAAGACCAGAAGTTTCCTATCTGGAGAAACTGAGAGGCTCCAAAGAAAAAAATTCCATGGACTAACATTTGGAGGGTTTCCAGTGAAACAGCTGGCTCTTCACCCGATGACTAAAAAGCAAAATCCACCAACAAAAAAAGCCTCACCCGTGCCTATGGAACCTCCAGTCAGCTTTTTAAGGCTTTCCCCTTAAATACAAATGGCTGAGTAAGGGGTCACCTGACAAAGGAGGAAAACTCCTGTGTCAGCTCTGGCCCTCTGGGAATCACACGCCGAGTGCAGTGGGAGGGCCTGAGGGTTATCGGGGGTAATGCGTGGGAAGTGTAAAGAGAAGGGGGAGCAGGAGTGGACAGGGAAAGTCTTCGACTTTCAGTTGTGCAACCAGATGGTAGGTTTACACCCAACGTATGAATGGTCACAACCCACACACATGGTCTAGACAAGCCAACTAAAAGGCAGATGTGTGAAATTTAATGAACGGATAAACTAATGGACAAAATAGTGCCAGAGGCAGGGATACATGGAGCACACTGGCAAATGTCTGGGGGAGGGGGGGAGGGGTCTGGATAAAAGAAGGCGAAGGGATTAGCTGAAGAACACGTGTGTGTGACCCATGGACGCAGACAAGAGCATACTGATGGCCGGGGGAAGGGGGGAAGGGGCTGGGTGGAGGTGGGCAAAGGCAGGGAGAATGGGGGACATCCGTAATAAAGTCAACAATAAAAAGTGTTTATACAAAGGCAGATAAAAAGGGAAGACCCAAGTAGATTCTGTCTGCAAGAAGCCTACTTTCTTTCTCTTTAAACATCAGCTACTTACTTTTCCTTTAAATAAAAAAAAAAAAATGCAATAAATGTAAGCCCATTTGAAGTGTAAAAGTCCTCATGGATTGATGCAGTTGAATTTTGCTGGGCCAGGCCTGAGAGCAGTTTCTGCACCTGGGCCCCTCTGACATTTTGGCTGGGTCGTTCTGTCTGGGACCATCCTGTGCTTTGCAGGGTGTTCAACAGCAGCCCTGGCTCTTTACCCACCAGATCCCAGCTGTACCCTCTCCTGGTCCTAACAACCAAAAATATCCCTGGATATTCCCTGGGACCAGATCACCCCCTGGGGTAAGAACGGCTGCCCGGCAGGATTCTTACACGGTCTGCAGCAAAAACAAGGCCAAACACTAGGAGTCTCCTGCAGTTCTGACGTTGCTGCCAACCTGGACTTTGGTCAGGTCACCAAAAATACTTTCTGCAGCATCAGTCCTGTGCCAGCTCCCCACAAGGGAGGGCTACCCAGAGAGTCCTAGGATACGCCGACCTTCCCCTCTCCCAGAGCTCAGGCCACTGGGGCTGGGCCTCCACCTCAGAGATGACCCTTGGCTTAAATCAAACAGGAAGTCCACACTCAAAATAAAGACGTAAGTAGTTAGAAGGAAAAAAATATACCATGCTAATACAAATCAAAAGAGTGCTGGAATGGTTATATTAATATAGGCTATATTATGCTAACACTGGTCAAAAGGGCTCTGTCAATATCAGACAAAATGGCCCTGACTGGTGTGGCCCATTGGTTTGGGCATCATCCCATGAGGCAAGAAGTCATCAGTTCAATTCCCGGTCAAGGCATATACCTAGGTTGCAGGTCAGATCCCTGGCTGGGTATGTGTGAGGGGCAGCTGATTAAGGTTTTTCTCCCTCTCTCTTTCCCCTCTCTCTAAAAATAAAAGTACATGTCTATATCTATCTATCTATCTATATCAGACAAAATCGATTTCAGAGCAAAGATTATTACCAAGGACCAAGAGGGCCGTTTTGTAATGATAAAAGGTCATTTCAAAGAGAACATAATTCTAAAGGTCTATTCTCCTAATAACAAAGCGTCAAAACACATAAAGCAAAAACTGAGAACTGCAAGGAGAAATAGATATGTTTACAAGTATAGTCAGAGATTTTAACGCCCCTTTCTCAGTGATAAAAGAAGTGGACGTAAAAATCAGTAAGAGTATAGAAGATTTGACCAAAACTATTAACAATATTTATATAATATATAACTTTTAACTATATATAACTATTAACTATATTTATATTATATATTTTCTATGTACAGTTATATTATCTGTGAATGATGATGAGGTCTTCCTTTTTAAATCCTGTACCTGTTATATAATTTTCTTGCTTTATTACATTGACTAGAATTTCTAGTACAGTGTTAAATAGCAATAATGGACACATCCTTGTCTTGTTTTCTATCTCAGAGGAAAGCTTTCAATATTTTGGAATTTATTCAACAAAGGAAATTTTCTTCTCTCCCTACTTTGCTAAGAGTTTCTTTTTTTTTAAAGTTAGGAGTTGGTGTCAATTTTTTTTCAAATTCTTCTGCATCTGTTGAAATATTCATATGGGCTTTGTGCTTTATTCTGGGAAAGAGATGAATAACATTGTTTGATTTTCTAATGTTAATCAATTTTGCATTCCTGGAATAAACCCAATTTTGTAGTCATGTTTTTAATACATGTTATTGCATTAGATTTATTAATATTTTGTTTAGATTGTTTCCATTTTTGGTACATGAGACCGACTGACTTATAATTTTCTTTGTAATATCCTTACCCAATTTCAATATCAATGTTATAATGGCCTCATACAATGAACTGGGGCGAGTTGTATGAGTTTTGCATTTCATTCTTAGATAGTTGGAAGAATTTACTAGTGAAGCCATCTGGGCCTGAAGTTTTCTTTGTAAATAGGCTTTCAATTACTAATTCAATTTTCTTAATCGATATGGCACTAGTCAGATTTTTAATTTATTCTTGTGTCAGTTTTGGTAAGTTGTGCTTTCACAAGAATTTCTCCACTTCTAAATTTACAGGTTTATTCATATATAGTAGTTAATATCATCCTTATTATTTTTAAAAAAACTTTTTAATGATGATATAACATGCATGCTGGAAAGTACGCAAGTCTTGCAGCTTGATGAATTTTTCCATAGTTATATGGTGTGACCACTCCCAGATTAAGATATAGACTATTTCTGGTTCCTGGGAGCTCACCCCATGGAAACACACAGGTAACCGTGTTTCTGGCTTTATCACCATAGATTTTTTTTTCTAATTATTGAACTTCATATTAATGGAATGATGTGGTCCATATTCTTTTGTATCTGGTTTCTTTCACTCAGCATTATGTCTGTGAGATTCATCCATATTGTTGCAGCAGGAGTATTTCATTCATTTTCATTGTTGTGCAGAATTCCATTGTATGACTATCACATGATAATGTATCCATTTTACTGTTGATGGACATCTGGTTTGTTCCAGTTTTTGGTGGGAGATTATTTTTTTGCCATGAAGTAAACATTTGTATTTCTTGTGTATATACCCAGGAGTGGATTTGCTAGATCATAAGGCGGGCTCTATTTATCTTTCATAGAAACTCTCAGAGTTTTTCAGAGTGACTATACCAATTTACTCCCATCATAAATTTTCACTTTTAAAAATTTTAGCCATACTTGTAGATGTGCATCTGTATCTCATTGTGGTTGTTATTTGCGTTTTCCTGATGCCTAGTGATTTGAGCACTTTTTCATATGTATTTGCTGGATATTTGGATACCTTCTTTTGGAAAATGTGTCTAAGTGTTTTGCTGATATTTTTAAAAGTTGGATTTCTGGCCTATTTTTATTAGTTAATAGTAGCTGTTTATGTATTCTATGATTTGCTTTTTCACCTGTATGGCATCTTTGGATGAACAGAAGTTTTAAATTTGAATGAATCAAATATATCAATCTTTTACTTTGCAGTTAGTGCTTATTGTGTCTGGATGCAGAAATCTTTTTCTACTCCAAGACCATCAAAATATCCTTCTATGAGTTTTTCTAGAAGCTTTGTTTTTATCTTTCACACTTAAGTCTATGATCCATCTCAAAATAATTTTGGGGTAGGAGCCAAGATTCCATTATTTTCTGCGTGGATATCCAATTATTCTACACCATCGTCTCCCCGCCGAATCACGTCTTTGCTGCAGATTAGGTGACGGTGTGCGCGTAGGCCTGTTTCTGGACTCTGCTCAGCACCCGCGTCTGTCTGCCTCTCCTTGAGCTCCGGTGGGTGTACGTGTATTCCACGTACACAGCCTTCAGAGACGTCTTGCTCTCCGGGAGTGTGAATCTTCCCCTTTGCTCTTTTTTCAAGGTTTTCTTAGGTAATCTAGTTCCTTTGAATTTTCACGTAAATTTTAGAAACAGTTTGTCAATTTCTACAAGAAACTTTCCAGAATTTTGATTGATATTGCACTCGATTTATTAAAAATTAGGAGAATTGACAACTTAACCACATTAAATCTCTTAATTTATTAACATGGTATTGCTCTTTATTTGTCTTTATTCATTTATAGAAATACAATTTAAAAATTTAGGTCCTCTTTAGTTTCTCTCAAACTGGGTTTCTAGTTTTTAGTGTAGAAGTTTTACACATCTTTTGTTATTTATATTCTTAGGTATTTGATCTTTTTATGTTCTTGTATGTGGTGCCTTTTGATAATCCTTATTTTCTAATCATTTGTTGCTAATATATAGAAAAATAATTAATTTTGAATATTGATCTTGTATCCAAAGAGCACATTAATTTAACATATTAATTATAATAGTTTATCTGCAGATTCTGTTGTATTTTCTATGTACAAAATCATGCCATTTTCAAATGATTACAGTTTTGCCTTTTCTATTTCAATGTTCCTATTTTCTTGCCTAATTGCACTGGCTGAAACTGGTGCATTGTGGACTTTCTTGTCTTGTTCTCAATCTAAGAGAAGAGCATTCAGTGTCTTATGATTAAATATAATGCTAGCTGTAATTTTTTAACCAAACATTTTAATTCTTTAAAACATCCAGTTTATATATAATTGATGTGCTATTTATTAATAATTAAATTTTTATCACAGTCTAACAGAAGACCATGATGAAAGAAAGAAAACAGAAGAAATGAGATATTTGCTGTAACTTTTCTTTCTTGTAATATCCTTGTCAGGTTTTGGTATCAAGGTTATTCAAGTCTTATAAAATGAGTTGGGAAATATTCTCTTTTTTCTCTACTCTCTGAGTTTGTGTAAGATAGTATTGTTTCTTCCTTAACTGTTTGGAAGAATTCTCCAGTGAAGCCAACCGGGCCTGGAGTTTTCTCCATAGGAGGACTTGAAATGAAGACTTCAGTTTCTTTAACACAAACAGATCTGCCTATTGTGGGCTCAAAAGGCAGGACATTCCTGACATTTTTGGATATTCCTGCAACATTTTTGGTATGCTGTGTTTTTTAAATGAATTGCCCATGTTATGCAGCTTTTCAAATGTTGAAATAAAGTTGTTTGTAATATCCTCTTATTATTCGTTTAACGTCTGTAGGATCTGTAGTGATGCTTCCATTTTTATTCCTACTGTGAATTATTTGTTCATTCTCTCTCATCTTCCTTGCTAGTTTTTTTTTTTTTAAACAATTTTTAGTGGTCTTTCCAAAGAACCAGTTTTTGACTTTGTTGACATTGTTGAATGTTAATTTTCTATTTTGTTGATTTCTACTCATGTCTTTGATATTTCCTTCCTTCTGCTTCTCCTGGTAGGAGAGATTTAATTGCTGTTTTGTTTTTTAAAGTTTCTTTAAGTGGGTGCTTAAATAATTGATTTGTGTCCATTCTTCTTGTCTAATATATGAATTTATATCTATAAATTTCTCTTTAAGCATGGTTTTAGTTGTATCCCATTATCATTTGGTTCAAAATATTTTATAATTTTTACTGTGGTTTCTTCTTTGGCTTCATAAATTATTTAGAGGCTTATTACTTAATTTCTAAACATTTGGGGGATTTTTAAGTTACCTTTTAGTTACTGATTTCTAGCTCAGTTCAATGAATCTAGAGAACACACTATGCATGATTTTAATGATTTAAATCGAAGTCTGTTTAAGACTTGTTTTATGGCCCAGCATATGGTCAACTTAGTGAAGTGTCAAAATTGATACTTGAGAAGAATGTCCCTTCTGTGGTTGTTGGTTTCCTCATTTTTTAAAAAACAGTATTCTATAATTGTCAATTAAGAAAATTGGTTAATTATGTTGTTCAAATCCTCTATTTTTCCACTGATTTTTAAAAGCCTTGTTCTATCAGTTACTGCAAGAGATGTGTTAAAAATATCGAACTATGATTGGAGATATGTCTGTTTCTCTTTTAATTCTCTCAGTTTTTGCTTTATATATTTTGAGATTATATTATTAAATGCCTATAAACTTAGAACTATTATGTTTTCCTATTGGGTTAACCCTTGTATCGACATAGAATGTCCCTCTTTGTTTTTAGTAATACTTTTCCACATAAAGTTTATTTTGTCTATCTAATAGAGCTACACCAACTTCATTTTGGCTAGTGCTTGCATTGTATCTTTTTTCACCCTTTAATTTTAACTTTTCTGTGTTCTCTTTAGTGTGTGTCTCTTGTAAGCAGCATATCATTGGATGATTTAATATGGTCTCACATCTTTCTCTTTTAACCGGAGCTTTTAGCCTACTTATATTTCCTGTAAATGCTAATATAGTTAGGTTTAAATCTACCATATTCTATTTGTTTCCTGTTTGTTCCAATATTCCGACTGGGGCAAAGGTCTCTGATTGCAGTGTGACGATTTGGTTGAAGGAACAGGTTGAAGGTAAAGTTTTTGCCTGGTCATCAAAGACACATGCAGTCTCATGTTATCCTGATAGAAGATTGTGTGTTTTCTGTTGACTAATTGTGGACGCTCTTCATCAAGTGCTGCTTTCAGCTGGTCTAACTGGGAGCAGTACTGGGTTACTGCTTACTGCTTACTGGGTTAATCGTTGGTTTTCTGGAAGGAGCTTATAATAGAAGACGCCCTTCCAATCCGGCCCTATACACAACATCACCTTATGTGGATGAGGGCCTTTGGTGTAGTTGGTGATGGGTCATGTCAGTTGCCCCACGCTCTCCTCCGTTCCACATTACTGTCAAGCATCCACTTTTCATTGCCTGTCACACTTTGTTTTACAGACAGAATGTTTTCCTTACATGTAAGTAGAGAATCACATGTGGAAATACAGCAAGAAGTTCTTTTCGCTTAATTTATGTGGAACTCAAACATCAGAGCAATTAACATAACTAAGCTGGAGCAAATGATTTTTACCTCTTGATTTGGATATTTTGAGTATGTTGGCCACCTCCTGCGTGGTAGAACATTGATTGTTCTCAATTAATGTCTCAATTTGATCGCTGTCAGCTTCAACCGGTCTACTCAACTGTGGAGCATCGTCCAGCGAGAAATCTCCAGCATGAAACTTTGCGAACCGCTTTTGCCAGGTTTGACATGTGACTACAGCACCTTCTCCACTCCCTGCACAGATCTTTTTTTGTGTGTTTTGGTTGCATTTTTACACCTTTCTTGAAATAATAGAGCGTAGTATACGGAAAATGTTGCTTATTTTCTTCCATCTTCAAAATTAAAATGGCTACACAAAAATTCACCAATTTTGATGTTTTTAAAAATGCACACTGACATGACAGCTGCCACAAATGCAATCTAACAAAATTGTTTCAAATGACGTTAAAGATAATGAAGAGCTACTAGAGCCCATCTTATGTGGGGGGGTGAACTTTTGGGCCTGGAGATACTAATGTGGAAACTGCTAGAATATGGTGGTAATTAAAGCCATAGAAATGTCAGGGAGAGAGAAAAGAAGCAGACCTGGAACAAAAACCTGAGGAATATTTTATGGTTGGGTTGAGCCAAGGAGGTTGAGAAAAAGTGGTTAAAGAAGTAAGTAATAAGAGGAAAACCAAGAAAGTACAGTGTCCTAGAAACTGGGAGGAGGGCATGTTTCAAGAAGGGGGAACTGGGTAACCCAATGTAAGCTGCTGAGAGGCCAGATTCCAGAAGGGCCACAGCTTTAGGCAGAGAAGTTTGAATGGTGTTGAGGGGGAGGGAAGGTGTGGCACCAGGTTGAAGTAGATTGTGGAGTGGGAGGTGAGGAAAGAAGACAAATTTTGACCACTACGCCAGCCCGGGGAGACTAGGTTTCACGTGGCAATCATCCACACTCAGATCACAGCGGGTTAGAGCAGGGATTGGCAAACTTTTCCTATAAAGGGTCAACTAGAAAATATTTCAGGCTTTGCGGGCTGCAGCTATGGTCGCAACTGCAACTCGGCCACCGTCATGCAGACACAGCCGGAGACAACAAGTAAATAGAAGGGTGGGGTATGTTTCCACAAAACTGTGTTTACAAAAGCAGGCAACAGGTTGGATCTGGCCTGGAGACTGCAGTTTGCTGGTGACCCCTGGGTTAAAGGACTCTGGGGGCCGTGAAATGTGCTGCTCAGATTCCTTCCAGGAAGCCTGCCACGTGGAGCACAGCTGATGGACAGCCTCAGCTGCCACCCCTCTGAACCCTTCATCGTGTTCGTGTTCAGGACATTTTTCTGTGGGGCTGCCCCCAGCCAGTGGGTGAGCATGGCTGGGGCACTAGTTCTGGCCCATCCCTGAGGGACTCTGTACTCTTCTAATGGGCAATTTTAACTTGGGGGCTTTCTCCATCAGCCTATCTGAAAGCTCCTTAGACGTGCTCTGCTGTCTGGGACTCTTTCTGCCCAATCCTCCTTCCTTCTTTCTCGGCTCCCAAGGTGTTAGACTGTCATTGTCTAATGATTTTCTAAAAATCATCCTAAATTATAAAAAGCATCTGTGTATTTTTCTTTTCTTTAAAAAATATTTTATTTATTTATTTTTAGAGAGAAGGGAAGGGAGAAAGAGGGAAACATCAATGTGTGGTTGCCTCTTGAGCACCCCCTACTGGAGACCTGGCCTGCAACCCAGGCATGTGCCCTGACTGGGAATCAAACCAGTGACCCTTTGGTTCACAGGCCCATGCTCAATCCACTGAGCCACACCAGCCAGGGAGTATTTCTTTCTGGTGCTTTTTTAGTGTAACTCTATACTTAGATATTTAATCTATCTGAAATGTATTTTTATATGTATTTAAGTTAATTTCTTTTCCATAGATAGATAGCCAATTATCCCAGCACTGTCTCCTTTCTTTGCTAGTTTGAAATGCTATTTTTTAAAAACTTTTTATTTATTGATTTTTTTTTTTTTTGAGAAAGAGAGAGAGGGCGAGATCTATTTGTTGTTCCACTTATTTATGCATTCATTGGTTGATTCTTGTATGTGCCCTGACCGGGGATCGAACCTCTGGTATCAGACCAACAAACTTGATGGCTCTCTAACCAACTGAACTACCCAGCCAGGGCTTGAAGTGATGTTTTTATCATATGCTAAGTTCCTACTTGGTGGGAAATGGAGATGAGAGATATCTTAAAAGGTAAAACAGAACGAGAGAGTGAGGGGGAGGAAAGGCTCCAGGGTGACCACCTGTCCTATTTGGGTGACTGTGTGGAACTGTGAAGATGAAAGAGGAACATGAACAGGGGAGAGCGTTTGGAGTGGGGAGAAAAATGGTTAGGTTAGTTTGAGGCATATTTGGGACTTCGATGTGCTTATGGACACCAAGAACATATTTAATAGAAATACATGAAAAGCCTTTATATTACAATATTCACTATATGAAAAGGTTTTGAGACTGCTTCTGGAACATTTGTTCTATTGATCTGCCTGCCTATTCATTTATTCGGTCACGCTGCAAATGTGTGTTACGTACTGACTAGCTGTGAAGAGAAATCTTATTCTTACTGTAATGTCATGTCAACTCCTTTATGGTGCGCATCAGTGGTAATGCAAGCAATTTCCATCCAGCCCATTCTTATTTCTTAAAACTTTTTTTTTTTTTTTTTGCGCTGGCTGGTGTAGCTCAGTGGATTGAGTACCAGCCTGCGAACCAAAGGGTCTCTGGTTCAATTCCCAGTCAGGGCACATGCTTGGGTTGCAGGCCAGTGGCCAGTGTGGGGTGCACAGGAGGCAACCACACAACAATGTTTCTCTTTCTCTTCCTTCCTTCCCCTCTTTCTAAAAATAAATAAATCTTCTAAAATTTTAAAAAAAAATTTAAAAACACATTTTTTTCCATATGGTACTCATTTACTCTTCCAGGTGAATTTTAAAATTATCTTTTCTAGTTTCAGTTAAAGAATTCCATTGGAATTTTAAATGAGTTGGATTTATAGCATAATTTGGAAAGGATTAACAGCTTTACCAAAGCATTCTTCCATTGTTGTAAAATGGCATGCATTTCTCCATTTATTCAGGCCTGCTTGTATATCCTAGGTGAAATTTATTCCTAGGTATTTCAGAGCTTCAATTGCTGGTATGAATTAAATAACATTTTTCTAACATTTTAAAATTGGATTTTGTTGCTAAAAGAGACAGCTATTGATTTATATGTATTTTTATTTTAGCTGGCCATTTTATTAAACTTGCTGATAGGATCTATAAGGCTTCAGTTGAATCTTTGACTCTTCTAAGTAGATGATAATATAATCTTCATGTAGTGATGATTTTGCTGCTTTTTCCAATATCTGTATCTCATTTCTTTTTCCAGATTAACTCTCGTTTTATTCGAGTATTGCTTCTTGTTGTTTCCCATTGTAGAGCTTTATTGACTAATTGACAAGACATACACTACATGCATTTGACATGTACACGCTGAGAAGTTCTCACATATGAATACACACATGACACCACCACTGTGTCAGGTAATGAACCTGCCCGCCACCCCACAGTCTCCTCCTGTCCTTTTTCATCTCTTGCTCCACCCCCTCCCCTCGTTGCTAAGCAACGACCAATGGGTTGTTGTCTTTTACTCAGGATAGGTTTGCATTTTTAATAGATATTACATATATATACAGAAAATCATACAGTGTATACTCTTTCTCTTTTTTCAATGTTCAGATGTTAATTTAATGTAACAAATGTAGTTTGCTGAAAACGAATCAATAATGCTGAAGTCAGTAACAAAAAGACTGTCCCTCTTGGCCATTTCTAGATTCAATCTGTATTTGTACTTTAACTTTATGATTTTGGGCTTGTGTTTAGGTCTAGGATTCACCTTGAGTTAATTTTTGTATATGGTGCGAGGTACTTTATTTTATTGCGTATCTGGATGTTTATTTGTTCCAGGATCATTTGTTGAAGAGACTACCTTCTTCTCAGTAGACTGATTTTACATCTTTGTTGAAAATCAATGAACTACGTATGTGTGGGTCTATTACAGACTTTCTGTTCTCTTCCCTTGGTCTGTTTGCCAACAGACTCTGTGTTGACTGCTATAGCTTCCTAATAGTCTTCAAATTAGGTAGGGTACCTCCTCCGACTCGGTCCTCTCTCTCTCTCTCTTTCTGAATGAGGCAATTTATTAATCCAGCATTTGTTCTAATGCTTCTCATTGGCAGTTGCCACCTGTCTGAAAAGTCTGTCCAGGTCTTTCTGTCCCTGGGGTATGGCAGCTCCCATCTTGGTCCTTGTCCACCGTCTTCAGCCCCTCTCAGACCCGGAGGACCCAGTGGACCGTGCTCTCGGAGCCTTAACCAAAGTGGCTGAGTGTGACGCTGTTTCTCTTATGCCCCCCATTCACCTTGGTCATGGGAAGCACGGTGCCAGCCTGTGGAGTCAGCTCAGGTGCAGAACCAGCTTTCATTATAGGGAGCAAGCTCCTGACACTTGGCCACCTTGGGAAGCTAAGTGCTTAGGGAAGGATGAGGCTGAGTGATTAGGCGGTTTGAATCTGGGGTCCGTCTTTAATTAGCTTCGTGTCCTTGGGCAAGTCACTTCACTTCGCCGAGCCTCCGTTTTTTCCCCTGAGATTGGCGGTCTCATGGGGCCCTGGAGGCCTGGTCCAGGGTGGAGACAGCGAGGGAAGGTGAAGGCTGGGCAGTCATGTCTTTGGAACTGGAGCCTGGGCTCTTACCTTCGAGGTGGGGAGAGATGAAGGTGATGGGCTCTGGGGCAGACAGGCCTGAATTCCTATCTGACTCACAAGCTGTGGGCCCTTAGGGAAGGGATCCCCACTTCCCTTTATGTCTTTAGTACTGAAACTTCACTTTCTACGTCGATAAGAAAGGGAAAAGCATGCCTACTTCTAGGGCTTGTGGTGAGGACTGAGTGAGGCCGTGGTACAAAATACCCTAGTCGGTGCTTAGCAAACACAACGTCCAGTCGTCTCCTTTACCAGTCTTTCCAGGAGAGTCCCTTCCTATGCAACCCCCACACCAACCTCGGGCCCTTCAGGCTGGCAAGTCTCCAACACCTGTGCAAGGCATGCATTTCTCCCATTGGCCCACCCTCCCCCAACCAGGAGAGGTGCTGAGCCCGCAAACCGGAAGAGGTTGTGGTCAGGGTGGCTGGTGGCTCCAGGAGGGCCCTCCCTCCCCCCTGCCCCTCCCCCACAGTACCTCCTGCCTGCCCACTGCTGCATGTTCTTTCTGAGCCATGGCCCTTAGCCTCCACAGGCACTTGCACCCCAAGCTTCGTAGCGGGGTGTTCATCATTGCCAGCTCCTTCTCCAGTACTAGCCTGACTCTGCCCTGCCCTCTTGCTGCCCTTCCCTTGTCAGCCCTCTACCCTGCCCGGCACAACGGCGTACCCGAAGCACATCCCTGGGCTAAGGACACCCTCCCCCATCTTCTACGCCCAGCAAAATCCTGCTTCCCATTCAAACCCCAACTCAGATGTCAGCCACCCCTTCCATGAAGCTTTTCCAGACCCCTTTCCCCACAGGACTCGTTGCTCTTTCCTTGGAGAGTTCCATCCCAGGTTAGTGGAGGCTGGAATGGTGTCCACAGGTCATAGCTGTTCGGCTCCTGCTCCCCTGGGAAGGGGGCAGACCCTGGTGACCTCCGGTCCTGCCTTGCCCAGGCTGCCAGACACTTGCCTGGTGCCGTCCAGGGTCCCCTGTGCGTCTCCAGCCTCCGTCTGGGCTCTGAGCCCCAGAGGTAGCAGGTGCACCCCTCGTTCGGCAGGAAGGCGCTGGCTCCATCCCCCGTGGCGGTGTGCAAAGCTGTAGTACAGATGGGGATGTCGAAAATATCCGTGACATATTCCAAACTGGCCTACTTTCCTATCACGAGAGAGTCCGAGACTGAGACGGGCGAGGACAAGTGAGACGGGAGTTTGGGACCTGTTCCCACCTCCGTCTTCCTCCTTCCGCTCAGTTGTTAGACAGAAGTGGGATTCGCAGCCTCTCCCAGCTGTCTCCACCCTGTTCTGGGGCTGTGGTTGGGGTGCTGGTGGGGAGCAGTGGGGTGCAGAGGGCCTGGGGAAGCTGGGGGCGGAACCAAGGATGGAGACCTTGGTCCTGCCTTGGGAAGTCCCAGCCCCAGGGGGCAGGGCATTGGAGGTCGTCTCACTGGACTTGGGGGCTAAAGGCTTGCGATCAAGTCCTGGTTCAGCTGTGAAGCCTTGGCCAAGTTTCTAAACTTCTCTGGGCTTCAGTTTTCCCGTCAGCAAAATGGGCTGCTCATAATCCTTGCTTGCCTTCCTCAAAAGCTGGATTATGGGATTACTTTGAAGACTGTAAAACTCTGGGCCCTGCCTTATTAATCCAATTCTCTGCCTTTTCACCTAAGCTAGGGTGTGCCCACCTGCCCCAGTCCTCTGCTCCTAGCAGGCTTGGCAGGTCCTCCGCCTTTAATCCTAGCTTAATGATCTCTGAGTAGGGAGTCACCCACAGTCTTTCCCTGGTGCCAGGCCTTTATCATCCCTCCTACACTGGCAGGAAGTTCACACTTGGAGCTAACTTCAGTCTCTCTTGCTGCCATGGAACCTTTGGGTGTTCTCAGCTTGTCTCCTCATTCACACACAAGGTGATCATTATTTTAGTTTCTCCCTTTTCAGGCCAGACAGCCCCTCCTTCCCTCTGTTTCCTAAGGCAGGCAGGGTCTTTGGGGCATTTTTCTAATCGACGAAGCTGGGCTTATTCCTGCCTTCAGGTTCCTTACCGAATTTTGTATTTTTCCCAGGGGCAGGTAGGCAGTCTCTGCCTCAGTTTTCCCAGCTGGCACGCCACAGGGAAATAATTGGCCAAAGGGAAAAATAGTTTGCTATGGATTGGCTAATCAGGGCAAAAACAGAAAGAATGGTTCATATTTCAAACACTTGTGCAGATGCCCTTTATCCAGCTATTTCGCTGCTAGGAATTTATTCTACGGATATGCTCACATTGTGTGCAGTAAAGTAACCGTCGGGCTCTCTCTTGCCCTGGAAACAGCCCAAATACCTGCCAGCAGACCTTCCTGTGTGCGGAGACAGAACAGTCTCCAGTTCGTATTGTGAGGGGTGTGCTTTAGCTGCCGTGTGGGCAAGAGGGCACCAAGAAAGTGCTCGTGGGCACAGGGGCAAGCCTGAAAGACCCAAGAACCTGGCAATGGGGGTGCTTCCGGGCTGGACCTGGCGGGCTGGGGACAGAAGGGTGGGGAAACTGACTTTCCACAGTTTGAATAGCCCCACCCTAGGGGTCCTAGAATAAGCTGAAGGGGGGGGGGCACAGATTCCTTGTAGATGGTCACATGTATTCATTTGTCTAGGGAGAGGGTGCAAAGTTGCTGTCGGGACCACAGAGGACACACCTGCGATTGTAGGGAGTGGTCATTGAAGGTCTCTGAGCGGAAGCGTCTAGCGGGGCTTCGGAGCAGTGGGGAGCAGCAAATGTGCCTGATCCGTCCTGGGGCCAGCCCACGGCCTAGCCCGAGGAGAGGGGATCGTGGGAAGGAAGCGATTCCAGAGACCCAGGAGTCCACATAGAGGGTGATAAAAACAATCTATGGGAAGGAAAACCAGAGGGCTTTTAAAAAACTGTGTTTGGAGCAAGATCAGGGAGGGGAGGGCCTGCCCTTGGGGCAGACTGCAGGTGTTGGCTGAGATGGGGGGTGACCTCCTCCGAGGGGCCGGAGTGCACACACATGTGCTGCTTGCTTGGGAAGCAGAAACCTGAAAGGGAGCCTCCCTGGGGCTGGAGGCCAGGCGGAGGAGGAGGCTGCAGGGGTACAGCGTGGGTCCAGACAACTGCATTCTGGGGTTCTGTGGACATCTCCCCAGTCTTCGGAGCGGATGCCTGGGGCCGCAGGGCATCAGGAACGGCCATGACTCACGCAGGATTCAGCTCCCAGTTCCAGAGCAGGCAGGCTCTGAAACCTGTGGCTGACTTGACGGACTCCCTGGAAAACTTCTACTTTCTTACTACTTTTAATTTTTTAACATTTTTATTTTTAAAAAATATGGGACGCATCACGAATTTGCATGCCATCCTTGTGCAGGGGCCATGCTCCTCTTCTCTGTCCTGTCCCGGTACTAGTGTCCGTGCTGCGGAAGCCAGGACTCACTGTCACCTTTAATAGTTGGGGTGAAGGTCACATCACGTAGAATTAAAGCGAACAACTCAGTGGCCGTTGGTGCGTTCACCCTGTGGTGCGACCACCAACTCTATCTAGTTCCAAAACACTTTCACCACCCCAAAAGGACACCCCGCAGGCATGAAGCCGTAGCTCCCCATTTCCCCTCCCCCACTCCGACAATTCTTCACAGATTTACCTATTTGAAACAATTCCTATAAATGGAACCACACAATGTGACCCCCCATGTGTCTGGCTTCTTTCACTTAGGTAATGTTTTTGAGGTCCATCCGTGGTAAGCATGTATCAGTACTTCACGTCTTTATATGGATGAATAATAGTGCATTGTATAGATATATCACAGACTGTTTATGCATCATCCGCTGTAGTCTATGTTTAACTTTTTGGAGAACTGCCAAACGGTTTCCCATAGTTGCTGAACCATTTCATATTTCCTACCAGCAGTGTATGAGGGGCGGTCCATCCACTGTTATTGTTGAGCAGGTGACCTTGTGAGGAGAGGAGATGGTTAGCAGGTGCCTGCATGGGTCAGACAGGTCAGGGCAGTGCCTGCTCCGCTCCCCCAGCTGCTGGCTGGGGTGGCAGTGTGTGTGTGTGTGTGTGTGTGTGTATGCGTGCGCCGGTGTGAGCACGTGTGTGTGTGTGCACGTGCGCATGCTCCCTCTCTCCCCCGGTCCATGGGTGGGACGGTGACCTCTAGAGCCTCAGAGCCAAGTGGGATGGAGTCCTGCCAGTGTGGGGCTTGTGGTCCTCCCGGGCCCCAGTGGCTCACCGTATATTCTCTCAGGGAGAAATACGGGCTGCCTTCCCCTCCTCCTCCCTGCCACAGTCCCTTCTCCTCATCTTTCCCCTCTTTCCTTCACCTTTCCTGGGCCTCTCCCCCTGTCTCTCCTTCCTTCCCACCACCCGTCCGTCGTACCTCCTCTCTTCTCTCTTCCTGTGTTCTTGCCCACCTCTTATTTTCTCTTCTTCCCATTTCTGTCCACCCTCCTCTCCCCGCCCCTTCCAGCTCTACATTCTTGCTCCAGTCTCCTTACTCCCGGCCACCCCCACCCCCACCCAGAGCACTAAGGCCAAAGTTCCCTCACCAAAGACAGTTCTTACACTAAGGGACTGAGTGGAAAGGAAGGGGGTCTGGAGCTGCCTGAATGCTCATGGACTGTATCCATGAGCCCCACTGCCCACTGAGGTCCTGGTAGGTCACCCCCAAATGCGATGAGGTGTGGGGAAATCTCTCCCTCACCTTGATTCCCTCTTCCTCCCAGGAGAGGAGACCCGCCTGTATGTGCAGTGCCCCAGCACGGTGGCAAGCAGCTGGGGATGAGGAGATACAGTTCTGGTCATCTCTGTGCGTCGGGATCCATGGGCAAGGTCTGGGGAGAAAACAGTGGGCAAGGCCCTCGTGTGTTTCCGGTGCAGGAAGCGGCCTTGGTGGCCGTGTGAGGAAAGGCGAGGAGAGGCACCTCCGCTTGGGCCACTGGGCTCTCCGGGACACTCGCTGTGCCGGGCCTGCTGCACCGCGCTGAGGGCACCACTCTGGCAGGCAACCACCTAAGCTGGGGAGGCAGGAGGAGCCGGCCCCTGCCCCGCGGGTTCCGGAAGTGATTTCTGAGCCGCAGCAGCAGCAGCACTTGGGACTTTGTTAGAAACGCAGATTCTCAAGCCTCTCATCCAACTTACAGCATCAGAAACTTAGGGGGTGGGCCCAACAACCCCTGGTTTAACAGGTCATCTAGGTGATTCCGATTCTCACTTCAGTGTAAAAGCCACTGCCCTGCCCTGGGGCTACTCAGTGCTCCCAGTCTTGGGGGTGACAAGGGACCTCGATTGCCAAGTGACAGGGAGGACAGGGCCTTGCGCTGGAAAATTCCCACTCGGAAGGTGGCATCCAGACTTCTCCCTGCAAGTGCCTCTGCCCGCGCCCCTCCCAGTCAGAAGCGCCAGGATAAGTCTCTTTGGAGGGGCTGACTGCAGACAGGACCCCAGAGAACCGCCCCTTTCCACGTTCTCTCTCCACTCTTCAGAGAGTGAGTTTGATGTGCCGAGGAGGGCATCAATTATTGAGTATTATTAGCATTCATTACAATGACAAGCAGGGTTGGCGAGGGGCCACTGGGAGTGAAGGAGGGTCTTCTGAAACCTACTGCCCTTTACGTCTTTCCGGCAGCGTGGGAGAGGGTGCGGGAGGGGGAAGAGACCAGGCTGCGGGCAGAGAGTGCCCAGGCTGAGGGAGGCACCGGAGTCTTCCTCAGTGCCGCCCCCACCCCCACACACCAACTTCTGCCCCCGATGCCAGGTCTCGCCCTGGCCACTCTCCCCCCAGAACAGGGCCACATCCCAGCCCTCTCACCGCCTTCAGGTTGCTCTGGAGGGGGCTCGTGAAACATGCTGGCGTGACAACAGCCCCGCTGGCAGGGTGGAGGCTCCAAGGTGGTAGGGGGGACCTTTCAGGGTGTGCAGACACAATTCCTACACCACCCTCTTCCTTGTGCCTTTCCCTAGCGGCCCATGTGCCCCTCTCTGCCCACCCCATCCCCGTCCCCCTCTTCCTCCCCAGATGTTCATCCACGTGCAACCCCTTTTCCAACTACACCTTGGGGAAGGAGAGGCGAGGCTGCCTGTTCTTACCTGGAGGGTGCCCCACATCACCCCACTCCTGTAGGCCCCCAGCAGCAGGTGAGGAGGCTGGGTGGAGTGACTGAGAAGGGCAAGGCGGGCGGTGCCAGCTGCCCCCTCCCAGCGGCGAGCAAAGCCTCAGACACAGGGGAGGCAGAGGGCCTGGGGGAAGTTACCTGTTGCACAATGAGAGTGGGGGCGGGGTGGCACCTGAGGCATCTCAGGTGGAGGCAGCTGGCACATTGGTTGTGCTGGGCATCATGCCAGCTTACAGGAGCAATTTTCGTCTCTCAGCTGGAAAAATCATACCTGTGCTGCCCTTGCCCTGATCAGTCTTTTTTCTACACCAGGAGCCTCTGCTTCTGAGATCTGATGGGACAGGGAGGAGGCACCTATCTTCCCTGGGGCGGGGGGTGTTGGGCAAAGGATCAAGTGGGGCCCAGGGGGGGATGATGGTGCCAGGCCCTCTGCCCTGTTGCTGCACTGGAGCCTCGGGGTCTTTGTTCCTATTCAGGATCTGTATCCTTTCTCACCCTCTTTGGGACCCTTGGAGGCCACTGTCCTGGGTGGGGTGGGTGTGGACAAAGGAGTTGAAGAGGGAAGGGAGTCAGATGAACTCAGAGCTCTGCAGATGATCAGGGACGCTAAGGATTGTTTTTACAAAGTCAGGTACATCAATAAAAAATATCACCTGAGTCGGATTTAAGCTCCTCACTGTGACGGGGGCCCGAGTGATGCAGGAGGTCAAGTTGGAGTGGGGAAGGATGAATGCATTGTCCCGCTGACACCTTTGGGACTGTTTCTAATCTCTAAGGGCTGATTCATGGAGTCTCTCCCCCTCAGTCCCTAAGGAAGTGGCTTCTTGGCATTTGGGGGAAGGGCAGAAAAAGCTCCATGTGACAGGACAAGCATCTTCCCAGTTGTCATCCGAGGGTAATGCTCAGTTCCTGAACTTTGACATAAGTGTCTGTCTTAACCCCCAGCCGCATTCCAGAGCCCACTCTCTCCCGTCTACCACACGGGCCAGAGGCTGGTGCCTGCTTCTGGCAGCCCACAGGGCCAGAGCAGAGGCTGGGAGGCTTGGAGTCAGGTGGGTCTGGGTTCGAATCTCAGCTTCGCTGTTCTTCGGTTGGCTATACCTCTCTAAGCCTCAACTCTTGTCTCTGAAACGGGGCTGAAAATGCCCACTTCTGCAGGGCTTTTGAGAGGATTAAATTAGAGAATACGGGTGAAGCATCTGCTGATTCCCTTCCTCCTAGGTGCACACGAAGTAGGGGAGGGATGAGGCCTTGTCTCATGGGGGGCACCTGAGGGAGACGCAAAGGACGGAGGCTTGTGTAGTCGAGCGAGAGGCTTACGTGCTGAGGAGCAGCAGTGCCAGTCCCCACTTCAGAGCTTTGGGAGTCTTGGGAGGTGGCGTCCATGCAGCTGAGGAGAAGCCACCCCTCCCCTTGCCAACCCCTCCCTCACACAGGGCCTGCTGCCTCCCATGCCCGTCCTGGGCAGGCAGCCAGGCAGAGACCTGGCCAAGTTCCCACTGCGCACTCAGAGGCCAAAAGATGGGCACCGTCCAGTTGGCAGAAGGAGAGGCAGCTGGCCCAGGAGGGGAGAAGTCAGGGTGCCGACTGCTGGGGTCGTGTGCCCAACCTGTGTGTCCAAGAAATGCTCTTGGCTGCCCTCCTGAGCTGTCTGGCTGGAGCTGGGAACGGCCCTGTTCTCCTCTTGCACTGGCCCTGCCACCTAAATTACTGCAGCTGGAGGTTAATCTCTAAGGGGCATCAGGGACTTGCCCCTAGCGAGGCATGTGGCTGGCTCAGGGGCAGGCATGGGGGCGGGCAGGAAAGTGGGAGAGCCTAGAATAAGGCTGCAACTGGGTAGAACAGGAAGTGGGGAAACCGGTTTGTCATTTGGGCCTCTTGGGGTGGGGTCTCCTCTGCTGCCTCTCCGCCTGCCTGCCACTCTGCCTGGCTGACTATAGGGAAGAGATGTAATGTGCCCCTTCCTTGCTCATCTGAGCTGGCTTTGGGGATACAGAGTAAAGAAAAGGGGCAGGGGACTTAGCCCACCTTCCCCTCCCCAAGAGAAGTTTGGGAAAGAAGAAACAGGACGGAAAACCGCAGGGACAGAGGGAACAAGCAAGGACCAGAGGAGGGGTCAGTGCTGGTCTCAGCTGGAGGAGTCTTTGGGTTCCACAGGCAGGCCAAGGTAAGAGCAAGGGCGGGGGGCGGGGAGGCATTAAGGGAGGGGGTGGGAGTAAGGTGGAGGTGGAACAGTGCTGGCCTCTGCAGGCTGAGGTGGTGGTGGCAATGGCGTCGCCAAGTGAATTGTGAGAGGGGGCAGGAGCTGAAGCACCCTCCTTTGGGGTCCGGCTTGAGAGATGATTTCAGACACACCTCACTACAGCATAGGCCCCTGCAGTTACAGCAGATGCCCGCAGGAGGGGCCGCAACCAGAGCTGGGGGCAAGGAGACAGCCCAGCAGGGGGCGCCGGGGGGCTGGGTCCCGGCGACTGAGCCTTGTCTAAGGAGGGGTGGGGGTCAGGGGAGCGTACGAGCAGAAGCGGAGCAGGGTCCAGACTCTCCCTGCATAGGGCGGCTGTGGCTTTCGGAGGTCACCTTGGCTAACGAATGTCCCCGCCAGTCCCGCCGCCCCACCTTGCCTCCCTGCCCCGTCCTTTCCCGAATGCTTCTCCATCCCAAGGCGCGCGGGGGCTTGGAGACCCAGAAGTCCTTCAGCCCTGGAGGTGCAGCCCCTTCCCTGAGGCCCTTTCCTGGCCTTGGGTATTTGTCTATAGCGGCGAAAGGATAGCTTGGGGTGGGAGAAGCAGGTGGAAAGAGGAGGGGAGCGTGAGCGCGCCCCTTCCCCCGGCCCCGCCGCTCGCCGCGGGATCGTGCTGCTCCAGGGCGCGAGGCGCCGCGCCCCCTCCCTTCCCGGCTCCCGCCACCCCAGCCGGCCCTTTGTACGTTCCGGCCACACGCCCGTGCCCGCGCCGCGCGCGCTCCCGCCAGCAGTGACACACCCGCGCCGGTTCGCGCGCGCGTTCACACACACACACACACACACACACACACACACATACACACACACACACACTCGCTCTCTCACACTCGGTGACACGCCCGCGCGCGCGCGCGCGCACCCACACGCCCGGCCGCCGGCGCCCTCCCAGCTGGTCCACCCCGGCGGGGCCCGCGCCCCCGGCCTGCCCGCTTGGCACCGCGCTCCGGGGCTGGGGCCGAGCAAGGAGCCCGCGAGGCAGCAAGAGGGCGAGCGCCAGGCAGGCCGGCCCGGGGCCCCCGCCCCCCGCGCCCCGCCCGATGGGGAACGCTCCGTCCCAAGGCATGTCCCTGTCTCTCTCCTCCCTAATGTGCCTCCATGCTTAAGTGGAAGGTATTTCTGTTTTCTTTGTGTGTTTTCCCCTCGGCCGGGGGCGGGGGCGGCGGCCGGGTCCGGGAGGCGTCGGTCCGAGGGGCGAGGGATGCTCCGGGTGCAGGTGTGTGGGGGGCAGGGGACCGCGACGCGCCCAGCTTGGGAGAAAGACACTGGCGAGCGGAGTGCTGGGACCCGAGAGGGGTTCAGAAATTGGGGATGCTGGAGACCGGGTTGGGAGGGCCTAGTAAGGCCGGGGGAGTGGGCCCGAGGGGTTACAATTTAAAGGGGTATGTGTGGAGGGGTGGGGAGAAGAGGAAGGTGGATGGATGGTGAGGACAGTGGGTGAGGGGAGTGGACCATCCGGGGTGAAGGAAGAAGAGGATGAAGGAGGAGGCGAAGGGGATGGAGAAGTGGGGGAAACGTCGAAGGTCTCTCCCACAGGTCCCAGAATGGGGTGCGCGCACTTGGGTGGCGGTGGTAGGCGCTTTGAGCCAGTCCCCCAGGGAAGGAAGAGGATGACTGCGTTCTGGGGTTGGCTGTGTTGCCAGGATACAAGCCTGTGTTCTCCACCCCACACCCCCATCACCTCGAGGCCCCAGCCCTGGAGACCTCGGAGCCTAGGCAGCAGTTGCAGAAACTGGGGACCCGCTCCCAGCTCAGCTGGTGGGTAGGGAGGGGCCACGAGAGGGAGGGGTTGGGGAGGGGCTATTCGATCTTAACCCCTCCCCCTGAGGAGGGCAAGGGGAGGGCGCCCCCAGCTGGGCAGAGCGTCTAGGGTTAGTGAAGAGTTAGGGACCGCTGGAGGCTGATGGGCAGAGGGAGGGGCTGGGGACGGGACGCCCCTGGCTCCCTCCCTCCTCCCACGCACCCCCCTGCTACGTCAGAAGCTCCCGGACCAGCTCTGAGTCCTGTCGGTGGGGGCAGCAGGATGCTAGTGGAAGCAGAGGGGGCCGGCCGGGTGCCTCCGCAGCTCGGCTGGCAGAGCCCAGCGCGGTGTGTGCGGCTGCTGGTGCGAGCACCCCCGCCCCACCCTTCCCCATGCAGCCCTGGCAGTGCCTCCGGCGCTTTGCCCTGGCCTGGTGGGAGAGGACAGCTGAGGGCAGCTCCCGATCTCCCAGGGAGGAGGCTGGACCGAAGGACCCTGGGGGCCGAAGGGAGCCAGGTGAGCAGGAACAGGGATTGTGCAAGGAGGGGATCCTGGACTCTTTCCCTCTCTCCAAATGCTATGCAACCAGGTCTTGCAGCCCCCAACTTTAAGGGAAGTGGGTCCCCTGAGCTGAGGTTCCTGGATGAAGCCTTTCAGAAGACGTTGGAGCTACTGTTGTTTTGGAAAACAGATGAAAGGCTGGGAGTGGGGGGCAGGGGACCAGACTTCCAGGCTGGTGGGTCTGAATGTTTCCTGATTTGGGGTTTGAGCCCTTTGGTGGGGGGTGGAATTCTGGATGTATTGGTCTGGGTGACCTTGAAAGAGCTGCTTTGCTGTCTCTGTGCCTCAGTTTCCCTCATTCCCTTCTGTGTCTCTTGCTGATCTTAAAGAATTGATGATGCATTTGATAGAGACTGTCACTGCGAAAATAATGAGACTGTCATTATTGGTGGCAGCTGGGATGGTGGAGGTTTCTGGCGAGGTTGTGCGTTTGTACGTATGTGGAAGGCAGTTATGGTTTACGTGTGAGGGGTTTTGCTGTTTCTGGTCGGTGTTGGGGCCACTGTGGGTGAGTGTCAGGGCCCAACACTCACACAGGGAGGAGGGCTCCAGGTGAGCTGAGAGTTGGGGCAGACACTTTGCTCATGGGCTGGTATGCAAGCAAGGGATGGGGGTGAGGGCCATGGGCATAAGTGGGGGCCTGAGAATAAGATCGCCCCAACCCAGACTGCCTGGCACCCAGGCACCGCTGGCAGCGAGTGTAAAGGCTTTGCTCTGGCTTCCTGCCACCCCGCCTTGGGGACAAGAGGGTCTTTGTCCAGTGCCCCCCTAGCCCTGCTTCTTCCGCCCTTACCGTGACGGCCGGTTATCGTGATAACCCTCGGGGCTGGGATGGAGACCTGGTGCCCCATGGGCTCTGGGGATCTGGAGGAAGCAACTGTGGTCCTCAGGCAGTGCTGAGTGGTGAGGGGCGCTCTCAGGGGAAGGTCCCTGGGCATGAGACCTGCCCCCATCCCAGGCTTTCTGCTTGCCTTGTTGCCTAATGCAGGGATTCTGGGGTCTTCACAACCTGATTCCTGCTGGGCTGAAGGTTTCTTAGAGATGTGCAGGGAACAGGGCTGGTACTGGGTTGTAGATTCTCAGGTGCTCTTTCTCTCTTCCTCTCTCTCTCTCTCTCTCTGGCCTGGGACCCACCCTGGAAAAAGGGTTTAATTAGAACCATTGATTCCTTCTTTGGCTGTGGGCATTGATCTCAATGATGTGGTCAAGCCAGCGGAGTGGGGGCGGTGGCATGGCTGCTGTCTGCCCAATGCCAGCCTTGGCTTTCTCTGACAAAACCCAAGTTTAGGAGGGAGAGGATTTTCTGAAGTACCAGGTCTATTTTAGCCCCCCTGCCACCCCTCACTCCAGGTTAGGTCTTGGGGAAAGAAAGCAGATGGGGTTGAGGCTATGAATGGACCAAGCTGAAGTGTGAGGATCTTCCTGAGCTGTGGGCCTGGGACTCAGGAGCAGAGAGGCAGCTGTAGTTGGGAGGGGCTGGGCAAGGGGGAGTCTGGAGGCAGTTGATGGGGTCTCTGGGTGTGGGGCAGGCAGAGAATTCAGGGGAAGGATCTGGGGGAAGGATCTAGGGCTTGCCACAGAAGCTTTTCTTTCGAGGAATCCCGAGCACTTATCTCCTCCAAGCCCTGGCAAGGAGATCCTATTTCTTCCTTCGTTTGCTTCCTCGAGACCCAGAGAGCGACAGAGACTGCCTCTGAGGCCCAGCAGCCCTGGGTCTGGCCTTTGAGCCTGGCCTGGCCGAGGGGCCCCTGCCTAGGCACCGGGGCTGAAGGTGAAGCCCCTGGCAGCCTCAGACCCGAGCTCCGGGCGTGGCGGGAGTTGGGGGACGCTTTGTGCCCCTCAAGCCCTGGCTGCCTGCTGTGGGCGGGCCAGTGCAGGTGCAGGCTTCAGGGAGCCACTGAGATGCTCTTTGAAGATTCCCTTGTTGACTTCCTAGGGCCCATTCGAGCAGAGATAATAAAAATCTGGCCGTCAGCGGGTTTGAGGGCGGCACTTGCTTCCCCTTCTTTCATTCCCAGCTCTGAAAAGCGGAGATGAAGGCTTTGGATTTGGCTAGGAAGCCGGTTTGCTCGCCCCGAGGGAGGGAGGGAGGGAGAGAAGAAGGGAGGGAGGTAAAGAGGGAGGATGGGAGGCAGAGGAAGGAGGACTGATTTCCTGGCAGCCTGGGGAGTCGCTGGGGAGGCGGGCAGAGGGGCAGGGGCATGGTCCCCAACTCCTGCCAGACAGCCCCAGGCCTCGGTGGGGTTCCTGCGCCCGCATCCAGGCAGCTTTGTCCTTCAGTGCCTCAGTTCCGGAGAGCCCTCCCCTCTCTGCTCCCCTGCGCCCCTCTGTGCCCTTCAGTCTCCCCACTCCCTTCCTCGTGACCTCCTCTCGCTCTGCCCCTGTTTCTCCTGCTCTGCCTTTCATGCTCTCTCGCCCTTGTCCCCCCCTCTGCTCCTCAGTCTCCTCTTGTCTCTTGCTGCCTGCCCCCTCCCATCTGTCTGTCTTCCTTCCCCCCAGCCTAGGTCTTGCTTTCTAGGACTGTCTGGAAGGTGGAGAAGCCAAGTTGGGGTGGGATGGGGAGGAGGGCAGCCTCAGCCAAGGAAGGGATAGGCCTAGGTTTATTATGGTCTGTCAGGTGCCATAGTCATCAGAGTCCCCGCGGAAGGGAGCTGCTGAGCACTAAGGGATGTGCCTGTGTAGTCAGGGCGTCGCTCCTCTCCCTGCACCACAGCGGGCACCTTGCCCTGACATTGGGCTTCAGCCACTCCAGTTCTGCCGCCTTCCACTGCTGCTGGACTGCCGGGAAACAATGCCTGGCCTCTGGCCCCTCTGCCCGCGCACCGGTCATCACTGCCCACTGTTCCCCTCCCACACACCACACGGTCTCCAGGCTCAGAGGCAGGAAGGTGGGGATTCTGACAGGCCTTCCTAGAACCCCATCTAGGTCCTGTACCCCCTTTGCCACCTGGGAAAACCCCCATATGAAAGACAAGACAGTTCTGGAAAGAACACCAAACTGAGAAAAGACCTCATTAGGCTCCTTGCTCAGTGCCCAAAAGTCCAAATGACCTTGAGCAAGTCCCTTCCTAGGGGGGCCTCTTTTCCTCACCTGTGACAGGAGGAGGTGTGGGCTGGATCATCCCCAAGGTCTCTTCTGACATTCCACCCATGTTGTGTCTCTCTTCTGGATGATTTGCATATGCTTTGCATATATTAATGATGTCTGCTTGAAGGGGGAGGGTGCCACCCACAGGGACCAGAGTCCCACCCACCATTCCCATTCCCTTTGCCCATTGGCCCACGCTTTCCCTGCATGAATCTCCCAACCTGTGGAAGCTGAGGCCTGAGCATTCCCTGGAGAGGTGAGTCCAGCCTCCCTGTGTCCCAGCCATGCTGGAGGCAGGATAGGGGAAAAGCTCTAGTGACAGGGACCCCTGCCCTCATCCCTTTTGCTCTAAAAGGTCCAAACACAGAAGCCAAGTGGTATGTAAATCCACTAAAGTCACCCGTGGCTACCAGAGGGCGTGTGGAACCCCATGAAGCTAGCAGAAGGGCTTAGGCGTCTCCCTCCTGCAGCAGGAGGCCTGGGGACACCAGGAGCTGGACTAGGTTGAAGAGTTCCTCCTCTGGCTTCAGCTCCCACCCACAGCCGGGGCAAGTCCTGCCGCCTTGTGCTCCTGCCCGCTTCTGCTCAGCCCCCGGGGCTCTGGGTGTGTGTGGTTGGAACTTGGACCTGAGACATGGTCAGTCAAAGAGAAGTGGATCCTTCCATCTCTGGGTCCTGCCTAGTCAACACACGAAAGGTGAGGCCCCATGCCCCCTGCAAGGGTCACAGACATCACCAGGGAGGACCTATTGCTCTCAGTCCTGCCCCACCTCCATTAGCCCAGACTGATCTCGTGAGGACTGCCCCCGGGGCCTCCCCGCACCCACCACCTCGCATGTGCTCTGTCTACATCTAGCACAGGCCAGTGCTCTGATCCCAGCCCCCAGTTCCGCCCCAGTTCCCTTCATCCTATAACACCCATCACATGAGGCAAGATGGGTAAAGGTTGGCACCTGGAGAAGAAGATAATGTGGGGCTACTGAGTAACGGTGGGAATTTCTGAAGATGAGCAAAAATGCCCTCCACCGCTAAGGAGACCTGGGCATGAGGAAATGCAGCAAGAGGGATCAAAGTTAGATTTATTCTTAGGGAGGGGCTGTCCCAGGGGAGGCTTAGTTTCTGGCCATGGAATTGTTGGGAAAATTAAGTGAAATAATAGACAAAAATGTCCAACACATTGCCTGGCACATAATAAACACTGCAGAACTCTGAGATTTAGGATCTTACAGGGGATGAGGAGTTGGAAGGACCATTCCCAGAAGACTTGCTTCTCCCACACGCAGGCTGCCGCTCCCCCACCACACCCCTCATGCCCCACGCATGCACTGGGCTGAGGGCCGAGCCATCCTGGTACACCCTGCCCTCATCCTCTCTGCTGCTGGGCAAGCAGAGTGTTCGGAGGCCGGGAAACCTGTTCTTCTCCCCCTCCCCCTATCTTTGCACAGGACAGCTTGAGAGAAAGCAGGCCCACGCTGCAGCAGAAGGAATAGAGGTTACATAGGAAGAGCCTCCTGGTGGTGGTGTGCAAAGGGTGGCCATGCGAAGGGTGGCCACTCCAGGGTGGGGAGCTCTGATGATGTTCTCTGCATCTTTTACCTCAATGAGAGGTGTGTGTAAGCGTGAGTGGGTTAGGGACAGGGAGCTGGTTGGCTGACCTGCGAGACGGCCTGAGGAGCTTGGCAGATCCAGTTTAACCTCTTGTGGCTGCTGTGGTCGGCAGAGTTCAGGGGACCATGATGGAGGAGTTCAGAGCTGCTGGGGGGGAAAGGGGGGACCAGGAAGTCATTCTTTGATCCCCAAGGGCAGAGAAGTGAATGACAATGTAAAGAGAAAGCACTGGACTGGTGTCAGCTTGTCTACCTCCTCCACTGCTGTGTGACCTGGGCCAAGTTATTTGCCCCCTCTGGTCTTCAGTGTCCTTGATGTGAGGAGACAGGGTGGAACTAGAGAATCTCTAAGGCCCCTTCCAGCTGCCATAGGCTCTACCCACCTCCTCTCCCCTGAGATAATGCATGCCGGTCCACACAGACAGTGGGAAGGATATTTTCTAGCTCCAGCGAAACCAGGAAAAACAGAGATTTGGCCCAAGAGAATACTGGCACGCGCTCGCACATGTGAGCACACACCTTACAAACAGGCCTCGTGTTCCAAAGGCACACCTTGTCCAAATCTGTCCTCTCAGCCTGGAGGATAGACAAAGGAGTGGCTATAGGGTTCAGCTATCATGTAAATCATAAACTCCTTTTCCTCCCACCCCTGCAGAACTACCTTGCCACACTCCATTCCAGCCAGGGATTAAAATCCAGTCCGTGTTTTCTTCCACCGAGGCACCTCCAGCTGGTGGCTTATCTCCCGGACAACCTCTCCCTGGTTCCCCTAGCCTCAGCCACTAGGCCCAGTTGCCTGCATGTCCCGGTGTGGAGTTAAGACTGGGAAGCAGTTGGGTTTTCAGATTCCTGCCTTCCACACCTCTGCAAATATCCTCATACCTGGACACTGGCTTCTTTTTCATCCCAGCTACAGAGCATGCTAGAGACCCAGACCAAGGGCACATGGGGTTGGGGGCAAACCCAGAGATCCCACAGAGAGGCCCTAGCTAGAGAGGTTTATACAGAGCATAGGAGGTGGAATGGGGTGCTCCACAACCCCCCAGGACGTGTGATAATTGCAGACATAGGAGGCATCTGTAGCATCACCCCAGGCACCGACATCTGCCTCATTGGGGAAGAATTAAGGATCCCAGCTCATTGAGAGGCATTCTGAGGCTCACTGAAGCCCTTGCAGCCTTGCCCAGCCTCTCTGCCTGCTTTCCGGGGCTGGTCCCTGCCTACTTTGTCCCTGCTCCATGGCCAGGCTGGTCTGATGAACCCCCATTCTTGTCCCAGCCTCCTAAGTTGGGAGGTAGGGCTCTGAGGGAAAGTGAGGGCTCTCAGGACTTGCCAGCACCCCGACTTTTCAGGCTCTGTGTAGCCTGGGTGCTCAGGGGATTTGGGGATGTTAAAACCAGAAGCCCCTGAGGAGCTTCCTGGGCCTCTTCTGTGATGAAGGCAGGGAAGCGGTAAGGTGGCTCCTGGAGAGAACCAGAAGGCAGGTATGGATGAAGCTTGGGAAATCCTGGGCCCACTTCTGCAGAACCCAAGAGCTCACCTCCTTCCCTGGGCCCCTCCCTGGTCCATCAGCAGCTCAGGGTTAGAATTTTTTGCCTCTCACCCCTAGGATGAGGCAGAAAGATACTGAAGCAAAGCTTCTCTTCCACTTATGGTCCTTAAGAAATAGTTTATACTGGAGCATGGGATGGAAAGAGATTAGATTTTAGGCAGAACTTTCAATAGGGCACTGAATGGGAAATAGCCAAGACTGGGGAGAATGGATAGGACGCCGTTTTGCTCACTGGCCAAGAGCTGAGGTTCCAGAGTCAGACAGGTCTGGGCTCGCACCCCAGCATTGACTTGCTGTGTGATTTCAGGCAAATACTTCACGTGTCTGGAGCTCAGTGTTCCCATCTGTAAATTAGGACTGGTAACAGCGGTTTCCTCACCGGGTGGGTGCCAGGATTAAATGGAGTAACACAGGCTGAGTTCCTGGCACATCATAAGCCTTTGATAAGTAGTCATTTCTTTGTCTTCATTGTCCTCTTCTCTAGCTAATTGAATGATTGACTGGGAGACCATTCTCTCTGGAGGAAGGGGCTTATGTGAGAAAACCTCTTTCGTCTTTTCTCGCACCCAGATTTGGGTTTTAGATCTCAGCCTATCTGGGGCTGGGCCCCTGGAGCTGCCACTCAAGCCTGGTGGTGGAAAGGAAGCTGGCCCTCCGGGGTCTTCACTCCCCTTACCCGGTGGCCCTCTGTCCATGCCCAACCCCCCCACCCAGCACCTCACCCGGGAAGCCCCCTGGGCCAGGCATGTCAGTGAGCGTCCCTGATTTCTCCCCCTAGTCAATGTCCCAGCATCTGGATACGACAGTTGTTTCTCCCTGGGGTGCCTGCGTCGTGGGTAATTGGTGAGAAAACTGGAACCATGAGACTGGCAGGGGGCTCTGCGAGTACTTGCAGCCAGACGTGATGTGGGCATGGACGGTTCTGCGCCAGCCAAGTGAGGGCGGTGCCCTGGTGCCCTAGAGGATGCCGGGGCCACGGTGTCTCCAGGCAGGAGCGGTCTCGAGGCTGCATGCATAAGGATGAAAGACAGTAGACCGGTACAGTTGTTCCCCCCTTCCCTACGGAGGATACATTCCAAGATCCCCAATGGATCCTGAGACTTCAGGCAGCACCAACCCCACATATATTATGCCTTTTCCTATTACACACACCTATGATACAGTTTCATTTATCATGAGTCACAGTAAGAGATGAACCATAATCACTAATAATAGAACAATATACTGGGAGAAAAGCTATGTGAGTGGCTGTGGGGTCATTATTAAGTAAAATAAGGGTTACTTGAGCACAAGCACTGTGACACAGTGACAGCGGATCTATTGAGAGAGACGGCCACTAACTGGTGGGACAGCAGGAAAACGAGATAAAGGGATGATTCACGTCTTAGGTGGGACAGAGCAGGAAGGTGCGAGATTTCATCAGGCGACTTAGGACGGCTCACAATTTAATGCTCATGAATTGTGTATTTCTGGAATTTTCCATGGAATATTTTTGGACTGTGGTTGACCAGGGGTAACCGAAACCGCAGAAAATGAAACCGTGCGTAAAGGGTGACTCCTGCAGCCCAGGGAGAGAGAGCGCAGTGAGAAGGGCTTCCCTGCCCGGGGAGGGGGGTGCAGGCAGCCATAATGGCCTGGCCAGCTTCGGGGAAGTCTGTCCCGCAGCGTGAGGGCCGGTGAGTGCAGAGCAGGAGTGAGACGAAGGGCTGCAGGCAGCTTGGGGTAGGGGCGCCTCCCCTCCACCTCTGCAGGGCCCCTGCCACGGTGCGAGCGTGCGGATGCTTGTTGGGTGCGGAATGTCTGTTTCCTCTGCTGTGGTCAGGAGGGGGCCTTCCTCAGCGGTAGGAGCTGATCCCAGTAGATGGGGGTCTCTTGGCTGGAAGAGGGTTGTCAGCAGAGCAGTGGTGCAGTCCCCTCTGACTCTGAACTCACCCACCTTCCCGAAATGGGTAGGTTTGGGAGACAGAGGAGCCCTCCAAGGTGCTGTCATTTAGGATCTTGCGTGGGCACCCCAGGAAAGAGTCTGCCCCTTTTCTGGGAAGAGAACCAGGCTTGTAGGCCGTCTGTCCTGGGGACCTCATTCTGGGGACCCTGTGTTTTCTGTGTTGTCCTGCTGTCTGTCCTCCTGTCTGTCTCCCACCAGTGTCTCTGCCCCTTCAGTCCTTGTTCTTCCTCCAACACCCAGTCGCCATCCTGCCTGCCCCCCAGCCCCAATGACTGCCCAATGGACAGCTCCTAAGGCTCTGCCTTGCTGTCCCTGTCCCCTCCTCCATGGCCCAAGGCCCCTGCCCAGCCCAGCCCACTTTGGGAGCCCTGCCCCAGCCCCTTCCTCTCTCCAACTCCTCTTCCCCAGCTCTGGGCATTCATTCACGACTTTCCTCCTTTCCTGTCCCTCACCCAGGGCTCCAGCGTGCAGCGGGAGGGAAGCCTCCAGGACTCTGTTCCCTCTGTTTAAAGTCTCCAGGTTGGTAAGCCAGGAGGGAGGCCTCCCCCACCATTCCACTCCCACTGCTCCCCAACCAGATGCCCACCCCCCCAGCCTAGAGGGCCAGAAATGGGGGAGGGGGACATCCCTGGTGGGCCCAGACCTTTACCAGGGGAGGGAACAGCAGAGACCTGACTCTGGGGAGGGCACCTTGCCTGGCAGAGAATGCGTCTGTCTGCATGGGTGTGCATGTGAGTTAGCGTGCGTGCGCAAGCCCGTGTGCATGTGCGTGTGTGCTGGCGGCACAGCTTCCATGTATCCGGGGAGGATGGAGGAGACAGGAGCTTTCTGCTGAGGGGGCTGGTGGCCTTGGGGGAGGGGACCCTTCTCAAGGGGGAAAGAAGTCCATGATCCAGCCATAGCAAGAAGGTGGGGGATGGGAGAAGATGGGACCACATCCAACCTCAATACAGCTTTGTTTATAGACCCTTGCAAACCTGAGATCTCGTTTCATTTATTCAGTCATTTACTCATTCCTTCATGTATGCATCCACTCATTCATTCAGAACAGATTTATTGAATGCCTCCTCCGTGTGGTCCCTGGGCTGGGCTCAGAGTCTGACAGTGACGGAGACAGGTGGACCAGTAGAGCTTAAGGGCTTGTCTGATTCACCAGCTGTGGGGCCTGGGGCTGGGGCCCGGCCAGCTCACTGTGGAGTGCCTGCCCGTCCAGGGCTGTGCCTCCATGTCCACTGATGTCGCTATCCACCACTGCTCTTTCTGCTGGCAGCTGCTCCGTACTGTATGTCCTCGTAGAGTGACCCTTGGCCCAATGGCACCCCTCTCATAGTGTGCTGCCCCAAGCAAGCAGTGACCAAGGCCCGTACCAAGTCCCTGGTGACCCTGGGGACTATGGGAAGCATTGTTGGGCCAGGGCTGAGGCCACTTCAAAGGGTCTCAGGGAGCCCAGGCTGGGGGAGGAAAAATGGGCGGGGTCCCCACCGCTGACTTCTGTGCCCCTGACCAGCAACCTGGGCTTCTGACTTGAGAGTCATTCTGACCTGGGTTCCACGCCTCATTTCCGCTACTTCCGAGCTGTGTGGTTTAGGGCAAACCACTTTCCCTTTCTGAGCCTCCGTGTTCTTGCAGGCAAGACGGTGCAAGAACACCTACCAAGCATGTTGTTAAGAGAAAAGGAAAAGCAGTAGCTGGTCCAGAGCCTGGCCCACAACAGGGGCTGCCCCACTGCAGGTTCTGTTTCTGTCCCCTCTCCTGCCCCTGCCCTGTTCTGGGCTTGGGCAGCCCATGCCCTGGGGACTGTGCGGGTACTGCTCTTGCCCCCACCTTGGGAGAGGGGCTGCAGAATTTCGGTCCTGGCTGCTTGGGCCTCTGTGTCCTCTAGCCCTTCTCCAGCTCCTTGAAGGATGCACTAGCCCCAATCTGGGCCGGCGGCCTGGGGAGGCAGCTCTCTTTGCCACTGTGGCTGCTGCCGGCTTGATGGCTTTTTAATAACTTTGCTTGGAGACAAAATGCAGAGCGCTCGTTTGTCTGCCTCTTAATTAAAATTACCGTTTTCCTAAAAGAGCTACTGCGCTGCTCCCTTCCCTCCCCCACCCTCCTGGGCTCTTGCCAGAAGGCAGGGGTGACTGGAGAGTGCAGTCCTTCCCCCCCTGCCCTGCCTTGGTCTTGAAGGCCACCTCTGCCTTCCCCACACAGACCAGACGGCAAAGGTCCCGAGGAGTGGACTCAGGGGCGAGGGCCTGAACGCTCCCCTCTTTCACTCACTGCCTTCTGGAACACTTCCAGAGGCAGGGAGCTCAATATTTTTCAAGACTTACTTTCTACATCAGTAAAAAGGGGGAGCAACCCCATCCTGCTTTAAAACCCAGAATAGAATGTGACGTGCGTGGTTGTTGGAGTGATACCCGCGGTGGGGGCGGGGTGGCGTCAGGAAGGTGGAGGTGGATACAGCGGGCCGGCGCTTCAATGTCAGCTCTCTGCAGTCAGAGACCTCTGAGCTCCCTCTGCGGGCTCTGAGAGAGCAAGGCTTGGGGGCGGAGGGCTGGCAAGCGTCCGGGCCTCATTTAGTTGTTGCTGAGTTTTGAGGGGGAAAAGTCATCCCTGATAATAATGCAAATAGTAACGACTCATAATGTATGAGCCATATGTGCTGTGTTAAGCTCTGTCCGCGGGTTAGTTCATTTTATCCTTACGACTGTCCTATGAGCTCCATGCTCTTGTCTCGTTTCGGGGGAGGAGACAGGCCAGAGGGGTGAGGTAACACGCTCAAGGTCACGCAGACACCCGGGGTGACAGCCTCAGCCCCTCCCCCTCCTTCTGTTTGGCCTCCCGCCTTCCCTAGGCGGGACCCCTCACGCTGCGTGCGCGCCTTCGCCTCACTTCAGCGCTCCCACAGGCAGGGTTCCTCTGTGCTTCACGCCGCTGAAACCGAACTCTGAGGTCCGTCCCCACCTTCCTCCCTAACCCCATTCCTGGTTCCCCTCAGAGGTGGGGGCGGGGTGGAGAGGGGACGGGAGGTTAGAGAGTTCCCGTTTGCAGACCTCCTTTCCGTTCTAGCAGAGTTCCATTCCACCTGGGGAAAGACCCAGGCGGGCAGGGAAATGACTCAGTGGCTTAGCTGTGACGGCTGCTGGTTGTGAGACAAGGGGAGGTGGTTTTATAGCATAGCTCCACCAGTAAGACCACCTAGGAAAGCACTCTGGAAGGTTCTGGAGAAGCAGGAGGTGCTGAAGCCCGGGGCCTGGAGGTCTAACGCGGGAGGGACACCCGGAGACATGGCTGACTCCATCAGCTCCCTTTAGGCCTGGCCTTTCCCTCCGTGAGCCTCTGCTGCTGTGAGTCTTCTTCTAGGAGCACGTCCCTTTGTCACCTCCCAGTCCTGCCCTCCCTTGGCCAGCACCTCCCTGAAGCACCTGGCCCCTCCGAACGCCCATGCACCGTTAAATTTCTCATGGCCTTTGGTTCTGGACAAACAGCCTACTGGTCCACGTTTACTCTTGGGGGCAGCAAGCTCAGTGCCTTCAGGGGCAGGACATGGGGAAGTAGTGGGTGAGGACAATAGGGGCGGTGGGGACTGCAGTGAGGAGAAGAGCACAGGGGCTCCTTAAAGACACTAAAACTGCAAGAGAACAAAAGAAAACACCTCCAGCCAAACAAGATGCCCATGTCTCAATGTGGCCTGCGTGTGATTCTCACTAAACTGTGATTAATGTATCTGGGCATCCTCACAGTGCCCAGCACATAGTGTATGTGTACCAATTGTTTGCTGAGTGAATATATGATTGTACACGTGCCAGGCACTGTGCTAGATACTTTACATATTTATTTCTACCCATCTTCCTAAAGCAGACACTGATTTTCCCATTTTGCTGTTAGGAAACTGACGGCCAGAGGAGTAAAATGACTTGTTCAAGGTCACTGTATGAGAAGTGGCCAAGGCAAGATTTGAGCCTTGGCTTGCTGTGTCCTTCCTGCTCTGTTTGGTCATGGGTGTGTGTACATGTGACACATGACCCATGCATTCAGTGCCCACCCTGGGTAACAGGGAGGCTAGTGGCCTGGCGGTTCACATGCACCGCATGCCTTGTGGGTAGGCAGGGTTGAAGGGGATGAGGGCCACAGAGGCAGGGAGGGAGTCAGCCCCCCTCATTCCAGTGCACCCCTCCTCCCTCAGCTTCCGGTCCCATCCCAGCAGCCTGGCGATGGCAGCGCGGTGACAGGTGCCGAGCTGCGGAGATAAGAGCATTGCTGATTCCCCCGTAATTACTGTCTGATGAGATGCCAGAATTAGCCACTGTGCAAGCATGGGATTCAGACACACAGTTGGGGCACAGTTAGGAGAGCCTCTCATTCCAGGCCTGGGGCCCTGTGGCAGCAGGGCAGGGTCAGCACCGGGAGAAGAAGCAGGCTGGCAGGAAGCACTGTGTGGTTAATACGCATCAGATATTATCTTGTGGGCTGTGGTTTTCCAGTATTCAGAGTGTGGCTGGGCCGCACCCCTGAGATGTCTGGCTGCTGGACAGGGCCTCCAGGGCCTCAGGCCACGAACCGGAGAATTACAGGCAAAGCAGCCTTCGCCCTCAGACTCCTGGGCACACCCTTTGGTGCCTGGAGCTTGCCTCTGCCTTGCTGGGGCTGTGAGGGGCGTCATCATCAGGAAGAGGCTAAGACCTAGAGCAGGCACCTTGAATCTTTGAATCACGTTAGCAAGGTCAGGCACTGAGGGCAGGTGGAAGTGCCTGGAGGGAGCGGGCAGATTCAGCTGACCTTGCCAGGAGAGCTGCCCATCCCAGGCAGGAGGAGTCTAGTTAGCCCCCGAGGCCGGAGGTCAGGGGAGGCCTGAGAGTGAGGAGCAGGAGGCAGAGAAGGGACGTTCTGGCCCCAGAGGAGGGCTGCGTGTGCCCTGGGCATTTCTTTTCCCTGGCACGTGTGCAGGGGGCAGGAGGAAGGCTGGTGGGGATGGAAGCTGAAAGGGGTCATTTGGGCTGCTTAGACCTCATCTGGACCATTGGAGTAGCTCTGAAGGCCACCAACTGAGAGGGGGGGGTGACAACATGGGGCTCACCCAACAGAGGGCAGTGCGGATGGCTGGGGAGGAGGCAGTAGCCAGGCCACACAGAGAATGACCGAGGTGTTGGGCTCAGGAAAGAGCATTTGGGTTCAGGTCCCTCCATCTTCCTCCAAGGAAGAAGTTGTGTCCCTGGGTCCCTGTGAGAGCCATGGACACAGACTCTGGCTGTAAGGAAGCAGGAGCCCCACAAGATGGACATAATGAGGTCTCTGTTCTTGGAGGTGCCCAAGTCCTGACGGCACGGGTTCCTGAAACAGTGAGGGCTGGCAGTTCTCCTGTCTCGGCACAGCCTGTGGCAGGGGCTGGGAAGACTCTGCACCCAGCGAAGATGTGAGAAGAGGGCTGAGGAAGGGTCGGCACCCCAGAGGTTCTTTCAGGACTGTGCCACCCGGTCCCCACCTGGGCTTCGGTGGCCCTGGGGCAGCTCTGCTCCCTGCCTCCCCTCTGGCTTCTCAGCAGTGCCCTGGGGAAGAGTCCCTTTGGCTCTTTCAGACCTTGAAGAGGATGGGGTTGAGGGTCTCCGTCTTCTCTGGGGAAGAGAGCTGCTAGATAGATGGAGGAGACGCAAGGGGCTCTGGCCCAATGGCTCGGACGAAGACTCAGGGGTGGCTTGAGAGCAGAGTGAGCATCTTCCTCAGGGGCCACAGGGTGTAGGGAAAGAAGGGGGATCTGGGCTGAGGACCCCTGCAATAGAGATCAGGCTCAACTTTGACTTTGGACAAGTCACCCCTTCCTGAACCTCCGCTTCCTCGCCTGTAGAATGGGGGAGAGCAACCACCCAAGGTGACTCAGAATTGAATGATATCGGCTGTCAGAGCCCTTGTAGACTGCCACGGCCGTGGGTGGGGGGAGGGTGGGTTGGGTCTTTTGCAGATAGATGGAAGGGGAGACTGTTTATTTCTCCCCTGCCTCCTGGCCTGTGCTCCACCTTCCTGTATCCTGGGAAGGTTCTGGTTGGACAAGAACAGGGAGAACTTCTGAGAGATGCCCCTGGTATCTGGTCGGGCTTCCCAGGTCAGTCTGCACCCAGTGGTTGGCAGAAAACTCACTGAGTCTCCTGCCTTCTCCAAGCTCCAGGCCACCTTCCTCCTGCTTCCTCCAGTCTCTCATGGCACTTGGTTGGCTTGCTGGGCAGTAGAGTAATTAACACACGAGAGGGCTGAGCCCTGTCTTTCATCCTGTGGCAGCAGGTGGAAGCAGGTCAAAGGCCCCGGCCCCCCCCCCCCACAGGGTGGGGCGGAGGCTGAGCACCTGCAGAGGCAGACGCGGGCTGGGTGCCCAGGCCCGAGAGAGCATCTCAGTCCTTGGTGCAGCCTTGTTGTTGAACGGTGGTCAGAATGAAGTAGCCTTGAGGTCACTAGGCCCATCCATCTGTTTCAAGACAGAATGTAAGCACTTCCTCGAGGAAAGTCTGGCGTTGACTAAGCAGGAGAGGGGCCGAGGAAGTCGCCTTCCCGAGCAGGTGCAGCTGGACCCAGGGTGGGCAAATGGGGTCCCTGCTGTCTTGTACTGCGAGCTGGAGACGCGCTGACCTGGCACTTGACGGGGTTCCTGGATGCACTGCAGTCTCTTGGGGAGTCTTAGATGCGTGTGACACGTGTGCGTGGGCACAGCACCTCGTCTGCCCTTGTGGCATCTGAGGTGGTGAGTCAGGGTGGTGTCTGCACGGCAACCGCAGTCCTCCCAGGCCCAGGTGTGCCCTGTAGATGCCCATGGGGGCTGCAGGTGAGGTGGTTGGTGACTGTGCGTGTGTAGGTGAGTATGTGCTGGGCACGCGCCACAGTGCCCAAGTGTGAGGATAGAAGTGTGAGTGAGCAGAAGTAGGAGCCACTGAGTGTGGGCTTGGAATCTGGGGGCAGCATGACCCTGATCATGCTGGCGACCGGGGGAGCTACCTGGGTGCTGGCAGAGAAGAGACCTCCTAGGGAGAGCCTGACGCCATGCGGGGCGGTGGCTCTGAGGAGGCTGTGAAGGGGCCGCGCCCGGTGGAGGCCCTGGGTGATTACTGGGCAGTGACAACCCCCCTGCGGTGAGGCGGGGTGATGGGTGGGGCTTCTCCCCCTCGCTTCCAACAGATCGTGGTCTCTTCTTATGGGAACCAGATGCCTCCCTCTGGGCAGGCTTTAGGGGCACGGGAAAGGTCCCTTGCCCGCACCCACTGCCCTGGCCTTCGCACCCTGAGGCTGGACCACCCCTTGGGAGAGAAGTCTCTCTGGAGTGGTGGCAGGGCTGGGAGGACGGCCGGCTGCCTGCCTCCCTCTGCCCACCCCCGTGTTTGCGCCTTCCCTTCCTCCAGGCCTGTTTCCTCTCTGCTGCCTCTCCAAGGAGGTGTGCCGCGGACAGGACACCACCGCGGGCGCGTGCTGGTGGACATGGCGAGCGGGAGCCCGCCTGCTAACACAGGGGTGCCGTGTGGCCACACGCCACTTCCAGCTTTCCCAGCAAAGGCTTCGGACCTTGGGGTCTGACAGGGGCCCCCTGCATCTGCGCCCCTCCCTTCTCGGGGAAGCCAATGAGCCAGATTGTCATTAGTAGCTAAAAATCAAAACCCTACCGCCCTGGCTCTGAGGATAACATTCTGACAGGGGGGAAAGGCAGTCAGGCAGCTGGGGCAGTCGGGAAGGGACTGTCCCCGCTCACTCCCTGGGCCGGCGCCTCTGTGCTGTGCGCGACCCGTGGGCCCATCTGGGTGTTACAAGCTCTGAAAACAAAAGCGAAAACCAAAACCAGATGAGAGGCCCGACACGCTCATCAGTGGCAGAGCTGGGTTTGAACGGAGCTTTCTCACCCCCTGATTCAGCGATTTTTGGTAATGCCATAGCCTTCCTGGGCAGGGAGGCTGGGGTGCAGGGAGAAGAGGGATTGTCCATCTGAAATTCTGGCCAAGGGGCAGGCTTGTTGGCCATTTTGCAAGGAGGGGCATCGGGGCACCACACAGGGACCCTGATTTCTGAGTGGTGAGCTTCCCACTGGCTGGGGTGGGCACCTGGGGTGGACTGGGCTGTGACGCACAGCTCTCCTTTCTCCGGGGCCCAAGGGTCTGTGGCACATTTTCCACCTCACTGCTGATTCTTCCCAAGGAGGTTGTTAGGCTGTGCCCTCTGGGGGCCTGCCACCTGGAGGGGGGCTCCCTTGGCAATTGCTTTCTGGGAAGTGGCCTAATGGGGTGGAAAAAGCCTTGGCCCTGGGCGCTGGGACGCCTGGGTTCTGGTTCTGGTTTTGCCTCCAGCTCCTGTAGAACCCGGTCAGGTTTGCTCTCTGTGTCTCGGCTTCCTTCCTGTGAAAGGTGTGTAGCTGGAGGGAGAGCAGAGCATGGCGTTCAAGATGGAGAGGGAGGTGAGCAGAACAGTCTTGAGACATCACTCTTCCCAGCCTCAGATTTGAGAGCCGAGGGGTGAGAGGGCTGCTGCACCGTGCCTCCTGCAGACCAGGGAGTGGGGGACCCGGGCAGCAGGGACTGCATAGCCATGCGAAGCCAAGGCCTCTGGCGGAGATGGTACTGAGGCCAAGCCTCACTCCTGAGCCGGCCTGTGGGTCTCCTCACCTCTCTCAGGTCTGTCCTGCAAGACCCCCAGTCTGGTTGGGGTGGCACCTCTGTCATCAAAGAGGCCCTCGTCTGAGGGAGCTTCCAATCGGATGAGGTAAACAGGGGCCTACCCCATGGCCCCTCAGAGAGGAGGCACAGGCCCTGCCCTGAGCGACTGCTTAGACTGTGGGAGAGACAAGGCTCTGCCCTAGGTGAGCCCTGGTCTGATGGGGGAAGCATGGGCCCCGCCCTCCGCTGTGCCCAGTTTGAGGGAAGAGGCCCCGCCCTGGGGATGCTCCCTCTGAGCAAGCGGACAGAATCAGCAGGAGTCAGCCTAGGGGTGGGTGGGAATGAAATGCGGGCTGAGGCAGCATCTGGCTGGGACAGTGTCCACCCCTCCCCCCAGGGCACTCAACACCCGCAGCCTTCAAATTCTCTCTCCCTGGAGAAAGCCCCATGAGACCCAGCCCTCCTCCTGGCACCCCCCACCCCTGCAGGCCATGCAACAGCTCCTCCTAGGCAGGTGAGCTCTCCCTCCCTCAGCCCTGACAACGTCCTTTAATTAGATTCCAACTCGTTTACCAACTAAGTGGCCTTCTGTGGGTTTTAAATCTGTGCAAATTGGTTTGTATTTTTCTGCCTGCGTGAAGCTGTGACTGGCAGTGCCCTGCACTCTGCCCTGCCTCCCAGCTCCCTCTGGGCCCTGCTGTCCCAGCACCACAGCCCACCTGAGTCTAGATGTCCAGCTTCCCTGGGGGCCGGGGGGTAGCAGGGCTCCCTGGGCATGGGGGTGGAAGAGACCAGGGGGACGCAGGCCATAGTCCCAGTCTTCCTCTTCCCCCATCACTCAACCTCCCTGGTCCTCAGTTTCCCTCGCTGTACTTCGAGGAGAATCTGCCTTCCCCAGGCCCTTCACGTTGGCTCTGCAGATTAGTGCTGGGTGCTGGGGAGGGGGCATCACAAGTGTCACCAGCCAAGGCTCACCCTGCTTCTGATGCCCTTTTGCCTTGCCTGCCTTCCCCGCTCACCACGGCCCTGTTGGGGGAAATGGGTTCCATCTGGCCTCTTCCCACTTCTCTGTCCTCCCTCTCACACTTGCGGGGGAGGGGAGCTGGCCTTCCCTGGGACCCAGTGATGACAACTTGCCTGGCCTTGCCCCTGCCTCCTCAGTGTCCCTGCTGTCAGTTACCAGGAAGTCACCTTTATTGTCTAACCATCTCTACGCTTTTAAGTCAGCTCCCTTTCCTCCGGGCCTCCCTGCCATGGGTTCCCCTTCTGTGTCCTTTCTGTCTTCCCTTCCAGCCCAGACAGGTTCTGTTGAGGTGGCTGACTTTCAGGGGAGGCGGTGCTGGGTTGGTGGGGAATATGCAAACATGGGGGGCAGGTGTGGGGGTCTCTGGCCCCCCCTCTGTGCCAGGAGCTGGACATGTAGCTCTGTCCCTAATTCTCAGTCCAGCTGCCTCTTTCTCTCTGATTGCCCCCCCCACAGTCCGCCCCCACCTCTGCAGCTCTGGTTGGAGTGACAGGGAGGCTCAACAGGGCGCTGGGCATTAGCAATTTGGGGGGATATTACACAGGAATGTTTACAGGAAGGCAATTGCCCGGAAAATGACTTTGGTTGCTGTGGTGTGGGGCAGAAAAGATAGTCTTAGAAAACAGACACACGTGGGCTTCTGCTCGGAGGACCACAGACAGACGGGGGGGGGGGCGTGGGCACACAAGGAGCCCAGAACCGGGGGCACCCCCAGGCAGAGAGGCCTATGACTTCACAGGGGGTTGGGCTAGGGATGATCCCCTCACCTGATCCAGGTGCCCTGAGTCTCTGCCAGTCTTAACCTTTGGACTCTGGCCTCTGACCTCCCAGGAAGGTACACTTCATGACTGCAGCAGGCGCCCCGGCAGGATGAAGTTGTCAGGTGCAATCGATGGTGGCAGTTGCCTCGGGGCTCCTCCTGGGTGATTTGGGCTCCGCTTGCTTTGGCTGCAGACAGTGGGACTGGGGGAGCCTCGAGCTGCAAGTGTGTGTGCTTGGGCAAGGCACTGTGGGGTCTGAGCCGGGCCCTCCCCCCTTTCGCAATCCCCACACACCCTTCCCTCTGCTCGGCCTGCAGCCTAGCCAGGCCCTGTGGGCATCCTGAGCTAGTGCCTGGCCCCCACCTCTGCCCAGGTAGGGACACACCTGTGAGGCCTCTCAGCTCCCCAAGGGAGGAGGAACCTTGACCAGCCTCCCAGTCTCCAGGGAGAGGGACACAGGGACCTGAACTCCAGGTCCTGAGCTGCTTGGGGCCCTCACAACAGGGGCCCCAGAATCCTTTTCTCTCTCCAGTAGCTTGTGGCTTTGCTCTTCCCTCTCCTTCCTTCCCTCCCTCTCTCTCCTTCCCTCTCCCTCCCCCTCTCTTCTCCACATTCTCTTCCTTTGAAGATGATGTCATGTGTGAACATTGCCCGTCGGCAGCCAGAGTAAATGGTGACATCTGGGTAAATATGCCAGGTGGGGATGGGCTTGATGGCTTACCAGACGGTGTCACTAAAACTTAGGGAATCTTAATTCTCATCATGAGTTACAGTGATCTCCTGTAAAAGAATGCAGTGGAGGATAAAAATAAATCAGGCTCATAAATAAACGTGGAATTTGGAATTGGTGGAACAAATAACAATGTCGCCCTCTTCCCAAGCATCTGCGCCTTTATCTGTAGCTGGCCACTGGGGGGAGCCCACCTCCTCCTGGTCACCCCTGCCTTGGCGGGTTCCCTTCCCCACTGCCCAGGCTGGGAGGGCTGAGCTGAGGGTGGCCAGAGCACCCCTTCCCCACCCTTCCCTTCCCCTTATTCTGAGCTGGGTTTCACCAGTCCCGGGCATCTTCTCTGTAGCTTGAATCTCTGGCTCGAAAATTTATGGCTGGCTTTGCGCACTGGGGGTCCTTGGAAAGAGGGCCAACCCCCCAGCCCCAACTTATTTCTCAGGCTGCCCCAGCCTCTGTCCCTCAGAGGCCTTCAGTCTCAACACTGTGCCCCTTCCCCAGTGCACCCCAGCTTTGCTCCCCTTCCAGGGCCTCCCAAACCTTCCCCTTCCCTCAGCGCTCCCTGCCTCTGCCTCTCCACCCGAGTTCTTCATTCCTCTGTCCCTGCCCCAGCAGAACCCAGGAGGACCCAGTGAGCCCCGCTTACCCTCACCAGGCCTCCTTGGCACCCTGCCCCACCGCACCCCTGCCCGATGTCTCCCTCACTGCCCCCTGCCATTCAACAGGAAGCATCGATCTGCTCAGGGCGGCTGCTTGCTGGATTGGAATCGATCTCCCCAGCTTTCCACTGGGCTGCTCAGTCAGGGAGGCTGTGAGGACTGGGGGTGGCTGGAGTGGGCTCCGGGGTAATGAAATGGGAAGGCTGTCCTGCTAAGGCTCAACAGCTCTGTGCCAGGGATGTCTTTAATTCAAAACCATGTACGTTCCCTCCACTGGCTGGCCTGCTCCTCACTCCGTGCCCTCAGGCAGGGTTTAGGTTAACACCCCCATTTTACAGATTAGTGCCTTTGGGCTCCCAGAGGGAGAGAATTGTCTGCCGACTGGATGAGTAAATGAATGGCTAACCCAGGGTCCCTCAGGGAAGGAGCTGACTGCACGTCCAGGGTGTCTCTGGCCTGGCTTTTTTCCTGGCAGTGCTCTGACGTCTGGTGGCTGGGCTGGCTCAACGGGACAAATTCGCACCTGAGCCCGGGAGCTCCCATGGGCCTCCTTCTCCTAAGGGTGACAGGGTGGCTCCCCCAACCCAGAAGTGCAGGCCCGTCCTCCCTGGCCACTGTGGCTGGCCCTGCAGAAAGGAGACGAGAATGCACAGGGTGGGGAGTTAGGACCCTGGGTTGTGCAGGGGCCTCACCTTTCCCAGCCTACAGAAACACAGTTTCTGTGTTTGTCAAATAAAGCCAAGAATCTGAAAGGTTCTTAAACAGACTCAAGCTTTTCAAATCAAAGCCCCTCCTCTCCCCCCCCTCAGAGACAGCTGTTGTGCCCCCGCCTCCTCCCCTCTCTCTGACACTCCCAGAACCCAGCTTCTGCCTCACCCCTGACTCTCCCCTCTACCAATGCCTGGGCACCGCAGGGGCGAGCCCTGACCTCGAGGAGGCAGGGAGGAGCTCATCCTTGCTCACTCTCTGCTCAGGCCTGCTCAGCAGCCCCCTCTCCACCGCTGCTGCCCACGTGACGGTTTTAGGATGCAGCCACCAACAGGGCTGCATGAGAACACACATCCACTGTCGCCGCGGCTGCTTCCCCTCTGCCTGCCCACTGCCTGCTCTGCTAGCCTGGACCCCTCCCTGCCAGCCCTGCCTTGGCCCCTTTAGTCAACCTGGGAGAGCCTGGGTGACCCTGGACCTCGCCACAGTCCCTGACTATCTCAGGCAGGCACACTGTTTCATCCCAGACACCCTGAGGTCCCCCTCAGGCGCCAGGGAAGGAAGTGCTGGCAGGGAGGGCCAAGGAGACTTGGAGACCTGTCCCAATCAACGCACCTCTGTGTGTCCAGAGCTCTGGGAGGGCGCGACAAGCCTGGCTGTCTGGCGTAAGGGAGAGGTCCCTTGGGCTCGGCAGGGCTGAGCAGGGCTCCAGCAGCAAGGCCGTGGGCAGAATCCACCCCTGCCCGGGCAGTGGGAGGGCTGCGGAGTGTCCAGGGCCCTTGGCCACAGCTCCTCAAGGGTAGGTACTGGGTCCCGGTGAAGATGGCCCCAGGGTTCCCAGCCTCGCTCTGTCCGGAGCTGCCTTCATCATTTCCTCCCTGCGAGGGAGCCTTCGCATGGGATTAACAGGGTGTGTGTTTCGTTAGCTCACGTCGAACTTACTTAAATTTACCTGAGCCCTGACCAGAGTGGCTCAGTTGGTTTGGACATTGTCCCACACAGCGAAAGGTCACTGGTTCGATTCCTAGTCAGGGCATGTACCTAGGTTGTGGGTTCAGGCTCTTCTTCTCTTTCTCCCCCCCTTCCCTGCTCTCTAAGTGAGTGAACGAACGAATGAATGAATTTACTTGAAAGGAAGCCTTATCTCTCTGCTACCCCAAGGAATGATATCCATGAAATCAGTGGTTGGACCTTCGAGTTGGGGTTTTTCTAATCCTTGTGAAAATAAAGATATAACTATTAAACTATTAAAAAAATGCTTCTCCCAAAGTGTTCTCTGTACATCTGGACCTCACTTTGGAAGCACAACAGAGGAGGTGAGCATGGTGAGAGGGACGGGTGCCTGGGGGGACAAGGAGGGAGAAACCCCAGGCCCAGGGCCAGGGGTGGCAGCAGGTGAACAAGGAACAGTGCCTAGTGTGTAGGGGCAGGGAGCGGTGCGAGGTGCCGGTGCTTCATCAATAAACCAAGTCTGGTGGGAGGGGGTGGGGAGAACCTAATGGGCACAGGGGTCAGATCTGGCCTGCACCCCTCACTGTGGCCTTGAACATGTCACTGGACTTCTGTGACCTTGGTGGCCCCATCTCAAAGTGGGTCCACAGCAGCACCCCCTGACAGGGCTCCTGGGAGGCTCATAGGCCATGACAGTGACCTTGAGACAGACCCTTCGCAGCTGCAGAACTCCGTGGGCTCTGCCCCTCAGGTCTACAGCTGCAGCCCAGGGAGGGGTGTGTGTGTGTGTGTGTGTGTGTGTGTGTGTGTGTGTGTGTGTGTTGGACGAGGGGTGGCTTTTCCTCAAAAGTGGCTACGTTTCCACTCTTCCGCTCAGATAGACAGGAGGTGACCATGACCTGACGAGTGGTGGATGTGTGGAGAGGGGGCTGACGAGGGGCTGGGCTGGGTGGAGCCTGGCTGGGCCCCAGAATCTCAGCCTCCTCCTCTTTTGCCCCAGTTGGCCCTTCGAGTCAGCAGCCCCTGTGTGTGGGAGTGCCTGGGTCTACTGCAGTGCCTGTCACCCCCAGACCCAGGCTACATGCAGGGATTGCTGTTTGAGGATGGGGGTGTGTCAGGCCGGTGGGGGGGGGGAGGGTGCTCCCAGAAGCCTGCGTTTGTCTCCCGGTGGGGGTGACTTCTGGGGATGGGGGAGGGCAATCTGTTTGATACTTAGGAATGTGGCTGAGGTTAGCCTCAGCAACTCCTGCCGCCTCCTGGAACACGCCAGAGCCACTGTCGCCTCCTGGGCCGTGGGGAGGTCAACACTGAGACTGGGGGGCGGGAGACAGTAGGGCTGAGCCTGGGGAAGGCAGGAGCTCAGGGCCGGTGAGCCTGCAGGCAAGGGAGGGGTGCAGAGTTCTGCATGGGACCTCAACCCCCGGCCTTCTCTTTTTTTGCTTCTGTACTGTCCTTTGTCCCCTGTGCGTTCCTTACAGGTCTTGAACTTGTGTGTGTGTGGGTTGCGAGGGGAGACCACAACGAAAGAGGGGAGGGGTCCGGAGGGTCCTGGAAGGAAGGCTTGATCTGTTTTGTCTGCTTTTTTTCTCCTTTGAGTTTGTCCCAAGTCGCATCTCTCACTGTTCTCTCTGTGCCCGGTCTCTCCTGTCCGTCTATCTGTCTGTCTCTGGGAAGGGAGGGGAAAGAGGGTCCCATGCCCCAGTCCCTGGGCCTCCATCTCCTCAGGAAACCCTGACTGTGACCTTTGACTTCGTACCCCGCCCCCCACCTATCCTAGTCCTGGCCCTTTCTAAACCAATCCCCAGCCTTCAGAACAAGAGCGTCCTGGCCGTGCTGGGCTGAGAGGAGGCTGGGGCCCCTACCCCTCCTTACAGGGTGCTCTGGAAAGGAAAACAGTGTAGGCCCCTTTCTACAGCTTTTAGGAAGCATCTGAAAAGGAAACTCCCCTCCCTCACCTGGTCACACCAGCGCTAAGGAGGAGGAAGGGGATGTGTGGCTAGATAGCTGTCCAGGACCCCGGCTTCCGAGCCCTCTTTGGCCTCAAAGGACAGCACCTCACCTGCAGTCATCCCGGCAAACCCACCCGCAGAAGCGCAAGGAGCTGGACCCTGCCCTCGCTGTCCACCCTCCGCCCCTCCAGGCTCACTATCCGCCCCAGCCCCGCTTGTTCTGTTTCTGTGCGCTAGATGGGGGTACAGTGAGGCTTGGGCCTCACCTGCCTCACCCCGGCGCCTCTCTGCTATTCCCAGGCCCGGCAGGCCCGCCCCTCCCCCAGTGACCCCGACGGGGTTGGGCAGCCCCAGGCCGGGCGCGCAGTGACCCCGCCGTGTCCCCTCTCCCCTCTCGCAGATCCGGAGCGGAGCAGCCCCCCCATGCTGTCTGCAGATGATGCCGAGTACCCGCGAGAGTACCGGACCCTGGGGGGCGGGGGCGGCGGGGGCGGCGGGGGCCGGCGCTTCTCTAACGTGGGGCTGGTGCACACGTCGGAGCGCCGGCACACGGTGATCGCGGCCCAGAGCTTGGAGGCGCTCAGCGGGCTCCAGAAGGCGGACGCCGACCGCAAGCGCGATGCCTTCATGGACCACCTGAAGAGCAAGTACCCCCAGCACGCCCTGGCCCTTCGCGGTCAGCAGGACAGGATGCGGGAGCAGGTGAGTCGGGGCTGGCTGCAGGCTGGGGCTGGGGTGGAGGCGACGGGTGGGCCAGCTGACAGGGGAGGGGTCTGACCCCATGCTCCCCTGCCCCCAGGCTCATTCCGACTCCGAGGATTCTGAGAAGCGTCTGGGGCAGAGAGGGAAGAACTGGAGAGTTGGGCAGTTGCCTTGGTTATTCTGGGGAGGGAGGGGATGGGGTCTCAGCCTCCTGACCTCTGCCGCCGGCAGCGCTGGGATTTGGAGCACGGGATTGGGCAGAGAGAACCCAGCCTCTAACCCAAGCTGTTGGAAGGGGCCAGAGGGGCAGGAAGGCTGCCTCAGAGGAAGAGGGGCATCTTGAGGACTGACGGTTCTGAGTCTGAGGTCCATCCAGAGGTGGGGTTGAGACCTTGGCGTTGGCACCTCTGTGAAGGGGCCCTGTGAGAGCCTCAGTAGGCTGGATTTGATGTGCCCCCAGCCCCTGCAAGGACAGAGCCCTGGACTCCTGGGACTTCTTACCTCTTCCTCTCCCATCCGTTCCCCAAAACTCTCTGTGTAACTAGAATCCACCTCTCTTGTGCCTTGGTTTCTCTCCTGCCATCAGCGAGGCTTAAAGGGGGGTTGTGGCTCCTGCCTCTGGTCCAAGGCCTGTCTTGTCTCCTGCTTTATGGAGGGAGGGGGACGTTTCCCTTGTCAACCTCTCCCGGATCCTTGGGTTCCTGGATGCATCTGTCCATGCAAGGCTGACCTTCTTGTCTGTAGCAAAGTTCTTTCCAGGAACTAGCCTTCTGCTTACAGTCCCCCACTGGTGAGGGGTACCCTGATGGCTGCTGAGACTCAAGTGTCATCTACCCTGGAAGAAGGGACCAGGAGGAGGGTGGTACATCCCATCAGCACCCTTTCAATTGAGTCTCAGGGTGTCAGCCCCTGCTCCCATGCCTGTCTTGCTCTGCCCGACCCCTTCCCAGGTATTGCTGGGTGTGGCTGGGGAAGGGGAAGAGTGTTCCAACCCAATCCTCACTGCAGGGAAAAAGGATGCACTGACTCATTTCTGGTACCTTATCTGCCCCCTGATGTCACACCCTGTTATGTCTGGATTTTACCTTTTCCCAGCTCCAGAGTTCTCCTGGAAGCAGTCGGGAGACTGGGATAAGGGAGAGATGAAGGAGATGTGGCCCCCACTCTCAGGGCCCCCCTCTGTGGGCTCCCTCTGTTTGCTCTGGCTTGGGAGGAGGGAGCAGGGGCAGTTGTGATCTTGAAGGGGTGACAGGGTGGTTAAATATAAACATGAGAAGCCAGTCAGTTGGGAGAGTGTTTTGAGGAGCGGAGGTCAGATGGGCAGGCCTGGTCAGGAAAAGCTTCCTGGAGGAGGAGGCACCTAAACTGGGCTTAGAAGGATGGAGTGCTGAGGCATTAAGAGAGAGAATGTTGTTTTAGAAGGTGTTGGGAAGGGGAGGGGAGCACAGGCTTGAGCATGGTTGGTTTGGGGCTGGCACAGAGGTCCCCCTGGCTGGCGCAGAAGGCTCAGGGCGAGCGGGAGGTGTGGGGGCAGACTAGAAAGTGGGGGCAGATGTGCTGGTGAGAAGGGCTGTGGTTGTTTTCCACGGCGGGAGGAGGGGACAAAAGAGGGGCTAGAGGCAGGAGGAGGAGCGGGAAGAGCGTGCGCCATGGAAGACAGAGGGGAAAGCCTGGCGGGTTGGAGGGAAGACTGAATGAGACTTGTTTGCTGCCTGGTGCTAAGAAGTAAAGACAGAAACACCTGGGTGACAGAGAGAGTTGGTGCCTTGGGGAGAAATGGAGAGTTGGGTGGGAGACAGGAGCATGCGAGAGGAGTTTGAGGAGGGGAGGGTATTCACAGGATGTTGGTTACACACCATTTGTACAGTTGGGGCTCTAAAGGGACCACAGCCTCGGAGAGGGGTTGGGCACCATCAAATCAGAGTGGGAGTGGGACCTGGTGCGTAGCATGGCCACCCGGGCAGAATGAAGTCTGTGAGGGCAGAGGGCCCACGACAGTCGGGGAGGGGGACCAGGAACAGCTCTGCCTCTGAGGGTGGGGAGAAGAGCTCCGCAGGAGGGCCCCCTGCACTTCAGAAGTCAGGAGGGATGGGAGAGAAAGGGCATGGGGACTGGCCAGGACAGGGAGGCCCTCAGGGAGTTGAGGGCCCCTTTCTCGGGGTGTGGTGAGGTAACGGCCAGTTTCAGAGGAGCCTGGAGGTGGTGAGGGAACAGGACCCTTGGCTGCAGACCTGTCTGGGGAGGTTTGGCCAGAAAAAGATGAAGACAGTCAAGGCGGCGACCGCAAGGGGCAGCAGGGCCACGAGAGACGACGAGGGCGTGTTTGAGGGCTTCACCTGTGTTTGGCATGTTCTTTGGCATGGAGTAGGCATCAGTAAATACTTAATAAATGAATCAAAGCATAGCCACTCACTACCAAATTCATTTGTTTACTCACTGGCTCACTGGTTCCCTCCCATAGAGTGTAAGTGGGTAGGACCCACAGTGGGCTTGCTTGCCGTGGAATGTTGGCTGCCAAAGCGCAGGGCCAGCTCAGTAAATATTTATGGGATGAGTGAGGATGAGTGAAGATGTGGGAGGGGGGGCGCGGGGAGGGCCACGGGGAAAAACCCTGGAGGAGTCGGAAGGCAATGGGCTTTGAGCCTTAGGTGCAGGGCAGCCTTGGGGTGGGAGAGGAGTCGTGTCTTCAGAGATGGCAAGGAAGGACGGTGCAGCAGGGGAAGGGGCACATTGGGGTGAGGACCCCGCAGATGGTCCCGTGAAGCAGGAAGGGACATCTTCAGTGAGGGGGCAATGAAGAACTGGAGGAGGAGAGAAGTGGGGAGCAGCTCCTGGGTGGAGTGTACAAGGAGGTGGTCGAGAAATGAAGAAAAGGACCTAAAAGTATCTGATGGGGAAGCTTTTCCCCTGGGCTCAGGGAGCCCCAAGTCTGACAGGAGAGAAAAATGTGCAGAAACAGACCAAGGGCTCTAGTTAGACACCCAGCCTCCCTAAGGGGCTAGCCAGGGTTTCCGGTCCCTCGGAGGTGTGAAAGAATGCCCCTTCCTGCCCATCACAGCCCCCCAGCGGCTCCTGCCCGCTCCCCCTAATGGGGTGTCCCCCGCTTCGCACACACAGGTTGGCGGCTGGACCGTGGACCCCGTGTGCCTTCTCAGCTCCCTCTGCTCCCACCTCCATGGCGACTCCGCCCCCTCCGGGGCTGGCCAGCCGGCCCAGGTGAGTCACCCACCTCCACCCCAACCCCAAACCCTTGTCGGAGTTTGGCTTTGGGGAGGATTATTTTTTGGAGGGGGGATATCCAGGACTTTTATTTTGCATCCCATTTTCATCCCCCTGGTTGCCTAATTCCTGCCATTCCCTCCCCAAACCTGTAGCAAGGTTTGGCTTTGGGGAAGGAATTTTCTGAGGGGGCATACTCAAGTTTTAAAAAAAATTTTTTTTGGTGTGTGTTCTTTTCTCCTTTAAACAGGAGTCCCTCCCTCACCCTCACCCCATTGGTTTTCAGGAGTCTCTTAAGCCCTGAACTTAGTTTCCACCCGACCGCAGACCATCTCATCCCCCTTTCCCCACACCACCCTTCCATTTCTGGGCAGACCCAGCCTTCTCCGATGTCTTACCACTAGGAAGTTTTTCGTGATGTCTCTCTCCCACCCTTCTTGCTATGTTCAAGGCTTAGTTTCAAAATTTTAAGAAGATGTTGGCATCTGGCTATTTGTTCTGAAGTTGTTTCCTGCTTCCCCATCCAGCCTCATTTTCCCTGCTGGGAAGATGGAGCTTATCTCAGACAGAGGCACACCTGGACAGGGCTTCGGCTCCCAGCTCAGGCCAGGACACTGCCATGGGAGAACAAGAGACACCCGAGGCCCAAACGGAGAGCAGGGGTCAGGGAGTCAGCGTTACTTGGAGGAAGGGCAGCCCCGAGGTGGCCTCGACTTGGTGGTCAACTACAGCAGGCTGAGGAGGTGCAGGGTCAGGGCAGCCAGTGGTTAGCGTGGGTGCCTGTTTCACTTCCTCACACACCTGGCTTCTCTTGGGGAGAGGCAGCAAGCCTTGACCTTTTTTAAGAAGTAGAAAAAAAAATGTGTCAGCCTAGGGAAGGACCAGTCTCTGGAGCACCAACGCTTTAGCTGAGTGAACTGAAGTCTAGCAACAGATGGGCGGGGTGTGGCATCATTCACAGGGCTTTCTGCCCCAACTTGACTGAACTTCTGGGAACAAGATGTATCTGACCCCAAGACTGGATGGCAAGTGGGACAGACTTGTCCTGAGTGGCCAAGTGCATGGGAAGGCCAAAACAGGGCTGGAACAGGGGTGTTGAGGAGGCAGGGGACAGGTGCACTGTGCCTGGGGCATGCAGAGGCCTCCCTGGATGGAGTGTCTTGGGGTTAGATAAGGTTGGGGTAATGAAGAGGAATGAGGCTGGACTTGGCGAGGGGTTCGAGGCCTGCCCACATCTGCTCTGATGGAGGAAGGAAGGAGAGTTTGAAGGGACGCTGCCCCGCAACCTTGGAAGTACTGAGAGAAATGGCTGTGCACAGCATTGGGTCATCACGTGATACTCAGTGCTTACCAAACACTTCCCATTGCCCATGGCTGAGCAGGAGGCTCCTCTTTGCAAAGTGCAGGACCAGAGATGTTCAGCAAGTGCCAGAGTCACACAGCAGAGCAGGATCAGAAGCCACCAAGGAAACAGGCTGCTAGGCCTCCCACACTTGGCTGGGAGTTGAGTCATGGTGGAACCAGCAGGGCAACGGTGCAGAGCGGACTGGTGGGTAGAGGTTGTGAGCTCTCGCGGTGGCGGGTTAGGGGACAAGGCATTCTCCTCCCCCCACCCTACTCCTGATCTTTGGAGATGGGGGCCTGGAGAGGACCCTGGGAAGGGAGCGGAGGCTAGATTCCAAAGCGCAGCCCCTCCCCCGCTTCCACTAGGCTGTCTAACCTCCCTCCCTCCTTCTGCAACCCGAGTCCTGGGCTTAGGGCCGGCGTATCGGGTGACCGCCGCGACGCAGCCAGTAGCCTCTGCCGCTCCTCGGCGGGGCTGCGCCCGCGGGGCCGCGCTGGGGGAGGGGGCTGGGGAGAGGATGTGCACGGCGGCGCGCCGCGCCGCGCCAGGTGGAGTCGTGGTTACCGAGGCGACCGGGGCCCGGGCCCGCTCCGCGGCGGCTCTCGCATTGCAGCAAAGGGCACCGGCAGCGGCGGCGGCGGCGGCGGCTGCGGAGGTGGCCGGGGGAGGGGAAAGCCCGGGCGGGTGGGAGTCGGGGCCACTCTCCCTCCCCTGCCTGACACGGGACCTGGGGCTCGGGGGATACACCTGTGGCCTCAGGTAAGGGGGAGCGGAGCGGCTGCGGGGGTCCGGGTCGTGGGCTCAGGCTCTGCGGGAAGCCGGGGCATGGAGATGGGAGGACTGCTCAGCGGCTCCGAGGGGGTGGCGGGTGCGCAGGCCTTTGCGGTTCCAGATCCCTGAGAAACGCCCCCTTCACTCCCACACCGCGTTCGCCGTCTCCCGCGTGGGCTGGGCCCCCACCCCGAAATGCAGTGGGCGACCCTCCTCCAACCTCGGAAAGCCGTGACCTTCTGGGGTGGGTCCTCGCCCCCCGCGCCGCTCAGGTCCCGCAACTCCCCTCCCCCAACACACACACTGCACTGGGAACGGGTAGGAGGTGAGAGCGCCAGGAAGCACACCTGGGGGAGTCGTGCATGTGCCTGGCGGTGGGAGGTGGCGGCCTCAGGATGCGTTACGTAGCTCCAGCCTAGGGGGGCGGGTGTTTACGTGGACGCGTGTTCACAGGAGTTGAGAGGTGGGTGTGTGCGCTGGTGAACAAGGAGCTGCGTTATTAAGGAGCAGGGGTGAGACCTCTCCAGAGGATGCGTCGTAGGGGCTCGAGGTCAAGAGGGGTCACGAACCTACCTAGCCTAATGGGGCGTCTGCCCAGGAAGGGTGGGGACCTCAGCTGTCTAGCTGGGGTAAGGTTCCCAGGGGTCAGAACCTCACCTTCTCAGGGAAGAGCCTTGAGAGGGACCAGCTGCAGGGGGTGGGGAAGAACCCCACTAAAGGCCCCTAAAGTGGGGGAGGAAGGGAGTAAACTCCCCAGCCCTCAGAGGGAAGAAGCTGTTCCCTGTTCTCTCCAGGGAGTTTGAGGACTCTATCCTCGCTTCCTTGGGTCTCCCAGTAGCTCCCCCGCCCCCGTTTCTGAAAGCCTTTTCCCTAGAGAGTGGGTGGAGGGCTTCCATCGTACCCTCTTTGAACATCTGACGTTTTCCCTGGTCCCTGTAAGATTCTTCCCTGGAGTGGTTACCCTTTATTTTGCTTTCTCACTGTCTGATGGGAAGGGGAGACTTCTTCCTGACTAGAGGGACCAAGACAACTTCGCCCAGGTACTGGGGGTTTTGGCTTGAGCTGGAGAGCCAGACCCCTCCTGGGCCCTTCCTCACCTCTGCTCTCCTTGATGGGTGGGGCAGGGGCTGGGGGGGGGGGGGTCAGCTGGTGCTGGGAAATTCTTAGGGAAAGGGCCCAGAAGGCTGAGCAGAGCTGGGTGCCAGGGATGGAGGGAGTGGTGCCGGCTCAGGGTGTTCAGAGATATCCCCCTCCTCCCATTTTCTTGGCATTAATTCCTGCTCAAATATTTGTTGAGGGCTTGCTGTGTACCAGGCACTGTGGTGGGCATGGCGGGAGGAGCGGACCACCAAGAAAGGGGCAAGGAGGTAAAGGGTGCCGGAGGTTGGACAGGGAGAGCCCCACCTTAGTGAACAAGGGAGGAGCCCTCTGCTCTGTCACCCAAAGCTGTCCCATGGGTTTAACACCCTGGAAAAAGGCAGAGACAGGGGGTGGATGGCATCCCCATGGACCTCTCCCAGGCTTCCCCCTCGAAGGACACTGAGTTGCCAGCAGACTGTGTCATTCCTGGTGGGCCCAACATAAAATAGGATCATTCTTCCCACTTTCCAAAGAGGAGGGTGGGCAGGACTCGCTGAGGGCGCCGTCCAGGCCAGCTCCGGAAGGCCCAGGGCTGTGATTGCAGCCTCCCTCCAAGCTCACCAAGCACAAACGAAGCGGCCCTCCCATCTTCACCCTCCAGTGGGACTCGGCTGGCCTTTCCTGTGGCACCGATGCCGCCCAGTCCTTCGCCCTGGTCCCTGCTTGAAACCCCTCCCTTGCAGATCTGACTGCCCTGTGGACGTGCCAGTCTTGGGACCCCGAGGAAGGCCCATGAGAGCATAGCCAGTATGGCTGCGGGCAGGCCTCCATCCCTGAACCCCTCCCGGAAGCATGAGGTGGGCCCCAGCCCAACCCAGTCATCTGCATGGACTGAATTGGATGTGTGGGCTTTGGGGTCTGGGTGGGGGTGGTGCGTCTTTGCCGCTTTGAATCAGGGGTGCACCCACCTGACACATGATGTCTGGGACAATGGCTGAGGTGGCCAGAGGCTCCTGCCCTAGCTAGTGGGGCAAAGGGGGGACGAGACCTTCTCTTTGTATGCCTGTCTACTGCGCTGGGTGTTTCTACATCTGGTGTGTGTCTGTGTACCTACGTGTGAGTGGGTCTCCTTGGGCCTCTGTGTTTCTGTGACTCTCTGGGGGACATCTGTGGGTGTGACTGGGGCCGGTGCCTCTGCGTCTCTGCCTGGAGTGGGGCCTGTGGAGGTGCGTGTGAGCGAGTCAGGGCCCTGTGGGGGCTGTGTGTCTGTGCAGGAGTGGGGGTGGTCCACCTCCGAATATCTCCGTCTCCAAGTGTGTTTGTTTCTGGGGTGGTTTCCGACCGTGGAGGGCTTCTCTTGAAGTGCTCGTATCCTTTTGTGGGTGTGTTTTGTCACTTTGGGTGTGCCTGGGGTGATGTCCTTGTCAAGGATGTCTAGGAGTCAGTGCATGGGTTGGCGTGGGGCCGGCGTGGTGCAGGGGCTGTGGGTGGCCCGAGCGCACACAGGGTGATGGTGGCGGTGAATGAGAGACAGCAGCCTTCTCTGCAGAGCCGTCCGTCACCACGGGCGCTGCAGACATGACTCTCATCATAAACCTGCCAGTGCCCTCTGCCTGGCTCTGCCTGGCCCCCACGTGTCCACTCCCTCTGCCGCCCCTCCCCTTCCCCAGGCCGCAGGCAGCTGTGCTAAGAGCCTGTTACTTCAGCCTTGTGCCTCCCCTCCCCTTGGCATTTGTGGGCACCCCTGGCACCCGTGGGGGCGGCATGTGTCCACAGATTGTTCCAGGCACTGGCTGGGGCACTTTGCTGTCCCCTTTCCCTGCCTGCCATGTTACAATACTGTTTTTTGCATCTCTGAGATCCAGTGCCAGAGGGAGAGTTGGGGATTGTAGCTCAGACCGGGTAGATAGGAGTTGCTCTGGAGAGTGAACCACTTTACCCCCACCCTGGCCTCGAGTCACCCCCCACCCTAAAAAGTCTCCATTGCAGCCCGAACTCCTCTTTGTCACTGAAGCGTTCAGGTGGCCCAAGACCCCCCAATGTTGGGTTCTTCTCCCACTGGGGACCCTCAGTGTCCCTCTCCTCTGCCAGGGGCTCTGAGGCTCGGGGAATCTTGTTTGCTGGTGCCAGGCACCCCAGGGAACAGGCCATCTGCTGCCTCTTGTCTTCCCGCTGAGGCTGGTACCGGTCAGCAGGGTGCCCTCAGCTTTGCCAAGAATCAGTCAGGCCCCTGGGCCACTCCGTCCTGTCCTCAGCAATCTGAAAGGGCTTTCTGGCCTCCAGGGGAGGCCAGATGTCCCCAGGTCACTGTGGATGAGGGGAGACCTGAGCCCCCTCCCCCCATGCTAGGTGTGCAAAGAGCCCTGCTCTCTCCTCTCTCTGGCTGCAGGGTGTTGCCCACGCTGTCACTCTCCCCAACCCCGTCCGCTGCCCGAGGCTCCCACCCACTGCCCAGGGCTGTGAGGTGGCTGACACCTGTTCACCTTTCTCTGTAACCCAGGTTTGTCATGTTAACGGGCCTTCCTGCCCTGGCCTTGGTCTCAGGCCCCCCTCTTCCACTGCCTGCCCCATCAACCCTCCTGGGGTCCACTTCTAACCCCTCTGTGCTTCACTCACATACTTTCTGCTCACCCAACCTGTTAAGTCTACAGAAGTTTGCTCGGCATTTAAGCCCACTCCTCAGGCCCCAGCCCCCTTTCTGCAACCTAATCTCTACCTTCCCAGGCCCTGTACCCCAGCCAAACGGGACAATTGACTATTCCCACTACACACACTCTGCTCGTCTGCCCCAGGGCACTTGCCCACGCCCTCCGCTCGGCTTGCCTTCACCCAATCTGAGCTGCTCGTTTTTCAAGAGCTAGCTTAAATGCCACCTCTTCCGGGAAGTTTTTTCCCGGCGTGCCACAACCAGATGCCATTTCTCTGACCCCACAGCTCTGATTCATTTCTGCCACAGTCTCATGGATTCCCTGTCTCACCGTCATTAGCATCTTTCCCCACCTGTAACTTTCTGAGGACAGTTACTGTGACTGGAATGTGTGGCTTGTAACTATCTGGAGTGGATCTCCCCACCCCCACCCCGGAGCCTGCTCAGGGCCATCCTGGGTCTCAGCAGACTACAGGGTGTACCAGGCAGAGCTTCCTTCCTGCTCCTGGGAGGGTGGGGGGCCCCTGAGGGCCCCTGTCCCAGGGCCTAGTGCCAAGCTCCAAAGGTCTCTAACCCACCCCTACCCCTTCGCTCCCCACCCAACCCCTCATAACCATCTCTTCTCTTGTTTCCATCAGCAGCCAAACTACTGGAGTTTCAAGGTCAGTGTGCGCTGCTTCTGCTTCCGTGACAACTGCATGTGCTCTCCCGCCCGACCTCTCCCTGCACACGCTTTGCACAGGGGTGTGCAGCTGCACGGGACCCTCTGGTGTGGGCGGAGGGCCTTGGGGCTGCAGGCTGTGGCTGCTGCTTTGAGAGAGTCTGGGTTTGCCTGCCAGGGGCTTGTGGACCCAGCATGGGAGTTCCGGCCACCCCTGCTGGGGGTCCGAGTTGGGGATACTCAGGCTTTCCCAGGCCATGACTGCTGGCTCTGAGACAGGGGCTGGGCCCTGTTCTCTGAACTCAGATCCTGGAACTTCATCTTCCAGGGAGGCCTTGGGACTGTGGTGGGTCCCATATCCTGTTCTGACTTTCCACTATGGGGAGCTGGTCAATGCCAGGCAAGAGACTCACAGTCCTGCACCCCTAAACCTGTTGCCTGGGTGGAAGGCTAAGCTAAGCTCAGGGATGGGGGCCTTCCTGCCTCCTCTGGGGAGTCTGGACCATCTATTGCCAAGGAGCTGTGTGCCCCTCAAGGGCACCCTACGGACCCCTGGGGGAGCACCTTGGGGCACCTCCGCCATCTTCCTTAGCATCCGGTCCCAGAGCTGAACCAAGTTAGGCTGCTGCTTGCGTCCTGCAGTCTCTGGTCCCTCCAGTCCCAAGCATCATGACAGGGGTTGGGCAGTATCCATCCCAGACTCCCCAGTGTCATCCTGCAGCAATTACCTTGTTTGCATGCATTCTCCCAGAGAGAAGACGTCCTTGAATCAGAGAATCATGGCATCAGGCGTAGACTTTCTGGGGGAGGCAGGAGAGTGGAGTGGTTTAATTCGAGAGCCACACCACCTGGTGGTGAGTTCCAGTCTGCTACTAACTAGCTAGGTGACCTGAGCAAGTTATGTAAGCCCCCGGGCCCGGTTTCTGCTCTGTAGAATGGCACAATATCTGCATCATAGAGCTGCTGTAAAGAGGGGAGAAATGAGATGCTGCATGTCTCAAGCACTGTGCCTGGCTCATAGGGAGCCCTCCATGGTGGCTCATGTCATCCGCCTTCTAGAATCACAGAGGCTGACTTGATTCCCAAATCAGAATCATTTTGGGGACGTGTCAGAATCTTGAAGCCCATGCCCCACACCCCAGATATTCTGATTCAGGGAATGTGGGGCCCTGGAAAGTATCTTTGAAAGCCCCCAAATGATTCTGCCGCAGTCCGTGGAGTGTTCGGGAACCTCTGAGCCGTGGCCCCACTCAAGGTTCCCTCCGTCTGATCTCAGACCAGGAGTCATTGGCTCTCCGGACGCCTCCAGTGACAGGTGCTCGCTGCTTCCCCTGGCAGCGCCTTTCCTACCTTTGGGAAGCTCTGCCTGAATCACTGTTTTGTTTTTTCACCATCTCCCTCCTAATTGGGAAGTCCTCCTACATGTTACGCTTTCCTTTGCCCTGTTGTCTCACCCCAGGGATGGAGAGAATTGAAAACAGGCTTTTTCTCTTCCCAAGAGGGTTTCCTACAAAGGCTGTGAGACTAGAAAGGTGGCCAGGATGGAGACAGGGCCATAGGGCAGGGAATGTGGGCATCTCTTCCCCCAGGCCCCTGTGTGCAGGGTCCTGCCTTCGCAGGAGTCAGCAGTCCCTAGGATCCCCATCTAGGGCCCTTCATTCTGTCCACTGTTCCATCTTCTCACTGGAAGCCCACCTGTGCCCCCCAGGCACTGTGGCCACCTCCTGCTCTTCATCCCTGCTAGCTGCTCATTCTGCCTTAACTCTGTAGCCCCTCATCCACGTCAGCCTGGCAACCACTGACCTTCCAGTTGCTTGGCAACCCCATCACCACCAGACCAGACCTGGTTTCCCACATTACCTCAGGGCTGGGGTGAGAGAGAAGGTCACAGTTTGGCACACTGGTGGTCGGTCCAGACCTGAGCCGTGCGGTCCAAAGTCTGGGAGAGGGCATCCTCCTGTCCCCCTTACCTTCCAGTTCTGCACCGCCTCCCTCCTCCCAAGACCCATGCCTAACCACAGCCAGGGCATTGCACTTGAGGCTGGACACCCCCTGAGGTCCCCAAGTCTGTCCTTCCACATCCCCGAGCCCTTGAGGCCACTTTGGGGACAGCTGGGCACATTGCCCATCAGAGGAAGATGCTCTCTCTTTTCAAGAGTGCTAATCCAATTGGAACATTAGATTGAGTTAATATGAAAATGGAGATTAATTAGGGGGTAATCAGGATTTGGGGAAGGAGAGAGCCGGGAAGAGAATAAATGTTTCCTTTTTAGAGGTACTCTTACTGTTTTTTTTTAAACAATTATAAAAGTGACATTCTGATTGTGCAAAATTTGCCCAGCAGAAAAATGTATAAGGTAAAAAGAGAGCGCTCACTTCGGCAGCACATATACTAAAATTGGAATGGCACGGAGAAGGTTAGCACGGCCCCTGTGCAAGGCTGGCAAGCGAACTGGTGAAAGAGAGGCTGTCTCGACCCCAACACAACCAATGTTAATGGTTTTGAGTGATTTTCTGTTTAAAATGGGCAATTAATTTTATAGAGGAATAGAGTTGGGCAACATGATTTTTCCTGATAATATATGTATGTAATACTTATATGCGTATATAATCTATATATGTACATAACATGTAATGATGTAGATCTGATTCATTATCTTTCTCTCTTAAATAAATGAGTTTCTGATGACAGCCAGGTTTGGGGGGAGGGGCCAGGGCAGAATGTCAGGAGCTGTGGTTGAGTGGCAGCCCTAGCCTTCAGCCAAAAATAGGCTTTGAAAGTGCAACAGAAACCGTGGTGACTCCTTCCCCATGGAGAGAGTAATCAAACTCCCCGGAGTCGGGAATGGTCACTGGGTGACACCCTTCCCAAGCCCCAGCCACATACCGCCCTCAGCTGTAGCTTTGGCACAAGAGGCTGCCATGACGGGTGCCAGGGCAGTGTTTTGGGAGGCTAGCTTGGTGGCTGTGTGGCAGGCAGCATGTGCCTTGCAGGGAGGTACTAAGGCCATGTGTACGTGTGGATCACACCAGGCTTAGCATGTGCATTGCATGTAATAGACAGGCCATCTGTGTGAAACGGTCCAGCTGGCTTTGAGGGGTTTGGGATAGTTTTCCCAGTTAACCCTAAGTCAAGGGCATTGTGCCCAGCTCCGGGAGGACCCACACCCTACACCGCCAGAGCTGGGATCCTGGGGTCCCTAGCTCTCTTGGCATTTTCCCTGGGCCCTGCCTCCTGCCCCCAACCCAACCCTCTGAACTCCATGAAGGATAAATTCACCGCTCACCAATCTGTCGCTTAATTAATGTCTGGAACTAATGCCCCAATTTGCTCAACGATTCTGCTGCTCACCTCAGTGACAAATTTATGTTGTTGTTCTTTGGAAGCTTAAAATAGCAGGTGTGCCCGTGGCTCCTGCTCAGATGGTTTCTTGTCTGACTTCCCAGGGTGCCTGAGTCCTTTGCCCACTCCTTACCTGCTGGGTATCCCAGGGAGGCCAAGGCCTCAAGAGGTTGGGAACTTTCCTGCAGCCACACAGCCAAGTCTGGAATCCAGGAGACCCTCCTGTGTGTGTGTCTGTTGCTGGCTAGTGGGGGTTCCCAGGGCCCGGATGGCGCAGCGGGCAGAGTGGGCAGAGGGAAGGGCTCGGCTCCATTCTGTCCATCCGCCTTGCCTCTGCAGACCCGCAGCTCACGCCACACTCAGGGAACCCAGCCCGGGCTGGCAGACCAGGCGGCCAAGCTGTCCTACGCCTCAGCTGAGTCGCTGGAGACCATGTCGGAGGCCGAGCTGCCTCTGGGCTTCAGTAGAATGAACCGCTTCCGACAGAGCCTGCCCCTCTCCCGCTCAGCCAGCCAGACCAAGCTGCGCTCACCAGGTACCGCAAGCCTGTCCACCCTCCTTCTGGCCACTGGCTCCTCCCCCTGCTCGGCTTGCCCTGTGACACTCTTCATCCGCTTCACCATTCCATCTTCCACAACCATCTTTCTGGAAGCCTCTGCCTCCCTTCCCCATCTCCCACCCCGCAGCCATCTCCTCCCCCCCAGAGCCTTTTCCTCCTCAGTGTCTCTTCCCAGCCCTCCTTCCCTCTCCCTGCTCACCTCTCCATCATCTCTTCCACCCCTCTCAGTTTCTGTCCCACCTGCTCCCGCCCCCAATTCCATTTCCTCACCCAGGCTCCAGCCTGCCTGGGGTCAAGGAGGTGGCTTCAGAGGTCGGCAGCATGAGGAGCGCCTGGGTGCATCTGCACTCTGGAGCAGCGTCGGGTCTCAGACCCTGCCTCTGCGGGACCGGCGCGGCTGCGGAAGCGCCCCCTTGCTCTCCTGGCCGGCGGCAGCGCCGTCGTGGTGGTGGTGGTAGTGGCGGCGGCGGCGGCGGCAATGACAGCGTCTCCTTCGCAGGGGTGCTGTTCCTGCAGTTCGGGGAAGAAACTCGGCGGGTGCACATCACGCACGAGGTCAGCAGCCTGGACACGCTGCACGCACTCATCGCGCACATGTTCCCGCAGAAGCTCACCATGGGCATGCTTAAGTCGCCCAACACCGCCATCCTCATCAAAGACGAGGCTCGCAACGTCTTCTATGAGCTGGAGGATGTCCGGTGGGCGTGGCCCCGAGGGGGGTGGAATGAGTGGGCCTTCGTGTACTCCTCTGTGGGGGGCTTGATTATGCAGGCCATTCCCCAGCCCCCTCCTGACCCAACCCCGGTCATTCCTCTTTCCTCCCGGAGCCCTACCGCCCCGCCCCCTTCCCGGTCATCTCAGCCCCACCCCCTTCCCTCTAAATCGTCCTCCTCTGCTGGGTCTGGTAGTCTTGAGCTGACCTGAAACTGGCCGTGGGGCCGAGGAAGTGGACGGGGTGGAGGCTGCTGGGTGTGTGTGTTGGTGGCAGGTAGCCTGAAGCACGAGATCCACTGAGCAAGGAGTTAGACAGGGGTTGGGGCTCCTTGCCCCTCTTGCCATCCCTCTTCCCTCTACCTGGAGTAGCGGCCGCTCCTCCACACAGGGCAGGGAGATGGTGACCCTCTGACCGTCCCCCCGCCCTCCAGGGACATCCAGGACCGCAGTATTATCAAGATCTATAGGAAGGAGCCGCTTTACGCTGCTTTCCCTGGCTCACACCTCACCAACGGGGATCTGCGGGTATGGCTGGGGGTGCGCAGGGATTGGGGAGGCTGGGCGGGTAGGGTCCCAGAGCATAGTAACGTCATCAGGAACCAGGCCCAACTTTGGAGGAGAAGAAAACTTAGAAGCTGAAGCAGAAGGGGCCTCCATTAATGGCGGGGTCATGGATTTCTCCAGCACACCTCTAGATGCTGTAGACACCCCTTCTAGGGGCTTCCCCACCCGTCACCGTAGGGTAGGCTGTGGGTTGCCCTCTGGGCTTCTTCATCTGCCGCTTCTTCCTGCGTTCTGAGAGCCCTGCTGGGAGAGGGGCCATGATACAGCCGGGGCGAGGGAAGGCAGAGAACAGAAGGGACTTTCTAAGTGTCAGGGGGAGGATGCTGGCTCCTCGAGCAAGGGAACCTCTTTGTGACCCGCCCTATGGGGATCCGGGCCTGTCTTCTGCACAGAGGGAGATGGTGTACGCGTCGAGGGAGTCGTCGCCCACGCGGCGCCTCAACAACCTGTCGCCCGCACCGCACCTGGCGTCCGGCTCGCCGCCGCCGGGGCTGCCTTCGGGCTCCCCGTCGCGCTCGCGCCTCTCCTACGCCGGGGGGCGCCCGCCCTCCTACGCCGGCAGCCCGGTGCACCACGCGGCGGAGCGGCTGGGAGGCGCCCCCGCCGCGCAGGGCGTCAGCCCCAGCCCCAGCGCCATCCTGGAGCGGCGCGACGTGAAGCCGGACGAGGACCTGGCGAACAAGGCGGGCGGCATGGTGCTGGTGAAGGGCGAGGGCCTCTACGCCGACCCCTACGGGCTGCTCCACGAGGGCCGCCTGAGCCTGGCCGCGGCCGCCGGCGACCCGTTCGCCTACCCGGGTGCCGGCGGCTTGTACAAGCGCGGCTCGGTGCGCTCGCTCAGCACCTACTCGGCAGCCGCGCTGCAGTCCGACCTGGAGGACTCCCTGTACAAGGCGGCGGGCGGTGGCCCTCTCTACGGGGACGGCTATGGCTTCCGCCTGCCGCCCTCGTCGCCGCAGAAGCTGGCCGAGGTGGCAGCGCCACCCGGAGGCCCCCCGCCGCCTCACAGTCCCTACTCCGGGCCGCCCAGTCGCGGCTCACCGGTGCGCCAATCCTTCCGAAAGGACTCGGGCTCCTCCGTCTTCGCAGAGAGCCCCGGAGGCAAAACCCGCAGCACCGGGGGCTCCTCCACGGCCGGAGTACCCCCTTCTGAGCTCTTCCCCGGGCCCGGGGAGCGTCCGCTCGTCGGGTTCGGGCCACCTGTGCCAGCGAAGGACACAGAGACCAGGTGAGAGACGCTCACGCGGCCTCGGGGGCGGGGGTGGGGGGTGGGGTACATGGTGGAGAGGGGGCACCATAGAGTTTGTGGCAGGGTTGTTGTGTCCTGGATGCTGAGACCCTGGAGTCCTTTGTGGATCCGAAGTAGCCTAGTGGGGTCACCAGGCTATCTTGAATGAGGCAGGCAAGGCAATGGCAAGATGGACATGGTATTTTCCTTCAGTTTGCGAGACCTTAGCGGTGACAAAAGGGCCCCAGACAAGGACTCTGGAAACCTGGGTTTACAACAGTTCGCTGAACCCTTTTGCCTAACCAAGACCCGAGCTCAACCTCTTTAGTGCCTTTCTCGCCTGGACAGAACTTGCAACCGAGAGCTGTCCAGCACAGGGCCTGCTGAAGTCCACCAGGGCGGGGGTGCTGGTAAGAAATAGGGCTGGGGGGAGAGAGAGGCACATTCACTTAGGTAGCCTCCACTTTGGGGAGCTCTTGCCCATCATTCAGCAACTTCCTAAGGATGCAGGGCTGAGGAGGTGATCAGGGCACTGACCTGCCCCCCTCTGCCCTCGGGCAGTGCTGCTGAGAGGTAAGAAGTGATTTACATTCACACAGGTCTTTTGCGGCCTGTGTGCCTGGCAGTGCACTGGGCACTGTCAACACCAAGTTGGGCAAATCCCGTTCTGCCCTGTTTAGTGGGGGAGACATATTAAAAAATCCCTGTACTTCCTCTGGAAGGGTGTACAAGGACCCCTCAAGGCTGCTGGGGACTCTGGGGTGGCTTCAGAGAAGAGGTAGGGAGGAGGGCATACCAGGCAAGGGGAAAACGGGTGGCAGCACTGAGACGCAAGGGTGGGGCCCAGTAGGGAGCCAGTGGTGAGGGGTGAGGCTGCAGAGGGAGGGGGTGCCTGTCGGATGGAGACGGGCTCACCAGTGTTATATGGGGTGGGGGGCAGCTGTGGACTTGATCCTTAGGTGTTGGGACCCTTTGAATTGTCTGTGTAATGGGGGGCTGGGCAGAAGGGATCCAATGCCCAGGAAAGGGTTTGCTCAAAGCCACCATCCTCCCCAGGGAGCGCATGGAGGCCATGGAGAAGCAGATAGCCAGCCTCACAGGCCTGGTGCAGAGTGCCCTGCTACGAGGTTCGGAGCCCGAGACCCCCAGGTGAGCACCAGTCAGGGCCTGTGGCTGGGGTGGGGCAAGAGGAAGGGAAAGTGGGCCGCAGGAGCCCTGGGCTCAGCTCTGCCAGTGTGAGACCTTAGGGGTGCGGTGCCTTCCCTTCTCTGGGTCTCCATCCTGAGATGGGGGGGCTGGAGACTCAGGGACCCTCTGACAGCCATCCTTTCCCTGTGTCACAGCGAGAAGATAGAAGGCTCCAACGGAGCAGCCACACCCTCAGCACGTGAGTGACCTTTCCCCGCTCCTCCACAGGTCCTCAAACTCTCCAAGCCTCAGATTCCCGGTCTGTAAAGTGGGGATTAAACAACAGCTATATCGCTGGGCTTGAATGGATGAATGAATAGTCACCTCAGCCCAAGATGGCTTTGCCCTCCCCCCCCCCAGAAGGGCTGACTACCATCTGGGGCAGGGAGTCAGAGTCACGTGCCTCTGTCGCTACTACATGTTGGGGGACCTTGCCCCAACACTTCCAAGGCTCCTGATTTGTTCTTCTCCCGTCCTTGTGGTCCCTCTGCAGCCTGCGGGTCAGGAGGCCGGAGCAGCGGGGCCACTCCTGTGTCCGGCCCTCCCCCACCCTCAGCTAGCAGCACCCCTGCGGGACAGCCCAGTGCCATCAGCCGTCTGCAGATGCAGCTGCACCTGCGTGGCCTCCAGAACAGCACCAGTGACCTGCGCGGCCAGCTTCAGCAATTGCGGAAGCTCCAGGTACCGCTCCCTCCCGGACCTCGCCCCTGCCCCGCCCCCTAAGGACCCACCCACTTGCAGGAAACTTATTCCCACAAGTCCTGCCCCATCCCCTACTCGCTCAACGGAGCTCCGAGCTCTTCACTGGGCCCCTCTCCCAATGCTTTCTCCCCTTTCCTTCTTTCAAGTTCCTGCCTCCTTGCTGACTTTCTGTGCCCCCTTCACCAAGACCATATCCCTCGATGGGGTCCCCGTCACTGAGCCCTCCTTCCCTTTCCCGGAATCTTCAACGCTCTTCTGGAAAACCCCGTTCAGCTCACTGAGCCGCCTCCTCCTGTCAGTACTCAGGGAAATCCCAGTTTCTTCCAGCCCTTCCTTTCCCCTCCCCTGGGCGGAAGCCCTTTCCCCAGATCCCGTCAGCTCTCCTGCCCTGCCCCGCCTGGCAGATGGTCCCCCCAGTGAGGAGCCTGGCATCACTGTGCCCGTTCCTCCAGAGGGCCCTAGAGCCCGTCAGGTGAGACTAATGAGCAGAGACAGGCTGGAGGAGGGCAGAGAGTTGCCATCTGGGCAACGGATAGGATCTCACCCACACCCACCATTGCCCCAAGTTGGCCTTAGAATTGTGTTCTAATATTAAGTTGGTCCCAGCCACGGAAACTGGATCAAACCCCAGAGCTTGAGTCCATCGAAGCCATGGCCATGCAGCAGCACGGTTACATAGTGCCACTAGTTGTCCCCCAAATATCCCGTTCTCCTTGCCTCTCTATTTCCCCAGCACAGTAACCTTGTCCTCCGCCCCTTCACCATCCCACCCCTTCGCTGCTGCTCACTTCACAGTCATGCAGCTGCACCTTCTGCATGGGCCAGCTCAGCACTCTTCCCTGTTCTATCCCCATGCCGTTCTCCTCCTGCCTCTGTTCCCCAGAACTTAGCTCTTGGCTTCTACCCCCCACCATCCCACCCTTTCGCTGCTCCTCTCTGCCACAGCCGAGCAGCTGCATCTGCTGTGGAGCACGCCTGGCATTGGGCTGCCCTCTGCCTTCCTCCTCCCGGCCCTTTCCCTGATGCGTGCCTGCATCCCCTCCCACCCCGGTCCATCGGTCCATCTGCATTTGGCAGCTACAAAACCTGGAGTCGCTGCGCGCGCTCCTGAAGGGCACGGAGGCGGAGCTGAGCATGCGCGTGTCGGAGGCGGCGCGGCGGCACGAGGACCCGCTGCAGCGACAGCGCACCCTGGTGGAGGAGGAGCGGCTGCGCTACCTCAACGACGAGGAGCTCATTACCCAGCAGCTCAAGTGAGGCTGGGCCCCGCAGTGGAGGGAGGGCTGGGGCTGGGGCTGGGGGTGCGGCCAGAGTGGCGCGCAGCCCGGTTTCACTGGGAGGCGCAGCTCCTCCCGTCCTTCTGAGTCACAGGTGACGTTGGTCTGTTCTGAAGCCTGATTTCCTTCTTCTGTGTGGCCTGATTTCTCTGTGACCCACAAACCTTTGACCCTCTGGCACAATTCCTGACTTCTCTTTTTCTGGCTTGATGCCTGCGTTTGCTATGGTCTTTCTTCCTAATGGCCCACAGTCTGGAGACTCCGTAGCCTGCCTGCAGCCTTACTTTCATGTGGCCAGCTGCCTGATTTCACTCTGCCCTCTATCTGCTTTCATTCTGGCCTGTGACCTGTGTAAAATGATCCTCCGGTAGACTATTCAGGTGGAGAATTCAGGTGCTGCCAACTTGGTCAGCTTGGTGCTGACCAGCCACAGTTAGCTGCACTCCAGTTCCCTAATTTCTGAGAGCAGGTATAGCCAAGGAAAAACCCTCCTCCCGTCCTAGTACACCTCTAGCTTTTTCCAGGCGGAATGAAGAATAGAGAACACCCCACGCCCAAATGCTTAGACATGGAAGGGTTAACAGAAGATAGTCCTTTGAACCAAATTTAGCAAACAGCTGTCTGGCCAAGATTCGATTGTCTGGCACCACTGAAGGAAGAAGCTGCCTTTCAGGAAGAAACTGCCTTTCACTGTTGGTCCACTGTGTGAACACCCCCACTCCTGCCCCAACTGTAACCTTCCCTTGTCAGAGACAGAGGCCCTGCTGCTTTCTCTGGCCTCCCTCTTGGTGACACAGGGCATAAGGGGGCCTGAGGTCCAGTTTCAACTCTGAGAGGCTGTGTGATCAGGGCAGCTTCTGTCCTTCTCTGTGCTGCGACTTCCTCATCTGTGCCCAGTATTAAGATATTTGCAGTTCCTTCCAGAGAGGGCTTAGGTTCCATTGGCCAGTGACTCAGGGAGCCAGGAGAGGCTGCTCAGAGGAGCCCAGCTTCCTCACCAAGTCACATTTGATTGTACCTCTTGCAAGGGGCTCCTTGAGAACTGCCCCTGCCCCTCAGCCTTGGGCCCATGCGGCCTGGTGGTGCATGTGCCAAGATCCCCATGACCCCTCGTAGCTGAGATGGAATAAGGGGGTCGTCCCACTTAGAGAAAAGCTGGCTGCAGCTACTCTGTCACTCCAGGTGTGAAAACTTAGTGACAGCTCCCGTGAGATCTCCAAGTAGACTGGCAGCTGCCATCCCCCCAACCCAGGGAGTTCTATTACCTGATTTTTCTGTCCTCTCCTTGCCCCTTTTCACTTAGCATATAGGAGCTGGGTTGGAATTTTCAAAGGGGACTTTACTGAGACATTAAAGGAAAATAAAAGGAAGTATAAAAACACCAAGGCAGGAGAAATGAAAGGACGGATTTATGCTTTTGTCATAAGAGTGTCTGGTCCTCAGCTTTCCGGGCCCTTGTTCCCTAGGAACATGCAGACTCACTCCCCCTGCTGTGTTACTCAGCGCGCTCACTTGAGAGAGCTTGGAGGATAATAGATTGCTTCCGGCAGGATTTTCCACCCACTTTGAAGGGGGCTCCTGCCTTTTTGAGGAGGGGCCTGGACTGGGCCACACACCAGCCCTGCGGTGGTTCTAGCTTGGCCATGAGGGCCCTCCCTGCCCAGCTCCCATTGCCTCCCCAGGCATTAGGTGGCCCAACAGGCCCTGTCTTACCCTTGTACATTTGCTCTGCACCTTCTTGCCCTGGCATCTTGCATGAAGTTAAGACCAATGCTATGCTTCATTCAGCTTGGCTCACTCACCTATACTTAAAGCCAAGCACTTGATCTCTGTGTAGACATTGCCCTTGGGGGCAGCCTCTGCTGACTGAGACCTTTTGGCCTCTGGAGCCTAACTTGCCCTAACCCAGGGCCGGCTTTGTAAGCATGTGACCAGTGCAGTAACATGGGGCAGGCCTGGTTGAGTGTGGTGCTATCGCTGTCTCAGAATTCTTAATTTTCTAACTAGGGTTCATTTTGCATGGGGCCCTACAGATTATACAGCAGGTCTGTCCCTCCCCTCCCCTCTCAGCACCTCCAGGAATAAACCTGGGTCTGCAAAGCCTGACCACTTTCTGATCCTAGTATCTACACGTGGACTGGTCAAGGACTCACATGCAGAGCCTACCCAAGTTAGGGCCCCAAAATCAAGGTGCTAATTGAGCCTAAGGTTGGGGGGTTAGTTCCTTCTGCCTGAGAGTTGCAGTGTTGCCTTCTCCGAAAGGCTTACCCGCATGCTCCTTTACGTGAGGCTCTCTTCCTGCTCACAGTGGTGTGTGGGAGTGACTATTTTACAAAACTGGTGCGCCCGAGCCAATCAGGTGCCACATAAAGCAGAGTGGAGTTATTTTTTCCCATGTGAATATTGCTGAGCCTCTTTTTTTAAAGTCTTTTTGTAAATTTTACTGATTGATTGATTGATTTTAGAGAGAGAGAGAAACAGTGATTTGTTGTTCCACTTATTTATGCATTCATCGGTTGCATCTTGCATGTGCCCTGACCGGGGATCAAACCTACAACATGGCATATTGGGATGACTCTCTGACCAAAGCTATCTGGCCAGGGTGAGCCTCTTTTTTCTTTTTTTTTCAAGACTTTATTTATTTATTTTTAGAGAGGGGAAGGGAGGAAGAAAGAGAGGGAGAGAAACATCAGTGTGTAGTTGCCTCTCACGCCCCGCCCACTGGGACCTGGCCTGCAACCCAGGCATATGCCCTGACTGGGAATCAAGCCAGTGACCCTTTGGTTTCCAGGCCAGTGCTCAATCCACTGAGCCACACCAGCCAGGGCTTTTTTTTTTTTCTTTTAATGCCAAAGCCAATTGTATTAGTTAAGGTGGCTAATTAGTTACTTAGGGTTGCTGCTATAATAACTTGTATAATGGTTCAAAAATAGTAGACATACCTTTCTTTCTCACGGAACAGCATTGGGTGGGTTAGTGGAATGGCTGTCCTCCATGTCGTCATTCAGGGACCTGGGCTAATGGAGGTTTGGCCATCTTCAGTATGTGCCAGATCACCCACAGGGTCATTGCCTTTCAACCAGCAGGAAAGGGGGAAGAGCATGGATGAGCTTATATGGAAGGTTTGTATGGGCCAGGCCGGGAAACAGCATGTACCCTTTCATTTATATTTCACTGGCTAAACTTCAGTCGAATGGCCACTTCAAACTGCCGGGGAGGCTGGGACGCATAGTCTGATGTCTGCGCTGCTGTCTGTCTGTGCGTAGACTGGAGGTACCAACGGTTCGCACTCACAGAATTAGCTGTAAGGATTAACTAGGGCAGCGATTTCAGCCGGTGTGCTGCGAGAGGCACATTGATGTGTCACCAGAATTTTTAAAACATGCAATAAACTGACCTTTTTCCCTTTAGATTGTCAAATAAAAAATGTCAGCATCCAACATAACCATAGCCATCTGGTGCGAATGAATCAAAATTAGATCTATTTTTTGTCAGACCAGCAACAAATATATATTTTTTGGTGTGCCGCAGAATTTTGGTAATGAGTTCATGTGTGCCGTGAGATGAAAAAGGTTGAAAATTGCTGGAATAAAGTCACGAAAGGGAAGGGCTGACTGTTGCACCTGGCGTACGATACGTATAGGACGTGGGAGCTCTTACGCTGGTCGCGCAGAGTCAGGATTTTCTCTGTGGCTCCAGTCTGGGCTCTTTACTCACCGGTCGGGTGAAGATGTAGAAGGCATGCTGATGGGATTTGCTGATGACACAGAGCTTTGAGGGGGAGCGAACCTGTTGGATGGTAGAACTGAGCTTCAGAAGTTGTTTCCGCCTGGAGAGCTTAGCCGACACCCAACGGCAGAGCATGTGATACCCTACCTGTGGGTCAGGGACGTCAGTGACTCGAGGATGGAGCGGAGACGACCTAACCGGGCAGCAGTTCTTGCTTTCTGTTTTCTGTTTTCCTTTTTAGAGGTCTCATTGAGATCAGCGGCTCTTTCTTTCTTTCAATCATTCATTCCACAATTATTTACCAGATAGCTATTCTGCTCCAGGCACGCTGCCAGGAGCTAAGCAGCGGAGACGACTCCGGAAGGCGTGGCTCCTGCCTGCCTGACTGCAGCTGCGCAGTCCAGCAAACCGGAGAGGCCCCAGGGGCTGGCGGGGCGGGAAGCGGCCCCCACCCCAGTGTAGGGAGCAGGGGGAGGTTCCCATGGAGACCTTAGGACGGGTGAGAGTCACGTGCACACATATATGTGCACATGTGTGTATGCGTGTGTGCGCTGAACGGAGTATTCTAGGCAGAGGAAATGGCATTAAAAAGGTCCAGAGAGGGCAGCACATGTAAAGCCCTCAGAGAAATTCTGGACGGTTCTAAACAGAAGCAAGCCAGACGAGGACAGGAGATGTGGCTGGAGGGAGAGTTAAGAGCAGCCCTCGGGGCCTTACCTCTGGCTGACCCTTTCCTCTTTTCATTAGCTTATTTAATCTTCACAGTGGCTCCAGGAGGGAGGAACTCCCCCCACCCCCACCCCCCTTTTTTTTTTTGGATGAGGAGGTTGAAGCCTAGCGAGAGTAGGTAGCTTGCCCCAGGTCTCTCTGTGGGCCTGGGCAGAGCTGGGGCTGGAATCTGGATCTGTTTGCCCCTGAGTCAAATTTTCAACTCTCACCCTGTTGCCCTTCTCAGTTGCCTGGAAGGGTTTGGATTTGACCCTCAGAATGATGGGATCCATCTAGAGTTCAACACGGTGCGGGGCGACTTGGTCTGATTTACATTTTAGAAAGATGTGGGGTTTAAAAATGATACAAGCACAGCATAAGCCAGTTGAAAAATCAAAAGCACTTTTGTCCTCAAAGAAAGAGGCTGAGTGTCTGGACCATTTGAGAAAAGGTAGGTGGACATGGCGGTGTTGCCCTGCAAGAAAAGAGAGCCTTCCAGGGCACGTGCTGCTGCCTCCCGCTCTCTGAAAGGCTGCCAAGTTCTCTGCTGCTCCTTTGGCAGAATGAGAATCAGAAGATGCAAGTTATAGGGACAGAGATTCGAGCTGATGTGGCTGAAGATCAGAGCTTCAAAAGGGGATCCGGGGCCCCTGTTAGGGAGCTCTTCTGAACTCTCCTGTCTGAGGTTTGGCATTTCCGATTTCACTTGGGCATGTGGCCTGATGGATGGCTTTTAATTTGATCTGATGGTGACCTGATTTCTTTCCAGCTGCCCAGTTTCAGGGGGCTGGGCTGGGGCCAGAGGGGCTGAGAGGGTCTCTCTGTGGCTGCAGTGACCTGGAGAAGTCGGTGGAGAAGATCCAGAGGGATGTCTCCCACAACCACCGGCTGGTGCCCGGGCCCGAGCTGGAGGAGAAGGCGCTGGTGCTGAAACAACTCGGGGAGACACTGACTGAGCTCAAGGGTGAGCCTGGGGGCCAGTGAACGTGGCTCGTGGTCCAGGTGGGAGTCCCTGCTGCGCCCCCGCCAACACCCCAGGCGCTGCCCTTTCTGCCGCCCGTTCTCCCAGGCCTCTGAGCTGCTCCCCGCTCAGCTCACTGCCTGTGGTCCCCTCAGCTCACTTCCCAGGCCTACAGAGCAAGATGCGGGTAGTGCTGCGCGTGGAGGTGGAGGCTGTGAAGTTCCTGAAGGAGGAGCCACAGCGCCTGGACGGGCTACTCAAGCGCTGCCGAGGGGTCACAGACATGCTGGCCCAGATCCGAAGGTCATTCTTTCCCTGACCTCTGGTTTTCCATGGGGTCATGCGCTGGGCCCAGATTGATAGATCAGCCTGACCCCTTATCCTGACTCCCCTAAAGGTCACTGGTGTGACAACTGGAGTTATACCTCAAGTCTGACTTGTTAGATGCTTGGCTGTCCCTAATGCTGGGGACAGTTACTCCTCTCCAGGCCCTTGCTTCTATCCTACAAGATCCCAGAGCCCTCCTTCCACCCCGCCTCCCTCAGGCCAGGCTTCCCTTTCTTGGGGCCACCACCCCACTGGGCTCACAGCTGCTCCTAATTCTTCCAACCCCAGGCAAGTGGACGAGGGGGTGTGGCCACCCCCCAACAACCTCCTGAATCAGTCCCCCAAGAAGGTGACAGCCGAGACCGACTTCAACAAAAGCTTGGACTTTGAATTGCCACCCCCCAGCCCTCCGCTAAACCTCCATGAGCTGAGTGGCCCACCTGAGGGAGCCCCTTCCACCCCCAAGGGGGGCAACCCCACCAAAGGCCTGGACGCGCCTGGCAAGAGAAGTGTGGACAAGGCTGTGTGTGTTGAGGTACTGGGCCCGGGACGGGGGGTCAGCTGGGCTCACGTGTTCTCACCACCATCCTAGGTTGGAAGTGCACACGCATCATGGCTCCTTTTCCCTGGGGGAAGAGGAAGTCTCAGAAGCATATTAAGGGTGACATTTGTCCTGCTAGACAGAAAAGCATATTGTAAAGTTATAATGCTTGAGGCAATGCGGTGTTGGCATAAAAATAGATAATGTGGTTAATGAAAGAAAAGAAAATGTCCAAAAATGAGCCTAACTGTATCAAGAGAGCCGTGTATAAAAAAGCGGCGTTCCAGACTCACAGAGAAAGCATGTAATATTTAAGAAGTCCAAAGGTCCTCAGGGAGCTGGACCGAATGTGGGGCTTCCTCTGCCATTCCTTGCATGTGTGGCTGGGGGAGGCAAAGGTCCAGGAGTAGGGTAGCCGCTGTCGTCCTGACTCCCGCCCCTCCTCTCAAGGCTGCCGAGAGGGACTGGGAGGAGAAGCGGGCAGCTCTGACCCAGTATAGCGCCAAGGACATCAATCGGCTGCTGGAGGAGACCCAGGCGGAGCTGCTGAAGGCCATCCCGGACCTGGACTGTGCGAGCAAGGCCCACCCAGGCCTGGCCCCCACCCCTGACCACAAGCCCCCCAAAGTCCCCCATGGCCAGAAAACAGCCCCCCGAACGGAGCCCAGTGGAAGGAGGGGCTCAGGTATGGGGGAAGGTAGAGGTGGGTGAGGAGTCCAGAGGAGGGGAGGTGCCCTGTCTACAGGAGCTTTGGGGTTGATGGGGGGCGGGGAACAGGCGAGTGAGGACCTCTGTGGTCAGGCTGCTGGAGAAGGGAGGTGCTGGGACATCAGCAGCCTGACCCTCAGCCACTGCAGGGAGACCCAGAGGCTGGGTTAGAGCAGGACTCCGTCAAGGCCTCTTCCCACTGCCCTGACTGCTGCTGAGAGGACCTCGCAGGGAGGAGGGGCAGGTCCAGGCAGAGAGCCATCCTTCTGCATCTTGTGCCCAGAACGTGCCCTGAACCCCCTGCCTGTGAGCTCACAGGTCAGGCAGGAATCTGAACTGGAAATGGCAACCATCATTCATTCATTCATTCATTCATTCCTGCCACACATATTTGCTAAGCATCTACTGTGCACTAGGTATTGGGAATAAGGAATAAGACACTGCTTGCTTTTAAGGAGCTTAAAATTTAATGAGGGAATAACACTAACTTACGCATTTATCAAGCACTTATGTGACAAGAACTACCCCAAATGCTTTCTATACATTAATTCTTATAATTTCACAACCACCCCAGGAGGCAGTCACAGTAGTCCTTCCCGTTTCACAGGTGGTGGCACTGAGCTCACTGTGGTCATGTGACCTGTCCCAGGCCAGGCTAGTGTGTAAACCAGAGATAAGATGAGGTGCTAAACGCCGTGTGGGGGTGAGCTTTGCTGTCCAACAATCTCGGAGGAGGCCCTGGGAGGGCCGGAAGGGTTTCCCATTGGAGGGCACTTTCCACTGGAATCTTGAAAATGAGTAGGTGCTTCCCTGGGAGAGGAAGCAGCATGGGCAGCTGCCTGGAGGTCGGTGTTCGGTGATGCCCAGCAGGGCCCAGGCAAGGGAGTAGCAAGCAGAGCTGAGGCCGAAAGACTGGCAGACGCGCAGGGTGCTGGGCCAAGGAGCTTAGGTGTGTTCTGGGTAACAGGAGCCACTGAGGATGAAAGGCAGAGGAATGTCAGGTTTGAGCGTTTTCTGCAGGTTGCCCTGGGAACAGCCCCAGCTGCCAGGAGAACTGGGGGAAGGGAGAACCTGGTGGGCAGGGTCATGCTCTTGCAATAGTTACTTTCTCTCTTGATGGGAAAAGGATGCAGAGCCACACTAGGGCAGGGGCTGTGGGGCAGGTGGAAAGGAGATGAATTACAGTGGCATTTCTCAAACTTGAATGTGCCCCTGAAATCACCGGGGGATCTGTCAAAATTTGGCTTTTCGTCCAGCAGCTCTGGGTGGGGCCTGAGCTTCTGCATTCCTAACAAGCTCCCAGGAGCTGCCAGTGCTGCAGGCCCATGGCCCACACTTCGAGTAGGATGGGGTGAGAGTGATGTAAGAGGTGGAGCGGCAGGGTTTGGGGCTGGATTGCAGGGGGAGGGCAGAGAGGAGGAGGAGGGAGCCTATGTCCTTTCCCCTGAGCTTTCCTCTCCCCTCCTCCCTGGAAGAGGAGGCAAGGTTTGTCCCCTTGGAGTCAGATGTGGCTCACAGACTCCAGGGTTACAGGTTCCCTGACCTCCAGCTCCTTGGCTGCCTGCAGATGAGCTGACGGTGCCCCGATACCGCACAGAGAAGCCCTCTAAGTCGCCCCCACCACCCCCTCCTCGCCGGAGCTTCCCCTCTTCCCATGGCCTGACCACCACACGCACTGGAGAGGTTGTGGTCACCAGCAAGAAGGACTCGGCTTTCATCAAGGTACCGCCCCCTCCTTGGACAGGGGATGAGGAAGTTGAGTTAGAGGGGGTGCCTGAAGTGACCTCTGCAGATCCTCTGGGCCGTCCTCTCTCTCAGAGGAAGTAGAAGGAAAAAAGGGGACTGACCAATGGTGGCTCTGCTTCTGACTTGGGCTTCCACAGTGGGAAGGGGTCATTCTGGAAGGATGAGGAGCTAGAGCAGGTGGGAGGCGGTCTGGAACCCAGGGAGCCCAGGAGGTGAGCTGGTGTGGAGGCAGGGCAGAGCCTGGTCTTGACAGGGTCCTGGGCCTTGCAGAAGGCCGAGTCCGAGGAGCTGGAGGTGCAGAAACCCCAAGTGAAGCTGCGCCGGACGGTGTCCGAGGTGGCCCGCCCGGCCTCCACACCACCCATCATGGCCTCTGCCATCAAGGATGAGGATGATGAGGACCGCATCATCGCAGAGCTGGAGGTGGGTCTGGGGTGCGACTGGCCCCCGAGTCATCAGCCAGACCCGGCTCCCTTTCCCTGCCAAGCGGGCCCCAGGGGGAGGTGGCTGGACTGGGACAGGTGGCTGGCCTCTTGGGCTTCCCACTGAGCACTGGCCTGTTCAGAGCCCCACCCTTCTCACTTTTTTCTCCACTGTAAAATTGGGGAGGGGTCCTGAAGTCTCCTTGCAGGCTTGAGGTTTTTGATTGTAGTCTTTGAGACCCACCCCCAACTGCCCTGAGACCCCTGCCGTGCTCTGAGACCACCATTCTCCAGCATTCTTTGGGCATTTGATGCCCTTGTCCCCAAGCCCCTCATACTCCAGTGTTCTCAGTCTGTCCTCCCCTCCCCCCCATGGCTGCAGACACTGGGCTTCCAGGGCTTCTGGAGGAGGGACAAAGCTGAGGGCAGGGTGGCCAGTGGCCATTGCGAGGGGCCAAAGTGAAGCTGGGATCCCTGCCTGTGGGTGCCTGAGCCATGGGCCAGCACCCCATTGTCCTCCCTGTACTGTCCTCCAAACCTTCCCCCACCTTCTGCTCCCCAGGTGTTTGAGAGAAGCTCAGTGCCTTCCCTCCCCCCTACGCCCCGCTGCCAGCCGATCCCTACCTTGCTGTCCCCCCAGGACCCCGGGCCCCCTGGGGGCTCAGCCCCAGGTCCCACATGGAAGGTAACGGGCTGCCCCCCACCTCTCACGGCGCTCTTTCTGCCTGTGCCTCCACAGCTTCCTGTCTTCACCTGTCACGCTAACTTGCTAAAATGCCAGTTATATCCCTGGGTCCCCACCACTGCCACAGCCTCACCCATGTGGAATCACCCCCTCCCCGGCTCAAGGACAGGCACGCAACCCTGCCTTCTGTCCCTGAGACTTCAGCAGCCTGGTATCCAGTGATCCTTTGGGTCTGCTTTTTCTTACAGGCTTGATTCCGAGTCCGCTCATGGTGGCCTGGGCATTTTGTTCCAATCCGCGACCCGAGTCTAGGTCTGGCCTGCAGTCTGGGTTTTGCCTGGGTCCGTGATGGAGTCAGGACCTGGCTCACTAGGACTTTAGGTCCAACTCTGAATCTTTGTCCTGAGCCCTTGCCTAGTCCCTGCCATCACCCCTGCTTTGCTGCCTCTGGTCCCCTCTACTCTGCTGCCTGTGCCAGGCAGGGGCTCCGTTTCTCCCACAAGAATCTGTGCCTTGCACTGGGGGCCAGGACTCACGGTGGGAGCTCGCTATAGCCTCCCTCTGACCCATGGCCCCATTGTGCCCCCTTGGTCAAGGAGCTTGGAATGGAAGAAACTCATACCCTTCCTTGGCTGCTGGTTCCATATCTTTTGGCATTGGGAAGTTCTTCCTCCTCTCTAACTTCAGTCCTTGCTGCTACCCTGTTGCACTTACTTCCTCTTCACCCTTTCTTGGGAACTTGGGGGTGGAGCCACTGTATGCACCCCTAGGAGGCTGTGCTTGGGGAAGATGACTTAGGGTGAGGGGGTGTGGGGGGTGGGGGGTGGTCTGGGAACTTTTCCCACTGCTCAGTCACATCAAGACAGGAGGCCCTGTTCTCCGAGGGTATCCGCCAATGCACACACAGGCTCACCTGACCTGTCTGCTTCTCCTCAGCCCGCAGTGGGCTCCGTGCTGGCCACCACGTGATTTCTGTTCTGGCTCGAGGCCTGGTATTGCTTTGTCTTCCTGGCCAGGGGGAGCAGACAGGCACCAGATGGGTAGACAGTGCTGTCTGCTGGGCAGAGGATGGGCACAGACTGGTCCGAGGGGCCATCTGGGGATGAGCAGTGTGGAAAGGCTGCTCCCAGCAGGCTGTGCCTTCGGCACCCAGCCCCTGTCCCTTTCTGGCTCTGGGTGCCGATCCTGAAGGGGCCCAGTGGGCAAAGCCCCTCTGCTGGCCTTTGGGGCCTGGCCCACCCTCTGCATCCTGAGGCGCCATCAGGCAGTGGAGCCAGGCAGGCGTGGGTCACCCCCTCTGCCTTCCCAGTCTGCACCGTCACCTTCAGGTAAGTAGGCGGCAGGGCTGGTGGGCTGCCTTGGGAGGGAGGCTGGGAGACTCTGCTGCCCCCCACGAATCACCCTGTGGCTCCTGTTAGTGGAAAGAGCACTGGACTTGGAGTCAGACTACCTGAGTTCAAATCCTGCCTCTGCCACTAACTGGCTGTGGGTAAATGACCTTGAGTGAATCACATGACCCTCCTTACCCTTGATCTCCTGGCCGGTAAAGTGGAGACGAGACTAGCGGCCATTCTGTGGGTTACAGTAAGGGTTGAGGTGAAGACAAGTCTGACAGAGCCTGGCACAAAACTGGTGCTCGGAATTAGACCAGGGTTTGCGCAGATTGGGGGACCTCTTTGGGCCCCCACCAAAGCCGGAGCGAGGATGTTCACACAGAAGCAGGGGCCCTGGCTCTGCAGGAGCCTGTGTGCAGCAGAGGGCTTTGGCCGAACTCTTCCCCTCGTGGTGGCTGTGAAACCCTTGGAGGAAGTTCCAAAAGTTGGGGGTGGAGGAACCAGGAGTCTCTGGTCTGTGATGAGGATGAGAGCCCAACCCTCCGAGGCCAGAGACCAACATCTGGTCTCTACCCACACAGGGCTGCTGGCCGCCACTGTTCAGTGCGATGCAGCAAATAGCCAGTATTCATCAAGCACTTATAATGCGCTGGGCACTGTTCTGAGCACATGCCCGCAAGAGCTCACTCAATTCTCTGCCCACCCCTCGAATGATTACCCCACTGCACAGGCGGGCAAGCTCATGGGAGGGCCTGCGAGACCTGCTCCCAGAACGTGGCATGGGCAACGAGAAGTCAGCGTGTGTCTGCGCTTCTAGATGAACTGGTGTCTGTGCCAGCAAGTGGGAGGCTGGAGGGTGCGGTGGAAAGAAGCATGAGCTCCAGTCCCAGCTTTGCCGTTATTGCTGGTTAACTCAGGCCCCTTCCCTGCCTCAGTGTCCCCATCTGTGGAAGGAAGGGGCTGGGCTCACCCATTGTCTAACCCCCACCCCAGCTCAGCGGTTTGGTTTGCAGGGATCATGTTCTCCCTCATCTTTCTTCTCCCCGCAGGCTGCCCCAGGCCCCAGGGCCTTCTGTGTCCCCCAGATCATCTTGACGGAGTGTGCCCCCAACCCTCCATCCCCACCAGAGGCCAGGCTTGAAGAACCCAGTCCCAGAACAACCCCCACCCCAAGACCCCGGACTCTGGTTGGCAGTGGGAGGGACTGGGATGGCCCACAGGCCCTGCCAGGGGTAGTGGCTGAGGCTACTGGGCCCAGGAGTGGTTTGATGCCTGAAGAGGAAGGGACCTCTCTGAAGAGTCTGGGGACAGGGGACTGCAGCCCAGAAGAGGGAGCAGTCAGGGTCCCCTGTTCTCAGGGACCAGCCCCAGACATGACTCAGGAGCCTTCCACTGCTGAGACCCACCTGGAGGACACCCCCAAGGACTCTGGACACAGTGCCCAGCCTTGCAGTGGGAACTATAAGGGCCAGCCTGCTGTCGGCCCAGGCTGCACAGTGCGGGGTGCCACCACCCAGCGGATGGACAGCCTGGAAGAGTCACTCCGGGAGCTGGAAGCCACCCTGAGCCAGATGGGCACGGCCCCCTCAAAGGAGCCCCCTGGCAGCCCCCCGCCCCCCACTCCCAAGGTGGCTGCCTCCTCCCCTGTCCTCCCCTCCTGCCTTCATGCTCCAGTCTCTCCATCTTCAGAGCAGGAGGGAGTTGGGGGCTGCAGGAGCACCGACAACCCCTCTTCCCACCGGCCTTCTCTCATCCTCCTGGGAGCCTGGCACCTGGTGGGCTTTGCAGGCAGAGCCCTAGGAGGCTGGGAAGCTGGCCTCCCTAGGGATCGGCCCGCCCAACCCTGGCAGGGACCAGGACTTCTCCCCTGCTCTGTATCTGTAAACTGACAAATAAAGTTCTCTCCCCCTTTCCTATCCCCACGCTCCCCTCCCCTCTCCTGTCTGACTCTTTCTGTCTCTGTTGTTCTCTGTCTGCACCTCTGGATCCCAGCGCCCTTCTGGGCAGGCCTGGTGCCTGGGGTGGTTCAAGGGGGCCAGACCCATCCATCTCCAGGGAGACTTTGCCCGCATCCTCCCACCAGGAGGAAGCTGTGGGTCTGGGGCTGCCGATCCTGCTGTCTGCCATTATAAAGACCTCGCCCCCGCCCCCGCCAATCTCAGGCATGCTCTCCTGGGCTTGGGATGGTGCCCCTTGCTGGGAGTGGGGTTGGCGCTAGGGACCTTTACTTTAGAAATGGATCCCCTCGGGGTCACCAGCTGCCTCTGAGCTATTTAAGGAAAGCACCCAAGAGTTGTCACTTGGGAGCAGAGTGGTTAGGGGCCTAGCTGGTGGCCTCTGTTACCTCTCCTTCAGGGAGACCTTAAACCTGGCCTCAGAGAGTGGGCCTGAGTCCTGGACTGGGACGTGCAGCCTGGAGCAGGCCTCCAGGGCCCGCTAAAGAGGTCCCAGCCCCGGAGCACCCCCCACCCCAAGTTGCCTAGGGTTCCTGCGTGATTTCCCTCCAACTGTAACCCTGCTCCTCTTCCTGCAGAGTGGTGGTGGCAGTGTGCCACCCATGAAGGTGGTGACTCCAGGGGCCTCTAGGCTGAAGGCAGCCCAGGGCCAGCCAGGCAGCCCTGACAAAGGCAAGCACGGCAAGCAGAGGGCGGAGTACATGCGGATCCAGGCCCAGCAGCAGGTAAGGGGGGCGCCAGGGGAATGGGATGTGGCCCCGTCCAGCCCCTGCCCCCGCCCCTGCAGTGCTCTGTGCTCCTATTGTGTGCTGGCCCCTCCTGCCATGTGCCCACCTTCCCACCCACTGTCCAGAGAGACCCTCCCTGCCAGAGCTGCCCTACCAGCCCCTTGAGTGGTCCCCCCTCTCCTCTCCCTAAGCCCAGTGCTCTGGGTCTGGTTTAGAACATGTGTCCTCAACCAGGCCCCTCCCAGTTGCAAGGCTCCTCCCCAGTTGCTTCTGCCGGAGGAGGAATGAGTAGACTCCTGTTCCCACCAGCCCCAATAACTGGGTCCCTTGGAAGGTCTAGCCTGCCCTGGGGGTGGGAGGAGGCCTTATATACCTCTCATCTTCTGGCACTCCCCTCCTCTCCCCTGCTTCCTTCTCTCCACTCTTAGTCCCGCCTGCTCTTTGGGGCTCCGCTCTCATTTCAGCTCCTCTCCCAGTTCCTAGGCAGTCTCAAGCTGAGGGAGAAACCAGCTTGCATCTGCTTTTCAGGCTTGTGTTGGGTGTCGGTGTGTTCCCGCTGACATTCCATGGGGAGGGTGAGAAAAGAGAGAGACTTTGACCCCCAGATGGGGAAGGAGGAGCAGGAGTGCTTCACCCCCTTGCAGATTTAAGTAGCAGGTTGGGGTACAAAGTTGACTGCCTCACTGTGGGTGTTTCTGCCCTGTGGTCCACGTGTGGCAAGGTCAGAGGTGCAGGGTGGCCCCTGGGCCTAGATGCTGCTTGAACTGTAGTGCACTTGTTTGGTTCAGCGAATCCTTCCCAGCAGCTCCTGTATGTCCGGCCACCATTCTGGGTGCTGGGGTTGGGGTCGGGGCTGTGAAATGTCCAGATGCTGCACCATGAAGAAGGTTCTAGGCTCCGAGGCAGGAGGTTAGAAATGAGTAAGTCCAGCTGCCTCCTTTACAGCCGAGGAGACAGCTCAGAGAAGGAAAGGGACTTCCCCAGGGTGCAGAGCAAAGCACATCAGAGCCAGGACTGGGTCACAGGCATCCCAAAGCTTCCCAGCACATGGCCTGGGACAGCCCTGGGCACGCAGGTCCTACCTCCTGCTGGTCCCCTGGAGAATCCAGCAGAGATGAGCCATCCACTCCGTCCACCCCCTGACCAGCCTCTTCCCACCAGCTTCCCACTGGCCCGCTGTCCTCCTTGTGGGTCTCCCAGTACACCTGCAAATCCCATCCCTAGCTCTTTTTCCTGTCACCACCCTGGAAGAGTTCCACTTGTCCTGTCCAGGCTGGTCCCTCCTTTGTGTCCAGAACGGCAGCTAATGGTTGTGGTGTGTTCACTTGTGCCGGGCACACGTTATGTCCTTTCACAGTTGCGACTCCGAGGGAGGTCCTTATCATCCCCGTTTGGTAGATGGGGAAACTGAGGCTTATGTGAGATCACACAGCTGGCAAGTCATGGAGTGGGATTCAAATCCAGACTGATACCCCTCCCCCAAAACGCATTTGCTGCATCCTCTTCATCAGATCCCCCCACCCCCCAACGTCATTATCATCCACTGTCTCCCGAGAAGACTCCCAGCTTCCCCAGCACACAGCTCCTGGTGCATCGCCCTCTCCTGCCCACCAGTCACCTCTGTCACCGCCACGCCCTCCCCTTCACTTCTTAGCCCACTCTGCCTCCCCTCCAGCCCCGCCACTGGACTCGCTAGGTCTCCAGTGGCCTCCAGCTGTATCCTCCACCTCTTTGCAGCAGGAGCAGCGTATTACACCCCCCCACTGCCCCGAAGCACACACCCTGGGGGCAGTGTCTGTCCACCACCCCTTGATGTCTACTCCACCTTTGTCAGCCCTCACCCCGCCTCCTGCCTCCTCTCTGGGCGGTTCTCCTCTGTCCCCCTCCTCACCTCACTTGCCCACTTCCTCTTCGGCCTCTTCTCCTCACACCACACGCACCTCTCCTCGGGCACCAGGTGCCATCCGTCCCTGCCCGGGTCTCTGTTCTGAGCTCCAGCGTGCCAGCTGCTTTCCCCTCAGGAAGTGTCACCTACCCGCAGGTGTCCACCCACGCTTGGGCGTCTCCGGGATCCCCTCCTCCCTCCCGCATCTCCCGCTTACACATGTGTTTCTCTCTTCACACTTCCGCCTCTGGTCTCGCTATGCCTTTTGCGTTCACTTTTCTAGGGCCTTTCTTTAAAAAAGCATCTTCTTTCTAATACATAATGCATATTCCATGTGGAAATTTTTTACAGAGGCAGGGAAAAGATTCACCTCATGCCCCGCTACCTAAGTGCAGGCTCTTCTGCGCTCTCCCTGTGACTTCTGTCTCCTTCAACCTATTTCCCAGCCCTGCAGGGTGGGAGGGATGTTTGTAAAATGCAGGTGTGGTGACATCACACCCCCAGCTTGGCAGTTGTGCCCACTGGCCCTGTCCCTGTCGGGCAAGGAAATAGAAAGCCCTCCCCTTCTGCCCAGGGCACCTCATGACAGCCCGGCTCCCTCCGCCAGGTTCTCCCTGCCCCCACCCACACCCTTGACTTGCTCGGCCACCCTGGGTCACCTGGCCCTCTGTCCTCCGCTGCATACACAGTCGATCTGTGACCTGGGCCCATGTCCTCTGCCCTCTGCACGCTCCTTCCTCATCTGTACCACAGGGACAAAAACCCGGCAGCAGGTTCTGAGGTCACAGAACGCTGGGTGTGGGAGAGCACTTTGAAAGCCACCAAGTGCTCTCCAAAGGGAAGGGGTCACCACCATCCTTGGTCACACTGTACATGGGTCAAGGGCTGGGCAGAGGCTGCTTCCCCAGCACGTAGTTCAAATACTTGGGGCTCCAAGTGGTCTTTGACAGTGATGGGGGAGGGAAATAGAAGTGCCAGGACCAGAGACACAGAAATTGGGGGCCAAGGATGGGAATTCCGGGATGGTGCAACAGTGCCTGGTACTACAGGCATGACTGAGAAAAGTCGCTCGGGACCCAAGGGTGGCATGGCAGCCGGGAGATTGGGGAGCGCCTCCTGAGTCTCCTCGGGTGGCTCAAATGGAGGGACCATAATGAAGGGCCCACCCAGAGCGTCAGGGGAAAACACAGGGATGCTGGGGCACCCAGGGACTGGTGAAAGCAGGAATCTGGGCCTCCCTGGGGAGAGAGGCAGGAAGGCGCAGAGTTTAGGGAGCCCAGTCAGAGCTGGGCAGCAGGAACTGTGGTTATGGGGGGGGGGCTACTGCCAGCAAGTTGACACCAATCGGGGAGGTGGTAGGGAAGAAACTTCACCCGCTCTCTGTCCACCCTGCCATAATCCCATTCACTAGCCAGACCTAACCAGAAGCTAGTCAGCAAAGGCATGGGGGTGGGGTGGGGGGGTCAGCCAGCCAAGGCACAGAGCAAGGCAGGACTTGGATTGCGGGGGTGAGCATTGGAGAGGCAGATAGAAAATAACCAGTGCACATTCCATGTACCAAGTTTACGTGTCTTACTTAATCCTCATAACAGCTGATTTGTCGCTGCTAATCCCTCAGCACCTACAGCAGTGCCCGGCCCCCTTGGGTACTCAGTAAACAGTTATTGGGCAGGTGGATGAATAGATGAAGGGATTTGCCACGGGTGAGGCCCGAACCAGATGGAAACAGACAAAGCAGACCTGAAGCGTTACAGTGACATAACAGTGGGTAATAATTGCTCCCATTCATTGTGTCCTGGGCGCAGGCGCTGGCCTCACGCTCTGTGTTGCATCATCTCATGTGACTCTGATGCCTGCCTTGCTGGTGAGGACAAGAAGGCTCCAGAGAGACTCTGCTTAGGGTCACTCATTAAGGAAGTGGCAGAGCTGGGACTTCAGCCATAGACTTGTCAGGACCCACCCACCGAGGGCTGGGAGAAGCCCCGTCTCTCCTGACAGTCCAGTGCCCTGTTCAGGCAGATAGCAAGAAAGAAGGGTTTGTGGGCTGGGGGGAGGTGGTCCGGGGAGGTGGTCCTGGGAATGGCCCTGGGGGAGGCGCCAGCAGGGTCTGCCACATCGGGAAGAGCACACCTGTGTGGAAATCTGTGTGTCATAGGGTGGAGGCACAGGTCAGCATGCTGAGGGCGTAGAGGGGCTGCTAACCTCTGACCCACAGGAAGAGGAAGGGTGCTGGGCTCAGCCCTCTGGGCCCCAGCTAAGGGTTCCAGTCCCCCCCAGCTGAAAGCTGAACATTTGTGAGGTTTCTGCCCCGACGCAAAGGTGACAAAGCTCTGCTTCTCTGGACATAATTAGGAGCAACAGGAGAGAACTGGCTGGTGAAATGCCAGTGGCAGGAATCTTCAGAGACAGCAGCTGTGCCACCTGAGAGTTCTGAGCAGCACAGGGCAGGACCACAGGCACAGATGGACGTGGGGCTCCCCCAGCTTCAGGAAAGTGGATTTTGTCCATTGCCGTGGCCAGGCTCCTGGGAGGGAAGATGGCCTGAGAGAATTTTACCAAACAGATGCTCACGGAACAACCAGAGCAATCGTAAGAGGTCTCCATGAAGAAGAAGGCGTTGGGGAGAGGGGCGTCTATAGGGACTTTCCCCTGCGCTGATGTTTGCAGGCTTTGTACTGGCCATAGCAGGAGAGGGTCATTGCCTGGGTGAGGGCACCTCACCTGAGCGAATGCAGGAGTCAGGTGGAGGCCCAAGTGGGGGGCAGGTGTTTTAAAGACCAAAGCTCGGAATGGACAGAGGCTTTTAACTAGAGATGGGCTGAGGACAAAGAGGACATCTGGGAGGGAATCAAACAGCTGGAATGTGAGATGGGAGGGGACACGGGGAGGAAGCAGAGGGACCTCGACTCGCCCACCTGGCTTTGGGAGAAAGAACTTGAAACAGGGAAGGGTGGGAGGGGAGGGGCAGGACAGGAGCTTCAGGTAAGCGACCAGGAGTAAGAGAGCTCTTGGTTGCCTTTAGATGAGTTTTCTCTGGGCGTAGGTACTGGGACCGGAGAACAGGGACCACCCTGGCACAGGGCCCTCGGCAGGGAGCTGAATGAACAGGAAGGTAGAGTGCCGACAACCTGGAGCCCTTTTGAGTAAGGAGCACCTGGCCGCAGTCAAGAGGAGAGGGGTAGAAGACCCATGGGGAACTTGCCTTGATTTTCCTAAAGGGGGCAGTGTGAGCAGCTGCGGTGTGGTCAGCAAACCCGGGCGAGTCTCTGTGCAGTGGGGAAGAAGAAATGGCCACCAGCAACAAGGGCAGGTTCATGGTCAGCGGTCAGGCTGCATGTCATCTCGTTTCCCTTCCAGGCTGCTGGCGCCGTGGTCTGGCTTCCCCCCTGCAAGGCATCTGATAGAGCTGACCCAGCAGCTGGCTGACCACGTAGGTCGTGGGAAACTGGCTGACCCGGCCCAGACCTAACTGCAGGAGGCCTCTGGCCATGGGCCACAGCACTTCCTTTCTGTCTTTTTTTGAAAAAGGTTTTGTTGCCCTGGCTGGTATAGCTCAGTGGCTTGAGCACAGGCTGCGAACCAAAGGGTTGCCAGTTCGATTCCCGGTTGGGTCACATGCCTGGGTTGTAGGGTAGGACCCCAGCGGGGGCCACGTGAGAGGCAACCACTCATTGATGTTTCTATTTCTCTTTCTCCTTCCCTTCCCCTCTGTCTAAAAAATAAATTTAAAAAAGATTTTGTTTATTTACTTTTAGAGAGAGGAGAAGTTGAGAGAGAAACAGAGGAAACATCAATGTGTGGTTGCCTCTCACACACCCCCTACTGGGGATCTGGCCCGCAACCCAGGCATGTGCCCTGACTGGGAATCGAACTGGTGATCCTTTGCTTTGCAGGTTGGCGCTCAATCCACCAAGCCACACCAGCCAGGGCTGTCTTTTCTTAATCCTCGCCCAATAATATGTTCACTGACTTTTAGAGAGAGGGGAAAGGGGAAGAGCAAGAAAGAGACAGACAGACATTGATGTGAGAGAGAAACATCCATCAGTTATCTCCCCTATGCACCCTGACGGGGAAGCAAACCCACAACCTTTTGGTGTATGGGACGATGCTCCAACTAACTAAGCCACCTGGCCAGGGACCTTTCTGTCTCTTTTTTTAAATCAATAGGGTTCAGTTATCGCACTAATAGCTAAGTATGGCCAGGAGGAACAGGGAGATAACCCGGCTGTGTAGCCCTAGCCCAGCAGATCTCAAAGTTAAGCATGCAGCAGGACCACCTGGGGCACCTGCCTAACATGCAGGCTCCTGAGCCCACACCAGAGGTGGATCCTGGAGCAGGCCCAGGAGTCTGCATTTGTGACCCATCATTCCCTTGAGGCGAGGCAGGTGGCTCTGAAACGATACAGACCTGCAGGGAGGGAGTAGCTGGAGGTGGGAAGGGACTGGACTGTTTATGACTCTCAGGCTGCCTGGTGCTCACAAGGCTTGTCACCTGGGAGTGAGCTCCCTTACTCACAAGGCCCAGCTGGAAGCTGAAGAAACTGTGACACAGGGCAAAGGTGGGAGGGAGGTTCCATTTCGGAAGCACCTCTTCCTTCAGGGTGGGGGTGGGGAGGTTCTGCAGAGAGGGGCTCCCTAGAAGCTTACTCCTCCTCCCTCCTCAGCCACCACAAAACCTTCTGCTTAGAATCAGCCTCCTGCTGAGTGGGGTAGGAAGGGACCCTGGCTGGGCTGCTGGCCAGCGGGGGACTAAGAGCCCACCTACTCCCTCCCTGCTCCAAGGGCACGCACTTCTGTGGTGGCTAATGTTCCATTTCTTCCTTCCTCTCCTGTCCCCTCCCCCACGCCCCATCTCCCTGTCCGCTGGCCCTGGCGCATCTTCCTTGTGCTTCTCTGGCCTCTCTCTTCCACCTTCTCTCTTTCCTGTCAGTAACCTCGGACCCACATTCCCACCTTGGTCCCCAGGCCCTTTGGTCCAACTCTGCCCCTGCTGTGGCCCCCTCCCCTGTCTCAAGGGGGCCACTCTCTTCAGATGCCCCTCTGGTTTCTTCCTTTTGCAGTTAATTTTCTCTTGGATATGTGCAGGTTTTTCATTTTTAAGGCTTCAGCGGGGGGGCCAGCATGCAGCCCCTCCCTTCCTCTCTCTGACCCCGGACCACTGTTTTTTTCCAGGCCACTAAACCATCTAGAGAGACGAGCGGGTCGAGCGAGACCTCAAGCCCAGTCTCAGAAAAGCCCTCGGCCTCCAGAACCTCTATCCCTGTATTGACTTCGTTTGGGGCGAGGAATTCTTCCATCTCCTTCTAGAAGCCCCCTCACACTTCCACCCCAGCCTGACCCCTCCCTGACCCCTGCCATTTATTTCCCTGCACTTTCCTTCCACCGACCCCATCTGCCCCCCATTCTCCAGACCCTCCGAAGGGTTGCCACAGGTGTGGCCCTTCTCACCTCTCTTTACTCATTCCCGGTTGGTGGGTTTTTTTTTTTAATGATTCACTTTTAATCATCTTTCTGTTTTTTTTTTTTTTAAAAAGAGCAAAACAGTGAAACTGAGAACCAAAACACACCACCTTCCTTTGATTTCCTGTTCCAAAATGGCCCACTTATCATCTTCCCTCCCTTTTCTCTTTCTCCACTCTTCTGTCCAAGTCCACGCTGAAGTTCCTGTACCCTCCCCCGCCTTTCCCACCTCCCCTCCCCCCAACTTCCCAAGAGCACTCCAAATGAACTCTGAGCCACGGAGACTTGGAGCGGCGAGATGCCTCCTCCCCTTCCTCGCAAACCTTCCTGGAGGAAAATCTGGACATTGGACCCACCCCACTATCGGGCTGGAAGACGGGACGCAGGCAGACTCAGGCCCTGGAGGCGGCCCACCCGTGCGCTTCGAGCTTGGGGCCAGATGATGGGACACGGCTGCTGCTTTGCTCCCTTGCACCTGTGCCCTGGTGGGCCTGGAGTTAAGAGTTTTGGGCTAGAAAGGGGCCCTAGAGGTTGAGGGGCCTCAGAGGTCTGTGAGCCCATTGAGTCTGTGTCTTGGAGGGGAGATGGCTTCCTGGGACCCCCTTCATGTGATGAGGGGTCACTGGCCTGTGCCAAGGCTGGGAAGGGGCCCTTTTGGATCACGGGCTGCTGACGGTGGTTGAGCAGACAGCCTGACCCTGGGAACACTGCCTTGGGAGAGGGTAGCCTAGAGGAGGGGTATTTGATACTTTTCGTTTTCTAATTTAGCACTTTAAATGACATTAACTTATTTAATGGGGGTGGGGCGGGGGAGAATGAAGGGCCTAGATAATTAAATTTTGAGGCCTGGAGGGTGGGAAAGGCCTAGTTGTAAGGGATGGGGGCACACAGAGGAGGTTGATGGGTGGCAGTGAGGACGGCTCTGACCCCAGGGGCAGGGTGACTTGACCTTCAACCATCCTCTTGAGATCTGAGGATTTTCAGGGAAGCAGTAAGACACTGTTTTTAATGAGGAGCTGGTGATCTCTGGGGAGATCCTTGACGGTCCCTGAGGCCTGACGGGTCAGCCAGCACCCCGGACCTGGGACGGGTCAGCCAGCACCCCGGACCTGGGACACCCGCCCGGTGGAAGCTGTCTACAGCGCAGCTAGGGGCCAGGTCTTGAGATGGGAGGGAGAAACCAATTTTGGTTCTCAGCCCAGGCGCCCCAGAGGGCAGAGGGGCCAGCAGGGAGATTCTGTGGGTGGGGAAGGAGGAGGAGGATGGCGGGGATCCCCAGGGAGCAGGGTTCCTATTTGGAGCACAAAGTGGGGTAAGCACAGGGGAGGGGGGCTGGGATTAACCTCCCTTAGGAAGCACAGAAAGAAGGAGCCACGGAAGGGGCGGCACCTCCTAGACCCCGAGACCTGGTGGGAAGGTCCTCTCTTCGGGAGAGCCCAGGGGAGCTGTTGAGGGTTGGGGGAGGGAGGGAAAATTGGGTTGTGTTTCTTCATTTCTCTTTTGTTTTTTTTTTGGTTTGCTTTTGTTGGTTCATCCTTGTTTTCTAGCTTTGAATCATTTTTGTACAAAGGCAAGTAAGCCTTTTTGAAAAAGAACAAAAGAAGAGGAAAAAAATCCCTCCTGAAAAAAAAATACCCTAGAAAACAGAAAAAAAAAAAGGACCTCATAAATGATGCAATTACTTCTAATTGCAGGCAACTCTTTACATTTAAGTGAAGTGTCTTAACATTTTATATTGTTTTAAAAATATATTTACATATTATATATATAATATACGTAATATAAATATATATAAATATTTAAAAAAGAAAAAAAAAAAGAAAACCACTCTCTCCCTGGCCGCTGTTTTGGCGGGGGAGGGGGGCTGGAGGATGGGCACATCGGCCTGGCTTCTGTGGTGCAGTGACAAGGTTCGTCGGTTTGATTTGGCTGTACAGAGACCCTCTGACTTGGGAGGGGAGGGGGGAGTGGTGCCCCCTCCTCCCTCCACTCCATTACTCTCTGCTTGCTACTCTCACTTGCTCCCGCCCTCAGCCCTGTGACCTGAATGTGTGTCCCACCGTCATTGTCTTGAGTTGAATGTCCCTTTGTGGGGGGAGAGGGAAGTGGGGGGAGTGTCCATCCACAAGGGGGCAGATGGAGGGAACCCTGGGCCCACCCCACCTGCTCACGTGGAGCCCAGTGGGATTCGCAGAACTTTCTTTCACTTTGGCTCCTGCACATTATGGGTTGAGAGGCGTTTGTGTGGAATTGTGTGCAGCCTGTGTGTGTGCGCACCGGCACAAGTCCGCTTACCCACGTGCGGGGAGAAGCATGTGTGTGCATGGGTGTGACCTCCCGCACCCGTGCTCAGGGAGGTGTGTGCACGTCTGTGTGTATAACCCGTGTGGGCATCAGCACGTGCCCACCTGCACGTTGGTGGGGGAGAGCTTCGCGTGTGAGAACGCATGGAATGTGTGTATGCAGATGTGTGTAGCTTCGAGAGACTTGTGTGTGTGGGCCACATATGTGTGGATGTAGGGGTGCATGTGACCTGTGCATGAGTGTGCAAATGCGTGTAGACCCAGGTGTGTGGAAGTGCCTCTGGGTGTGTTCCATCGTCCCTGCACCACTTGCTCCGGCCGCCCTCCTGCGCCCCCATCCCCACGGCCCTTGCAAAGCCCACAGCACGTCAATGCTCCCCAGCTGCATGCGCCTCGCTGCTCTGTCCATCAGTGTGTGCTTGACCAAGAGAAAACTGAATCATCTGGGGGACCCTTGTACCTGGTCCTCCCAGCCCCCGCCCACTGTGCTGTGTAACTCGCATGGGGCTTTCTCTCCTGCCCCTTCCACAATATGCTGTTTCCCCAGGAGCCTTAGGCTCTGAGAGGGGTCCCAGGCGGGGCCCCCCCGGGGCGAGCCCTGGCTCCACACCCCGCCCGGTCCACCCCGTAGGGCCCGTGTTGGTGTAGCAGTGATGGCTTCTGTGGATATTCTGTGACCTCTGTCAGTGTAATTTGACAATTTCTAAATGGAAAAGGGTTGCTGTGTTTTCTCTGTCTCTCTCTTTTTTAATGTCCTTTTTCTTCTCCCCACTTCCCCGCTCTCTTTCCTTTTCGGTTTTTCTAGCCAAGTGTTTGGGGCTTAAATAAAACCTGTTTCTTTTTCCTCTCCTGGATCTCTTTCCTATAGGCTGCTGTCTCATTATTTCTCAGCTTCACCTTGGAAGGTGCTGGGATGGATGGGGCAGAGGATGGGGATCCTAGGTAGCCAACTGCCCTGCAGCTTAGCAGGCAAGGCTCAGGGTAGGAGGGGCAGGAACCCCCGTAGGGCCTCTGTTGCCCTGAAGGGCCCTGCAAACCAGCATCATCAGGATGGTGGGGAGGAACTCACTCACTTGTGAGTGCTGGCTCTTGGCTAGGTGACTCACCACCATCAGTGAGGTCGCTACTGGCATTACTTAACGCTTGCAAGTGACAAAGCCAAAAAGACCTTAGGTGTGTGGCTCGGACTCACACAACTAGTACGATGCAGTCAGGACTCGAGTCCAGCTCTGCCTGGTCCCAAACCCAACCCCCCAAAACCAAGTAAGGTCTGATTACCTCCAGGAGTCCCCAGGGTGGGGTCTCTGCCTCCTGCCCTTTGGGTGCGATGACCCTTCGTGGTGTCCCTTCATCCTTTCAAGAGCAGCAGCTTTCAAGCCTTTTTAAAAAAAACTGTAGCTCATGGTAAGAAATACATTTTTCATTTCAACAATTTCAACATGTGCACACACAAACATGCATATATTTAGTGAAACAGCATTTATACAGTGCACTCTGGTTTTCTCTTAAATTCTAAACACGTGAGTCACAACCCACTAAATTGATTTCATGACCTTCCAGCGGGTCAGAGCCCAAACCCCCAGTTTGGAGCACACTGCTTGCAGGTCTAGTTCCAGCCCCCATCATGTTGCATTTCTTTCTCCTCCTCCAGGGCCTCCTGGCTCCACTTACCCCACGGTCTCCTCTGAAACAGAAAGACCCCTGAAGGAGATTTATACTTGGTTCTGATTGGGCAGGGGCTGGGCCCTGACCCTGTGGCCAGCAAGCTGCCCAAGCCCTTCCAGGTCACCACATCGGAGTCTAGCCTGCCCCACCACTGAGAGGGCCAAATGTCCTGATGGGGCTTTTAAGTTTTCCTGGAATTCTGAAGGCTCTGTCATTGTTCCAGAATGTTCTAATGGTCCTTGAGGCTGCCTTTCTAGGCATTCTCTTGCTTGGCTGAGGTCTGGGGCGTTACTGGGTTTCCTCTACCTTCACCCCAAACACCAACCCTTCTATCCTGGGAGGTGTTGACAGTAGGCTGAGTCTGCTGCAGCGACTGTGATAGTGAGTAACGGAGACCATCTCCGAGAGCGTAACCAAGCCCTGGGTCACATTTGAATGGAGCCTTTAAGAATAAGTGTCTACATGGAAGCTGGTGGCTGAGTGTCCCAAGCAGAAGGGCCCTCAGTGAGAAGTCATTTGTGGCCTCTAGAAAATGAATGAAACCCAAGGAGAGTGATGGGGGAAAGAGGGCATGCCCTGAGCTCAGAGCAGTGGGCGGAAGCCCTGTTATGGGAGGCGATGCAGGGTGGGGTGGGGGGAAGGGTTGGGGGGAAACAGTAAGAAAGGTGGGTTTCGTGCAGCTGTGGGAAGCATTGGGAAGGTTTTAGGTAAGAGAATGAATGGTCTGATACTGTTTCAGAAGTTAGCTCTGGACACTGTGGAGAAGAGATGGGCCGGGGTGAGGAGTGAACGCAGACCCAGCCTTCAAGGGCAGGTCCGCCGGTGGCCCCCCAACTCAAAGTGAACAAAAGAGCTTTGTTGAACCTTTCGACACCCATCACTAGCACTTACCGAGCATTTGTTTGGTCCTCACCACACGGTTGTAGGGGTGTGATCACCTTGGTTTTACTGATGGGGGAGGCAGGCTGAGCAAAGTCAGGGTCTGACCGACCTGAGGCTGGCCCCGGAGTTGGACCCTGAATGACAGGAGGAAAGGGCCCGCCTCACAACCGGACCCCTGGGGAGGCCCTCGACCTCTCTTCCGCATGGTCTGCGCCTCTCCCCACAACGTGTTGTAAACCTGTCAACACGCTTTTGTAATTACTGCTTTATGCAGTTGCCTTTTACAGACAAAGAATTACAAATAAAAATGTTTACACTGCCTTTCACACAACGTATGCAGTGCTTCTCACTGGTGTTCTTTCTTTCTTTGTGTGGATCCAAGTCACCACCTCGTGTACTTTCCTTTCAGCTTATTCCCTTTGGTGTTTCCTAAAGGGCGGGTCTACCAACAACAAACTCTCTTTTTCGTTTCTGGAGACGTCTTCATTTCGCCTTTATTTTCGAAGGAGAGTGGAAGGAGAGCACAGGGTTTTGATTCATCCTCTCATCCAAAGCCTAGTAACAGCCTACCGAAGGTGGGCCCTTGGGTGGGGATGTCCTTTCTCCGGGCTTAGATTTATCCTGCCTCCACCACTCAGTAACTGTGTGACCCCGGACAGGCAAAGCCCCCTCTCTGTGCCTTAGTCTCCTCACGTGTAAAACGGAGGTGACAATGGTGTGGAGCTCAGGAGTGTTGGAAGATCGACTCACCACCTGGAAAGCCCTGGGGGCACACGTGCACCCACCGCAACACTAGCTCCTAATTAGTGTACCTGCCAACAAAAACAACCTTTGGGGCCCAGGTGGAGGAAGGAGGGGCATTCAGCAAGCGACTCTTCCCAGCTGCTGGGCCCCTCCTTGGTTTTCTTTGATGGCTGGCACCTGATTTTCCTACAGTCGGATAAGAGGCTGATCAAAGGCAGCCTGGAAGCTGGCGGGTGAAACTACAGCGCCGAGATGCAGAAGGAAACCTGTCCCATGTTGTACATTTGCGCACATGAATGAAAAAATAGGCAAACCCTATAATATCCTCTGGGGACACTGTCAGGGCCCAGAGTGCCTATGATGACAGGGGGCTAGGATGGGTCCTATCAGTGGCCAGGCCTCGCCCATGCCTGCTGTCTTCTGGCCAGCACCTCTGGACCATTCTGAAGGTCCAGGCAGGCCTGAGAAGGAAGGTGCCTGCAGACCTGCCTGGCCTCTGTGGGAACACAGAGCAGGTGCACGGAAACATTCTGTGCAACGAGGGTCACTGGTACGTGCCCATGTCACTGCTCATACCAGTCTCCCAGGACAGGACCCCTTCGAGAGTACCAGGAGGTAGAGCTTTGCCTCCACTCTGCCCCACCCCCCGCCCCATCCAGCCCCAGCTGCCCTCCTTTCGTGAGCCAGACACCTCACGCTTCCCGCGTCTCAGCCCCGCTCTGGCCCTCTCCTCCCTCCAGAACAAGCGAGACATCTGACTCATGCCTCAAGGAAGGCCATTTATTTCCAAGATATAGACTATACTTTTAAAACAGGACTTTTCAGAAGCAGGATATCTTAGTTGTTGCCTAGAGAGGTGTGCCGGAGACACAGCGGAAGGAGACATGCTGATGCAGGGCGGGAGGCTTCTGCAACACTGTTACAACACTTTAAATGAGCAAAACATCTTTAAAAATCCTTATAAATTCTTTATAATATGTTACACATTTAGAGTCAATATTTACAATAAAAGGGAGGGGGAAGGAGAAATCTACTTTACAGCAAATCTTTGCATAAATCAAGAGGACTGATAGACGTGGCAGTAGGGTTCACAGCCTCACGTGGGCGTCCCTGGAATGAGTGAGGGCGAGTGTGGGGGGCCTGGGGACAGGAGGTCTATTTACAACGGGAGGAGGAGAGGGGCTGGGTCTCGCCCATTCTGATGGAATAGCCCAGCTCAGACCCCACAAATCAGCGTGTGTGTGTGTGTGTGTGTGTACACTACCCCCCCTTACCCACCGAGCGCAGGTGTGGGTGTGTGCTGGAGGGGCGGGGTGTGCCAGAGTGGTGGAAGAAGCCGGCACAGCTGGAAGAACAAAGAGAGTGGCAAGGGCGGTCTAGTTGGGGGGCGGGGACACTGGACCCTCCCTAAACTGTCCGGGGAATGGGCAGCTCCGCATGGTCAAAGCGCAGGGGGGAGGGAGGGATGATTTAGAGCAGGGGTCTCCAACCCCTGGACCGCGGACCGGCGCCGGTCCGTGGCCTGTTAGGCACCGGACCGCAGAACAGGAGGTGAGCGGCTGGCAAGCCAAGCTTCTCGTTACCCCCTGAGCTCCGCCTCCTGTCTCCTCCCCTGCCCCGCCACCCGGTCGGTGGAAAAATTTTCTTCCACGAAACTGGTCCCTTGTGCCAGAAAGGTTGGGGACCGCTGATTTAGAGTTTACCAAAAGGTTGGTTGGGGAGTGAACCTGGTGAAAGTCTCAGCCTGGTCTCTGTGGAGTGGCCCCAACCCCCGCCTCTCTGGCTCTGGAAATCAGCGGGAGGGAAGGATCCCTGCGCGCACCAAAGACAGGGAGCCTGGTGGGCGTGGGGGCGGAGAGACAAAGGAAGCAGAGGTGGCAGAGGTTGCTACTGGAAACACGTTTGCACAGTGACTACACACACTTGCATACACAGCCCCCCTCCATGGACACCGCCACTCTACCTCCTCTCCCTAGAAGTACACACAGAAACCCCCACACCCGTTAGCTAGGAGCTAGGAGCTAATGGGGGTGGGGGCAGAGGAAGGAAGCGAAGAACCAGCATCGCGCAGTGTCTTTCCTTTAGTCTGAGACTAGGGGGCTCCCTATCCACACCCCATAGCCAACAGGGTCTTTACGTGCAGACACAGAAGGGCCCACTCTGTCATCTACCCAGGGGACATAGACCCCCAGCAGCCTCTCCCCTCTCCTTACCACCAGTCCCCTCCCTCCCATTCACATTCCGCCCACCCCCTATCAATGCCAGCACATAAACTGGAGACATGGCCTCGGCGCCCGATGCGCCAGGGGCAGCAGGAGAGGGGGTGCAAGCCACAGGAGATGCCTGTTTCCCAAGGAACTCTCAGTGGAAGGCGAGTGGCGCGGGGAGGGGAGCGAAGGGGGCTGGTCACAGACACTGATGGAGGCGGGAGGCTGCCGAGCGGCGCGGGGGCTGGCTCTGCAGGGCTCCAGGGTCCCCGGGCACAGGCGGCAGTGAGGCCGCGGAAGACGGAGCCCGCGCCTTGGTGGACTCCAGGCTGCTGAGGCCAGAATCCTTGTTGTCACTGTGCACCCTCGGGCCCGGGGTTTCCGGAGTACACCCTCCGCCCAGCTCCTTCCACTCGTTGAAGTTGAGGTCGGTCAGAGGGCTCTGTACCACCACGGTGTGGCGGCGCCAGCTGCTCCGGCGCCGCCGCGTCTCGGGTGACAGCGGCCGACGAAGCCGTACTGCCAGCATGTCGTCTGCGGTGCCGCGCAGGCGCAGCCGCAGCGCCTCCAGGCGCGAGGGCCGCGCGCCCAGGGCTGCCACCGCCACGCCCGCTGGGGGGCGCAGCGACTCCTGGCTGCTGGACGAGGCCGAGCCGGAGGGCTCAGCGGCACGGGGACCACCGCGCCCCGCGCCCGCGCCCTCGGCGTCTGGGCGGTTCCGGGCCAGGCGGCGCCGCGCCAGTGTGTCGCACGGTATCAGATGGTGGGAGCTGAAGGAGGGCCGGCGCGCCAGGCGCCCCCCGGGGCCCGCGCCTCCCTCCGTGTCAGTCTCCACGTGGCTCAGCTCGCTGCGCTCGTCGTCTGCATCGTCCCCAGCGCCCGCCCGCCTGCTGCCGGCGCCAGAGCACACACTGCGGTCCATGGTGGACAGCGTGGAGTAGCCCGAGACGATGGAGCGTGTGTCCGCGGCCAGCTGCTCTTCCCGCGCCGGGGGGCTGAGGCGCCCGGAGGCTTCTGGGGCGGGGGCGCCCGGCAGCTGCTCCTCTGACTGGTCCTGGGAACCTGGCACCGTTGTCACCGCCCCGGGCTTGTGTGCCTCCTGCTCCGAGTCGTCGTCCGTGCTGCTGCCCAGCCCCCGGGCCTCCCGCCGCTTCTTCCTCTTGCGGTTGACAGCCGAGATGAAGGAGATCGCCAGCATCTCCCGGGTGTACGGCTCCTTCTTGGGGGCCCACGTGCCCTGGGCAGAGACAGGTCAGTATTCAGGAGGCGTCCAGACTTTGCGCCAGCGCTGCCCACTCACCCAGCCCCAGTCAGGAGGGCCTGAGCGCCCTCCACATTCCCATCCAGACACCCCCACACTATGGCACCCAGTCTCAACAGGTCCAAGCCCAGCCCCACCACCCCTACAGGCATCATAAACCGTTTCTCCTGGACCGCTGTCCAAGCTGGAATGTCACTATACGCTCCAGAGATTAACGCTGCTGCCTTCCTCCCTACCCTGGAGCGTCCTGCGCAGCCCTTCCCGTCTTAATTCAGACTCTCAGCTCTTTCCTGTGAGCCAAGGGCTGGTCTCGCATCTCTGCCACCTCTCCAGGCCTCTGTGCTCAGCCCCCTCTCTTCTCTACCTTGCCTGGGAAACAAGACTTCCTCGACATCCTGCTTTGGGGCGGTCTCACACCAAACTCTCTTTGATCTCCAGAACTCTTTTTCCAACTTCCAATCAGTGTCTACCATGGTGTCTGCAGAGACCCAAAACTCACTTATCTGGAACCACATACGCTCCCTACCCTGGCCCCAAACCACCTCCTTAAAGTGATCACTGAGCCCTCCCTCTCCCCTTCTCTCCATTCTACTGAATTGACTCCCAAAGCCAGCTCATCCTCATCATCCTCCCCTGAGGCTCTCACTCTGACTTTTCTAAGTCTTTCCTCTCTTAATAGGACTCCCTGCCTCCACCCCAGGCACCCCAGTCCCTTCTCCTCTGGAGCAATCAACCCTTATCAATCCTTCTAAGGGAAGGCTGGACTCTCCCGGACCCCACCCCCTCCACAGCAGGGGCTCAGCTCCCTTCACAACCCATCCCCAGCTTGCCCAGCCTAGTGCCCTCCCTGTCCTAACCCCGACCCAAACCAGCCTTCAGTCTGGCAGCGCTGACCTACCAACCCTTCCCACACTATGACTTGCACTTGAACACTGGCAGACTGAGTTTCCCCTCCCCCCACAGCTACCCTGTTTGCTGGATGAGTTCTTACTCCTCCTACCCGGCCCAGCTCAAACAGGGCACCCTCTGTGCAGCAATCTCCCAGCCTTTCCTTTGGCTGAGCTGGCAAATCACTTCTCTGTCCCATAGCCCTTTGAAGATGCATTTACACCAGCTCTTCTCACATCAGAATAGCTTTGCTTTCACATCATCTATATCAAACTCTGCGTTCATTCTCTGAGAGCAAGTAAGGTCTGCAGCTTGTGTTTGCATCCACGACTCCTGGCACATGGTAAGTGCTAAATAAACGTTAAGTGAATGAACAAATGGGTGAATGGACTTTCCTTAACATAGGAAGCCCTGTAGAGGCAGATGCTGGGACTGGTCCCCCTGCTGGGCTGGAATGACCTGCCCTTGGACACCTCCTCACAGGCCACCTCCTGTTTCAGGCACAGTGTAAGGATGAATGGAGACACAGGTGCCTGCTGTGGCCACTGCATCCCGTGCACTCTCTCTCACATCAGTTAGTTCTAAGGAAGCCAGAGCACATCAGGAATTCAGGATTCACAGGCACGTGGCCCTAGGTCATTGCTGTCCACACTGCACGGCTCCAGAAGGCACCCCTGGACTTCTGGGACATGGCAGCACTGCTGTGGCCAGTCTGAGGCCCGGGGTGGCTAGTGCTGCCTTCTGTCCTGGCCACGCTCTCTGAGAGCCTTGAGAGGCCCCAAGGACCATCTGACCAAATGACCCTCTCATCCCAACTAGTTACAGAAGTAATAGGTCAGAATGGTCACTTTCAGTGAATGCAGAGGTCAGTAGGTTCACATAAAGGCCAAGGGGCCAGTACAGGAGAGGCCCTGGGAAACGGGGGGCTAATAGGTGCAGTGGGCGGGAGGCACGAAGAGCTAGATTCAGGCCCCTGTAATGAACTTGCTCTCTGCCACAGAGGTCTTGTGATGGAGTGAGCTCCCCATCACCACAGGTATGCAGGCAGAGGCTTTATGGAGAAGTTACAGGGGACCTGTGCTGACTGGAGCAGGCTTCCTTCTCTCCAGTGCATTCATTAGGCACAGTGGGCTCGCTGGGACCTGGCCAAGGCTTAGAGACCCAGACAGAAATGAGCTCAGTTTAACCAGCAATATTTAAATGATTTCACCAACCACTATAGACAGAATTGTGCCCCGTCCCTCAAATCCATATATTGAAGCCCTAACCCCTAATGTAATTAGATTTAGAAGAGGCCACAAGGGTGGGGACCTTATGGTGACATCTATGCTCTTGTAAGAAAAGACACCACAGAGCTCTCCTGCGCCCTCCGTGTCGTTGGCGGACACGGGGAGAAGGCAGCCATCCACAGAAGTTCTTACCAGGCACTGACCTGCCAACCCCTTGATCTGGGACCCGGCCTCCAGAACTGTGAGAAAATAAAGTTCTGTTGCTTAAGCCGCCCAGTCCGCGGTATTCTGTGCGGTAGCCTGAGTGGAGACACGCCCCGGCCCACGGTTCTGTCTTGGAGGGCAGGCTGGGGCAGGCGAGGGGCTGGCCGTGAGATCCGGCTCAAAGAACCAACTTTGGTGTTTATTGATTTTCTCAATTGTTCCCAGTTTCATTGATTTCTGCTCTTATCTTTACTATTTCCTTCCTTGTACTTGCTTTGGGCTCTCCAAAGCCCGTAAACATAGTTCTATGGGACGTATTTATTGTTCACTCCATTTATGGGGATAAATATTGGCTACCATTTACAGGTGAGGAAGCTGAGGGTCAGAAAGAGGTTGAGTAACTTACCCAGTGCCCCAAAGCTACCAAGTGGTGGAGCCAGAACTCAAACCCAGAACTATCTTTGCTTCTAACCAATGGGCAACACTGCCTCCCAAGCCAGACCTTTCACTGCACCAGATGCCTCCCCGCCAAGGCAAGCGACTCCTCAGTTCATCTCGGACATCATTGTTTCCTACCCTCCTTCCCCGTGACCATCAACTTTCCTCAGGGTCCAGTTGCAATTCGGCCAATTCCCTTGGCCAGCAAGTGAAGGGGGCTGGCTTATATAGGGATAAAGACTTCAGAATTGCCTTGGCACTTACCTTGGACTTGGTGGAACTACAGGTAGTAGAATCTGTTGGTGAAAATAGAAAGAAAAATGAAAGTTGGATGGGGCAAGAGCAGCCTGAGACTTGTGAACACATTCCTCTCTCCTCAAAGGCTTCAGAGGCCAGAGAGCTCAGAAACCCGAGGTCTCCCTGGGCCCTGGGAGCACCACGGGCCTCTGAGGTCATCTCCCGTGGGATAGGGAGGGGGCAGAGAATGATGTCAAATCACCACTTCCATTTGAGGCAGAAAGTGGCATCAGGCAGCCAGCCACTGAACCCTCATGTGCCCAGAGATAAGGGCAAGGAGGGCTTTTGGGGGGGGCCTGGTCCCTCTCCCCCCTCCTATCCCTGTTAACTCTGGGCACTGGATAAAACGGCCAGTGTTGGATGCAGTCCACAAAACCACGACAGTGAGACATGGCAAATCACAGATGCTCTGGAGAAATGGAGACCGCAGTGCATAGAGAGGGGGGCATCCTAGCACATTCACCCTCACCCCCCAACTCTGAGGACGTGGGGAGGAAGAGGGCCATGTGGATGAGCAATGGCGTACAGGGGCAGGCATGGAGCAGGTGCACACAGGAGGTAGAGTGGCCTGAGGACTGGAGTCTTAAGAGGTTCCACCTCCAGACTTGAGGTCTGTCCGCCCTTAGGGGGCAAGGCCCTTGTTTATAACCAGAGTTATGAAGGAGAGTAAAATCCTTATCACCTCGGTCGGACTTGGGTCCCACTCGCTTCATAGCACTGGGCGGGGGCGGGGAGGAACCAGAACAAGTCCTGGCAGTGTCTCCTCCAGAACTGGGGATCCACGGGGCTCTGCAGGCCTCCTGGGTCCAACGGGGCAGTGGGCAGGTGCGGTTAATCCACACTCGCTGGCAAGCAAGTTAGACGTCTCAGCCCCAGCCCGCCCCGCACGGTGAGAGGAGCAGATGAGCTGACCACACGGTGACACACCATGGGGTAGGGGTTGGCAGCGGGTGATCAGAAGAGACGGGGGCTCCTCTCTGCCACCCCCCCGCCCCACACCCTCTGGGCCCCTCCCCAGCCTGCCTCTGCCACGAGGGGCACTGTGATACGCCTCTGTCAGAGACAGGGCCAGTCAGAATACTAAGGGCAGGTCACCCACGGGGTGGGAGGAGTGAGTGGCTTGAGCCACGAAGGGACTCGGCATTTTTTGGTCTCTGGGCTACTCTGCTATGAGAAGGCCAGAGGCCTGGACAGAGGCTGAACGGCCGAGGGATCTGGTTTCAGAAGCAGAAAGAGCCAGTCCTCAAAGGTAAGTGTGGTGGGAGCTACAGCTACAGGGGCTTCTGAGAAGCGATGCCGCTGAAAGGCTGGGACCCAGAAAGGCTGGGTGCTGCTACCAGCCATGTCCCCCCTGCCCGGAGAGCCAGAGCTGGCTGGCTCGGCACCGAGAGAAGGCTGTGGGGAGTGGGGCTGCGGGTCTGCAGGAGGGCAGCCGTGCAGCGCCCAGCCTTCTGGGCAAGAGGGACAGGATCTGGCCCTAGCCAGCTGCCTCCTTCCTCCTGAGAAGGGGCTCTCCGATGGGATGGGGGGTGTTAACAGTCTTGGGTAGCTGGCATGTCAGAGGTCCTCATAGCCCAGATGTCTCTGCTTGCCCCACATGCCTGCCCAGCCTTCTTATAATCACCCGCCACTGTTAGTGACCGAGGACGCGACGCCACACTGTACCCTTTAAATCTCCAACAGGTCCGCTGGAGGAGGGGGAGGGGAGGGGAAGAGAAGGAACAGGGTCCAGGGCAAGGGAGGAGAGCACAGGGAGAAGAGGGAGGAGGAATGGAGGGGTGCAAGGAGAAAAGGAAGAAAAATTAAAAAGAGGAACATGCCCAGAAGGACACAGCCCATGAGAAATAAAAAAAGCTCAGGAAAGAAACTAGGCGGGCGAACAAAGCTCCTACCCAGCCCTGGGGTGGGGGCAGCTGAGCAGATGGGAACGTGGGCACAGGCAAGCTGGACCCTTCCAGAGAGGGAGAAGGCCCTGCCACAGCCCCTTCTCAGTGGCGGGGCAGGGAAAGGCCCCACTGGGGCAGGGGCAGGAGCAGGGAAGCTGGGCATCTGGCCCGGCATCTGGGACCCTCAGGAATGCAGAGCCTACCCGTATCCCCACCCCTTCCCAGGGCCCTGCACTCACCTGAGCCTGGGTCACCAGGGGGCACTGTTCTGCCAATGTTGGGCAGGAGATACTCAATGTTGGGCACTGACTGAGGCTCCTTGTCATCCACAGGGGTCTGCAAACAGAGGGAGGGTCAGCTAGTGCACCCTCGGATGGCTGGACTGTGGAGCCTGCAGAATGGGGCACCCTGAAGACAGGGTGCATGTCTCCTCCCTCAGCCTGGGGCTCACTGGGGCAGTGACTGTCACCCTCATCAGTTGGGCAGGTGCTCCGTGTCTCTTTTGTGCCTTCCCAACCCCTTGATTGAACCCCAAAGTCCCAAGCTGCTGCCACAGCCGAAGGCTGGAGCTGTGTCCCCCAGCAGCCCGCACCTTCCTGAAACCCATGTCCTCCACAAAGACTGGACGGTGGGGTCTGCCTTTGCTACTGGGCTCCACGGCCTTAGAGGAGGCCTCTGTCTCCCCGTGCAGACCGAGGACTCGTGGAGGATGCATCTCCATCGGCTTGGAGGATCCTGAGGGGAGGGGCTCTCTTTCCTCCATCAGACTGGAGGTGCCTCGAGGACAGAGACCTCGCCCTGCTAGAGTCTTGCTTCTCCCCCACCCCCAGCTTCGGGTGAGGGCCCACCTCAGACCAGACCCCACCCGCCTGCCCTCTGTGCCACTTACTCGCTCTCCCTTGTCCTCGTCACCACTGAAGAACCAGTCTGACTGCAGAGGAGACAAAAGGAAGCAAGGAAATCAGCGTGGGAAGGGGCCGAGGGGAGACAGGGAGGCTCCCAACCTGCTTGGTCCAGAGGACCACGCAGGCACCGGATGGAATGGAACAGGAGGGGCACCAAGAGGCCAGGGCCCCCCTTCCTGACAAACCCTAGGCTGGCCTAGCTGCCGAGAGGTCTCAGAGGGAGGCTGATGGACCCTGGAACTCAGCCCCATGGACGATGAGAAACCCTGGAGGAAAGAAAAGATTGCGCCCCAGTATGGGAGGGGGATGCAGCCGCTAGCGCTGCGTGCACCCACACCAGCCCCAGGCCCCACTCTTACACCAGGGGCGGCACACTCCGCCCAGAAAAGGGAAGCGCCTGGAAGGAGGTGTTAGGACAAGGGGCGGGCAGGCAACAGGTTTCTCATGAATGCCAAACAGGATAGAAATTAAAGTAGAAAACTCCACTCTTTGTGAAATTTGATAATCTTGAAGAGGAAACTAAAAGTTTCCTAAAAAAACAAAAACAGGCTGCTTACGAACGAGCAAGCACCGGCTACAACTAGAACTTTCAGCGGCAACAGACACAAGGAGAGAAGGAAGGTACTACTTCGGCGTAGTGCTGGACAGCAAATGCAGGAATTCTGAACCTAGAACTTTATACCCTGTTAAACTCTCATTGAAGTTTGAGTGTGAAATAAAGCTGTTCTAAGATATCAGAAGGTACTACACAAAGACTCTCTTAACTGAGCACACGAGCTGGTAAAGAGATGAACCCAGGGCTGAGCGGTAAGCCTCGGGAAGGATGGATGGTCGGGTGGCACAGCCCACTGTCATCAAACCGAGAATGGCGCATGCGCACCCGCAAAGCGCAGCCACGGCAACCCGGACCTCAGGCTCAGAGGGAGAAACCAGGGGCAGGCGGAAGGACACTGAGGCGCTTGGCTTTGGCGGGGCGGGGTGGAAAGATGTGGATACCAGGAAGCTTTAGAAACTGATAGTGAAAACAAAACATAAGCATGGGCTTGATAACTATCATTGGACGTAAGTATGGGTTTTATAAACTGTGTGATTTTCATGCTAAAAAAAATAAAAATCAATACAGCCAAAGCCAGGTAAGACAGACCAAAATAAATGAAGGAAATGAAATGGCCCTGGCCAGTGTGGCTCGGTTGGTTGGGCATCATCCTGCAAACTGAAAGGTCGCCTGTTCGATTCCCGGACAGGGCACATGCCTGGGTTGCAGGCTTGGTCCCTGGTCAAGGAGTGTTTGGAAGGCAACCGATGGACGTTTCTCTCTCACATCAATGTTTCTCTCTCTCTCTCTTTCTCCCCGCCTTCCCCTCTCTCTAAAATATCAATCAATAAATAATAATAAAATGAAATGAAAATGTGGTAAATAGAAAAAGAAAAGAAATGACATTTAGGATAACAGAAATAGGTCCTAAAAATACAAAATTTACAATAAAGTAGATGAGCTAAGCTCATTGGTTTAACGTTAAAACATACAGAGACTATTACATACCATTAAGTATATGCATCTATTTAAAAATAAGTACAGAAGGTGAATTGGAAGGACACACATTAACCTGTAGAGTGAGTACGTGTGGGAGGGGAGGCAGGTGGGGTCAGGGATGAAGGGGGAAAACAATTGTGACCATGTGCCGCGAACCTCAGTTACTACTAATCATCGCCAGGCATAGGACTTACTCAAACAAGAGGCACGGAAGAAAAACAAGAGAGAGACAAGAGAGGGAAGAGGCAGGGAGTTTAAGAAAGACCTGGAGTCGGTCATCTGGGGCATCACTTCACCTCAGGCAAGTGACCCCTCTGAGACTGTTTACTTCATCTGTAAAATGGGCGCAATAATAGCAGCGTCTACATCTAGAACTGCGGTGAGAACGAAAATGGAGTACTGTGTGGCTATTACCCAAAACGTAAGAAAGAACAAGTGCTGGTGAGGACGCAGAGAAAAGGGAACCCTTGTGCCTCGTTAGTAGGAATGCAAATTGGGGCAACCACTATGGAAAACTGCCCGGAGGTTCCTCAAACAATTAAAACTAGGACGACCATGTGGCCCGGCAATTCCACTTCCGGGTGCCGGAAGAAAACAAAAACACTGACTCAAAGCAATGTGTGCGCTGCTGTGCTCCCGCCCCGGCTGCGTTACTCACAATAGCCTAGGCCACCGTAGGTGGGGCAATGGGCGAAGAAAATGAAACGGAACGCAGGGCCTGGCACAAATAACGCCCCTTCTTTATTACACAATCATAAGCATGTAATTCTGTAACATAACAATAGCACACTCAAGCACGCCATATGAATTTTAGGTGAAATGTTCAAATTGAAACTGTAAATCATCGCACCCATATTATCGCCCTGCCAACCACACGCAAACGGGCCTTACTTCTGCCGGACCCTGTATTGTCCAGCCAAAAAGAAGGAAACCTGCGACAACAGATTTGAGAGCACCATGCCAAGTGAAATAAGCTGGAGAAACACAAACACTGGATGATCGCACTTAAATGTGGAATAAAAGTCATTAAAAAAACTCCCAAACCCGAGTTCACAGACACGGAGAACACACTGCCGGTGGCGGGGGGAGGGGGTGAAGAAATGGGCAGGGGGTGCAGTGGGTGAGGGTGGTCCGAGGGAACACACTCGCAGGTGTGAACTGGTCCGGGGAACGTGATGCGATGCACGGCATGGCGGCCACAGCGACTACGCCGCACTGTGTGCTTGCGAGCTGCTTAGAGACAGAAGTTTTTGTCACAAGAAAACGAAGGTGTGGCTGCGTGTGGCATAGACGGCAGCCGGACTCCCTGTGCCGGTCACTGGGTGTTACACGCGGGTATCGAATCACCGTGTTGTAGACCCATCACAGCTCGATTTTTAAAAAGGTAACCCAAAGATGAAATGCCGTATGTGAAACACATTGTTAGTGCATGATAAACGGCTATTATTAAATATAACACGCAAATTATTATATGTAAAGATATAAAGATTATTTAAAAGAATAGCTGTCATCCTTGAAAGTGCTGTCCCAAAAGAGAGGCCAACCAGAGGGAGCCCTAAAAAGCCAGCCCTTGACCTGGGTTTGAGAGCACCCAAACGTGCTCTGGGGACCCAGAAGTCTACGGAAGCTTCCGGATGGCCCACGTTTCTCTGGAGGAGCTCACGCTCACACTTGTGCGTGCCACCCCGCTTTTGCACATGCAGTTCCCTCTGCCGAGAGCGCCCCCCGCCCCCCCTGCCTGGCTGAAGGCCTCGTGGACATTTAAGACCATTCGGGGACTCCCTGACTGCCAACACAGCCCTACGCCCAGGGCCACACTCATGTGGGGCTTCCCTGGGCACAGCCCAGAGCATGAAGAAGGGACATCACTTCAGAGCTGGGTGAGTTCCATCCATCTCAGTGTCCCCAGTACCCGCACGTCTCGGGCATGGAATGGTGACAATGGTGACAGCTAACTTTCACGTAACCCTCATGAATGGCCAGGCACCCTTTTAAGTGCTTTACAGATACTAACTCACGAAACCCTCTCCATAACCCTGAGAGGCAGGTACTGTTATCATTATCTTTACAGATGAGGAAACTGAGGAACAGAGACAGTAATACTTCGTCCAAGGCCACACAGAATACAGGGAGCAGAGCCAGGGTTCAACCTCAGGCAGGTGGGCTTTGCAGCCAGTGCCCTCATCTGATTCACCGGTGGTGCTCGACAGGGGGGCGGGGTTTGGTCCCCCTACAGGGCATGTGGCAAAGTCTGGGAATGTTTTCCATGGTTGCAAACTGGAGGAGCCCCCCTGACACCTAGCCAGAGACGCTGCTAAACCCCCTAGGACACACAGGGCAGCCGCCCACAGTGAGGAATGACTTGGCCCCAAAGGTCACTGGTGCGAAGGTTGAAAAATGCCAGTGTACACAGAGTAGGTATCACCGTGTTTGCTGAGTGAGTAACTGAACAAACGCCCTGACAAGGTCTTTGAGTCCCAGTTGGCTGAGCGAACATGCATGAGCTGGTTGGTGACCGGCTGCCGAGAGCCCAATGCCTGGGTTTGCTCATCTCTGCTCTGACATCATCCTGCTATGTGACCCTGGGCAAGGAGTTGTGCATTGCACATCCAGCTTCCACCCTCTGTGCAGCGCGAGGGTGGGTCTGCTGCCTCAAGGCCACTTCCAGCTCTGTTGTCTGCGTGTTCCACAGATGACAGGAGTCCCAGGCAGGGCAAGCCGGCCAGGTGATGGCCATGTCCAGAACTCCCAGCCGGAGGTCATGTCACCCGTTAACTCCAACCATCCTCTGACTGAGGCCGGACTTCAGGGCCAGAGCAGCTCTGCAACCCCAGCCTGGACCCAGGACTACACGGACCAGGACTACATGGACCCAGGACTACACAGACCAGGACTACACGGACCCAGGACTACATGGACCAGGACTACACGGACCAGGACTACACGGACCAGGACTACACGGACCCGGACTACATGGACCAGGACTACATGGGACCGGGACTACACAGACCCATGACTACACGACCCATGACTACACAGACCAGAACTACACGGACCAGGACTACACGGACCCAGGACTACACAGACCAGGACTACACGGACCCAGGACTACACGGACCAGGACTACACGGACCAGGACTACATGGACCAGGACTACACGGACCCAGGACTACATGGACCCAGACTACACGGACCAGGACTACATGGACCAGGACTACACAGACCCATGACTACATGACCCATGACTACATGGACCAGAACTACACGGACCAGGACTACACAGACCAGGCCTCACAGACCCATGACTACACGGACCCAGGACTACACGGACCCAGGACTACATGGACCCAGACTACACGGACCAGGACTACATGGACCAGGACTACACAGACCCATGACTACACGACCCATGACTACATGGACCAGAACTACACGGACCAGGACTACATGGGCCCAGGACTACATGGACCCAGGACTACACGGACCCAGGACTACATGGACCAGGACTACACGGACCCAGGACTACACAGACCAGGACTCACAGACCCATAACTACACGGACCCAGGACTACACAGACCCAGGACTACATGGACCAGGACTACACGGACCCAGGACTACACGGACCCAGGACTA